>JAAALK010000284.1:21342755-21757602 GCA_019279435.1 Zizania palustris
TTCGGAGGTGGTACCTCCGAAGGGTGTTCGGAGGTGTGTCACCGGAGTGTGTTCGGTGTTTGCTTGCTGCAGCTGTGCAGCGGAGTGTGCCTGTCGGAGGGGTCCGGCAGTACACGATGACTGGGTTCGTACCGTTGGCTTCGGTATTTTGGGCGGTACACCGGAGTGTGTACCGAAGGGTGCTAACCCGGAGAGGTCTCCGGAGTACTGGATACACTTGTTTGCTTGTCTGTGGTGCGCAGGGACTTCGGAGGCGACGGACAAGGTTCGAGCCAGGTGAACCTGGGTCAGGCGGGAGGCTTGATGCCAGGGGAGCGGGGAGCTCCGTCACGGTGGCTGCGAAGGTGGTCCGGGTCGGTCCTCGGGTCGAGTCGTGCCAGGTGAAGGCAGAGAGTGCGGAGTGTGGCTCCGGCTGAAGGTACTCCGAGACAAAGTCCTCGGAAGTGAGGCACTTCGAAGGTACTCGGATGGAGTGACTTCGGAGTTGGTGGACCAAGTCCTCTGCGGAGGCAGGGAGTTCGAAGTGTGCTCCGGAGGGAGACACTCGAAGGTTGCCCGACGAAGGTCTCAGAAGTCGAGGCGCATCGAAGGCATGGTCCGGGTGAGGCTCGTCGAGGAGTGTGCTCGGAGTGAGGCACTGCGACAGAGTGCTCATGGAATGCTTCATGCGGAGGCCTTGGACGATGGAGGGACTTCGAAGGGTGGTACTCCGAAGGTGGGGGCTTCGGAGTGAGGATGACTTGTGGTGCTTCGGCCATGCATGGCTTCGGTACACGGACGGACGGTGTTCGAGCTCGGAGTAGCTGCGAAGCCGTGGTGATCCACTCCGGAGGTGGTGGTGCGAAGGCCCAAGGGCTTTGACGGCTTCGGCTTAAAACCGTCACTGTATCGAAGGACTTCTTCGGCGGAGCGAAGGCCAACAGGCTGCAGGCTTCCCGCCGAAGCTTCCGCACCCTCCGGTGCGAAGGGAGGTTCCAGAAGTCAACACTGTAAAGGCTGACACTGTCTGTTCTGAAAAAGGCTGACACTGTCCCCTCTGCAGCTGACAGAGAAGCCTCCAAAATAAAGGTGGACTACCTTTTGTACCCCTTAGTTCTGTAGAGACAAATCTGTTGTAAACCCTAGGGGTAAAGTAGTCACTTCCTTAGGATGAAGCCGTGGGCTATAAATATGGGGGCTCGGTAGGTAACATTTAACACTTTGAGCATTTACTGTTGAGCTCCTGTAGACAGACCTCGCTGTATTCATTCTGAGTTCAATTTATTTCAGTGTTCCTTGTTCAAGCAGCGAAGCCCTGCTTCCTTGTGCTTTTGCTTGAGCTCGCGTTGCATACCTCGCTAGTTTTTAGTTCACCGGAGCCTGTCTTGGCGAAGGGTGTTTTTATCGCGAAGTGTGCTTTACAGTGTGCTGTCGCTCTGTGTAACACGAGGCAAGACCTCACTGCTTACTAGCGAAGCCCTGTTCTTTTCCCGTAGTGCTTCTTGTGTCGAAGCCCTTAGCGTGGTCCGTTTTGTGTGCGTGTAGACCTCCGCGTACGAAGCCCAGCACCAGTTGCTGTCGCCAAGTACTTGGTCGAAGTCCTCAGAGGGCTGTCCACTCTTGCGAAGGGTGAAGTGCGAAGCCTGCTCGAAGCACCTCGTGTGCGGAGCCTGCACTGACTTAGCAGAGTAGAGTTTCGAGGGTTGTTCGTGGAGCGAAGTCTTCTTGACTTCGAACTTTTGCTCCTGCGAAGCCTGTGTTCGGAGCTGTCGAAGTACCTCCGAACCAGACCTTCGAAGGTAGTGTTCGAAGCCTGTTCCGCAGAAGACAGAACAGAACCGAAGGCTAAGTTTTTAGCCCAGAAATTTTAAAAGCTCCCATTCACCCCCCCTCTGGTCGCCGTTTCCGGTCCAACAATTGGTATCAGAGCTGGTTAAGATCACCAGTTGACCTTAACCGGTTTTGTGATCTGTTGGCGACATGGATAGAGGCAGTAAAATTCCTCTGTTCGATGGGACAGATTTTGCATACTGGAAGGTGCGCATGGAGGCTTACTTGTTAAGCCAAGGAAATGCAATTTGGGAGATTGTGGACTCACAATACTCCATCCCTGATACCCGCACCACTCAAACCGAAAAAGATCAGTATATTGCCAACTCGAAGGCAAGGAACATTCTGTTCATTGGTTTGAGTCGGAGTGAGTTTGATAGGGTGCAGCACCTTAGGACTGCTAGGGAGATTTGGACAACACTCACTGTCTTTCATGAGGGCTCTGCTCAGATTAAGGCCAGGCGCCAAAGCACCTACAATCAACAGTATCAGCTGTTTGTGCAGGCACCTGGTGAATCTGTAGATGCCATGTTTTCTCGCTTTGACGCGATAGTGAGTAACTTGCGATCCAACGGGACGCTTGCTTACAGTGATCACGATAGGGCTATCAAGCTTCTCTATGCTCTTGACCGTAGCATATGGGAAGTGAAGATATCCAGCATTGAGGAGTCCACAGGCTATGACACCTTGACCTGTGATGAACTCTTTAGCAAGCTGAAGTCCACAGAGATTGCCAAGGCATCTCTTGCTGTGCACAGAAGCTCTTTGCCACAGCCATTGGCATTGGTTTCTAGCACAAGCCGTGGGACCACTGCAGAACCAAGCACATCAGGCACTTGTGTTCTTGCAGATGGTTTTGCTCTGTCCTCCCTGGTCTCCGTCACAAAGGAGCAGGTGGACACTCTAGCTGATGATGAGCTTGCTCTCATTGCCCGGAGGTTCACCCGCTTTCATCATGAGAGACGGGATCAGAGGAGAAGTGGTTTTAGTGGCTGTTATGAATGTGGCGACACCTCTCACATTAAGGCCAATTGCCCCAAGGTCAAAAAGAGAGATGAGAGTGACCGCCCCAAATTCCACAAAAAGGAGAGGAAGCCCTTTGTGAAGGGCAAGCGCGGCAAGATGGCTAAGAAAGTAGCCAAGGCCGCTTCCAGAGCTTTTGTTGCTGCTCTCAGCGACATCGACACTTCCTCAACTGAGGAGTCGAGCTCTGAGGAGGAGGAGTCCCCAAGGAAGGAGGACAAGAAGGACAAGAAGGGACGTGACTTCACCGGCCTTTGCTTCATGGCCGACAGCGATCACAGCGGCGATGAGCTTGACTCATCTGAGGTAAACCTATCATCTGACCAGCTTCTAATTAAATTAGATGAGCTGAATGAAGTAGTGCTTGGTCAGGATAGATTACTTGTGCAAGCCGCTAGAGAAAGAAAAGACCTTAGACTTAGGCTAGAAAATGTTTCTACTGAATATGCCATGCTTAAGTCTAAGTTTAATGATGCTGAATGTGAATCATGTTCTGTTGTCATGAGTGAGCTTGCTCAGTTGCGTTCTGTTCATGCTCAAACTCTTTCTGAGCTTGAGACTGCACAGAAGCAGCTTTTGGAGGTGGAGTCTAGACCTCATGAAATTATTGATTGCATGAACTGTTCATTATTGCGAGATAGCATTAATTTACGTGATAAGCATGTTCATGATTTAGAGGCTAGATTGGATAGGGCCGGTAGTTCTAAGGATGTGCAACCTGTTTGTGACACTTGCATCACCCTTAAGGACCAGCTAGGCACTGTCAGAGAGCGAGCTGAAAACCTCATGTCCGAAAATGAATACCTTCTTTCTGTGGTGAATAAATGCACTGAAGGGAAGGGTAGGATGGATTTGCTCTTGGCCAAGACCAAGTTGTGTGCTGACAGAGCCGGGGTAGCTCTAGGTTTGGGTTTTGAGAGGATAGCTTCAGACAGTAAGACCAAAACTATTTTTACCTCTCCCACCACCCTAGAGAAAGAGAGAACTCTGTTGGACACCCCATCAGCCAAAAAGTCTATCCATCCACCAAAGAAAACCACTCCTCCTGCCAAGAAAAATCCTCCCAAGAAAGCCACTCAGAAGAAACCCAAGGAGCCTGTGAGAGTTGCTCCTATGACCCATGAGAGTGCCCCCAGGAGAGTGTTTCACTGTTCTTATTGTCAGAGGGCGGGTCATTTGATTGGTTTCTGTTTCCGTCGCATCAAGGATGAGCGACGTGCACAGGCGATGAGCTATCAGGACATGCATTACCCATCTTTAGGTATGTATGAGTCTGAGTTTTATTCTCGTCCTGTTTTAGAGGCTCCTCGTGCTTCTCGGAGAGGTTTTGCTCCTCGAGGTGTTCACCATGTTCCATATGGTGGTAGACCTCGGGCGAGTAGCTTTGTACCTCGTCAGAGTAGGAGACCTCTACATGCTTTTCGTTCTTTGCATGTAGGTAGACCTCGCACTTTGCATCATTCTGATTTTTATGTGCGTAGACCGTCTACTTCTACTGTGCCTACTACTCGTGTCACTCAGTGCTGGATGCCTCGTCATTATTTTACTCACCCCAGCACTGAGCGATCGAGACGTTTTCATCATGTGTAGGCGACAGGTCGAGGCTTGGAGGGCACGTGGATCATGGACTCCGGTTGTTCGCGCCACATGACCGGAGATGTAAATTGGTTCTCCAGCCTCACAACAACCAAGCAAAGGGAACATATCACCTTCGGAAACAATCGAAGGAGTAGAGTGAAAGGTAAAGGTGTGGTAAGAATTAATTCGAACTTCACTCTCAAAGATGTTGCTTTGGTTGAGAACCTGGGATACAATTTGTTGTCTGTATCTCAGTTGCTTGATGAGGGCTTCGAAGTGTGATTTCATCGCGATACTTCGCAAGTGCTCAATTCTGATGGCGTTGTGGTGTGTAAGATCTTTAGGGTTGGGAGAGTTTTTGGAGCTGATTTTTCAAAGTCGTCTGGTTCTTCTCATTGTCTTGTTGCACATTCGACTTCTGAGCTTTGGAAGTGGCATAGGAGACTAGGGCATATGAGCTTTGAGTTGCTCGCTCGGTTGAGCGCCCTAGGTTTGATCCGAGGATTGCCCAAGCTCAAGTTTGAGAAGAATTTAGTTTGCGCTCCTTGTCGACATGGAAAAATGATTGCCGCTTCGCATTCGCCAGTCACCACTGTGATGACTGAACAGCCCGGAGAACTTCTCCATATGGACACTGTAGGTCCTTCTCGGGTTAGTTCTTTAGGCGGCAAGTGGTATGTACTTGTTATTGTCGACGATTTCTCTCGCTACTCTTGGGTCTTCTTTCTTGCCAGCAAGGATGAAGTGTTTTCACACTTTCGGAGCTTGGCTTTGAGACTTTTCACTGAACTCCCAGGTGCATTAAAATTCATTCGAAGCGATAATGGCACCGAGTTCAAAAATAGTCTCTTTGTTGACTTTTGCATGGAGCATGGCATAGAACATCAATTCTCTGCTCCGCGGGTTCCTCAACAGAACGGTGTTGTTGAGAGGAAAAACCGCACTTTGGTTGAGATGGCTAGGACGATGCTTGATGAGCATAGGACTCCTAGAAAATTCTGGGCTGAGGCCATGAACACTGCTTGTTACATCTCAAACCGAATTTTCTTGCGCTCAATTTTAAATTTGACATCTTATGAGCTGCGTTTTGGGAGACAGCCCAAGGTTACTCATCTTCGAGTTTTTGGCTGTCGCTGCTTCATCCTAAAACGTGGAAATTTGGATAAATTTGAGTCGCGTTCTTCTGACGGGATCTTTTTGGGTTATACTACTCATGGTCATTCTTATCGTGTTTATAACTTGGAAACTAACACTGTCATCGAGTCATGTGATGTGACTTTTGATGAATCAACCCCCTCTGTTAGTTCTGCTCTTGAACAGGCAAATGAACACGACATGGAACAGACCTTGTTTGAAGACGAAGATCCCGGAGAATTCGAGGATGATCCCCTACTACCCTCGACATCAACCCCCGAAGCAGACCCCGCTTCAACTACTTCGGCACGAGGTCCCGAAGCGACTACTTCAACATCGGTCATCTTGGACCACTCCAACGCACAAGTTGAGGGGGAGACTGCATCCCGCCGCGAGGCTCCACATCATGTCCAAAGGATGCACCCTCCCGAGCAGATCATTGGTGAGCTTGATCAAAGGGTAACACGTTCTCATGCCCATTTCACTAATGCTGCTTTTGTTGCTTCTTTCGAGCCCTTAGATGTTAGTCATGCACTTTCTGATTCTAGTTGGATCAATGCCATGCATGAGGAACTTGAGAATTTTGAAAGAAACCAAGTCTGGACTTTAGTTGATCCTCCACCAAATGTTCATTTCATAGGAACAAAATGGATTTTCAAAAATAAACAAGGGGAGGATGGAACAATTGTTAGAAATAAGGCTAGACTTGTAGCTCAGGGCTTTTCTCAACTAGAAGGGATTGATTTTACTGAAACTTTTGCACCTGTTGCTCGCCTTGAGGCCATTAGGATTTTGCTTGCCTTTGCGACATCCCGGGGATTCAAACTCTATCAAATGGATGTCAAAAGTGCTTTTCTTAATGGCTTCATAGGTGAAGATGTTTATGTAAAACAACCCCCTGGTTTTGAAAACCCCAAGTACCCACATAAAGTCCTTAAACTTCATAAGGCTCTTTATGGACTCAAGCAGGCCCCTCGGGCTTGGTATGATAGACTTAAGTCTTTTCTGCTTGAGCGAGGGTATTTGATGGGCTCTGTTGATAAAACTTTGTTTACTCTCAAGCATGGCAAAGATTTCCTCCTAGTACAGATTTATGTGGATGATATCATCTTTGGTGGCTCTTCTCATGCTTTGGTTGCCGAGTTTGCAGATACCATGAGCAGGGAATTTGAAATGTCAATGATGGGTGAACTCACCTTTTTCCTTGGTTTGCAAATCAAGCAAAGCAAACAAGGTACTTTTGTCCACCAGACAAAGTACACCAAGGACCTGCTCAAGAAGTTCGACATGTCCGATGCGAAGCCCCTCGCCACTCCAATGGCTACATCAGTAGCATTGGACCCTGACGAAGATGGAGAAGCCGTAGATCAGAAGGAGTTCCGAAGCATGATCGGCTCCCTCCTCTACTTGACTGCCACGAGGCCGGACATACACTTCGCAGTATGTCTGTGCGCTCGTTTTCAGGCTTCACCACGAGCTTCGCACCGCCAAGCGGTTAAGCGCATCCTAAGGTATCTCAAACACACCCTTGAATTTGGCATATGGTATTCATCGTCTTCATCTTTATGTCTTAGAGGTTATTCAGATGCGGATTTTGCTGGGTGTAGAATTGATAGGAAGAGTACCTCTGGTACTTGTCATTTTCTGGGTACTTCTTTGGTTTGCTGGTCTTCCCGCAAACAGTCTAGTGTTGCACAATCGACGGCTGAGGCCGAATATGTTGCTGCAGCTAGCTGTTGCTCTCAGATTTTGTGGATGGTCTCCACTTTGCGGGATTTCGGGTTAGATTATAAAAGTGTTCCACTTTTATGTGATAACACTAGTGCTATTTGTATTGCAAACAACCCGGTTCAGCACTCCAGAACCAAACACATTGATGTACGGTATCATTTTCTCAGAGATCACAATGAGAAGGGTGATATTGAACTTCAATATGTTGATACCCAACACCAGCTTGCCGACATTTTTACAAAACCCCTCGAGGCTTCTAGATTTGCTTACTTGCGTGGGGAACTTGGCATTTGTCACCCTTACGGCATTTTGTGAGGGGGAGCTGATTTTAATTGTCTTGCTTATGCTCATTATGTGTGGAATTGCACTTACATCTTGTGCTATTATATGCCTGCTTTTAATTCAAAGAAATCATGACAGCTCAGCTCTATGAAATATGTCTGGAACATTGATTGTGCATGATGTTTTATTTTCTAAAATCAAAACTTGCTCACCACACAATCTTGTATCTAGCTTGTTTAGGCTGGACTGCTTTTAGCTATCTTTTATCTACTTGACAGCAAGACACTGTTCCTTGGATGCTAAAATTTGCAACTTGAAAAAATGTCTTCTTTATTCATGGATATTCATCAAAATATGTCATACATTTGCATCAAAATCAAAATCCATGATTTGCCTGGTTTAAATGAAAAGATCCAGGAGGGTTTGCTTGTCGCACTACTCTATTCTAGACTGCTTACCATTGCACTTTGGTCTGAACTGGGATAGTGTAGTGTATGCCAAAATCACCGCCTTAAGCTTCAGATGGCTTTTATGCCTAGGCTTGGCTTGATTGGAAAGTATAAGGTGGACAAACAAATAACCCCTGGCATTAAGAAAAAGAACAACAAAATTAAGTGATCATCTAGTTTGCTTTGACAGCTCCTTTTGAACAAGACTTGTCTGTCTAGGGTAGAATTTGTTAGCTTTGCACAGTCTTTGCCTTCACATGTCTAGCTACTTTGATTAAGTGGTGATGCTTTTTACTTCAAAATGACAAAATCACATGCCATCATCTTGTTTCACAGATTGTTAAATTGAGCTGAGCCCATGATCATTTGTGTTAAGGTTGGCATATTTTTGCATTATATGTCTTTGCAATTCTATTCATTTCAAAGCTTTGCATCTTTTGAATGCTCCTTGATGCTTGCATTGCCAAAGGGGGAGAGGTTTGCTATGTTCTCTGCCGCAAGAAGGCATAATTTCGAAAGGGGGAGAATTTTTGACATAAAGGGGGAGAAAAATTTGCTTAACTCAGGGGGAGTTCTTATCAAGGGGAGATTTGCCAAAAAGGGCTTTTACTCTTTCACAAAGGGGGAGAAAAATTTCTTTTATCAAGTGACATGCTTTGGCTCTTTTTGAGTTTTTATGGTCACTTGTGTGCTGAAAGTTTTTGAATTTTCTTGAACTTCAATTTGGTTGTCAATGCACTCATCAAGGGGGAGATTGAGAAACCAAGGATGGTTTTGGTGTATGTGATGAGTGATTGACTGGATTTTACCCTCTGTTCGAAGGGTACCTCCGGAGGGGCTTCGGAGGTGGTACCTCCGAAGGGTGTTCGGAGGTGTGTCACCGGAGTGTGTTCGGTGTTTGCTTGCTGCAGCTGTGCAGCGGAGTGTGCCTGTCGGAGGGGTCCGGCAGTACACGATGACTGGGTTCGTACCGTTGGCTTCGGTATTTTGGGCGGTACACCGGAGTGTGTACCGAAGGGTGCTAACCCGGAGAGGTCTCCGGAGTACTGGATACACTTGTTTGCTTGTCTGTGGTGCGCAGGGACTTCGGAGGCGACGGACAAGGTTCGAGCCAGGTGAACCTGGGTCAGGCGGGAGGCTTGATGCCAGGGGAGCGGGGAGCTCCGTCACGGTGGCTGCGAAGGTGGTCCGGGTCGGTCCTCGGGTCGAGTCGTGCCAGGTGAAGGCAGAGAGTGCGGAGTGTGGCTCCGGCTGAAGGTACTCCGAGACAAAGTCCTCGGAAGTGAGGCACTTCGAAGGTACTCCGGATGGAGTGACTTCGGAGTTGGTGGACCAAGTCCTCTGCGGAGGCAGGGAGTTCGAAGTGTGCTCCGGAGGGAGACACTCGAAGGTTGCCCGACGAAGGTCTCAGAAGTCGAGGCGCATCGAAGGCATGGTCCGGGTGAGGCTCGTCGAGGAGTGTGCTCGGAGTGAGGCACTGCGACAGAGTGCTCATGGAATGCTTCATGCGGAGGCCTTGGACGATGGAGGGACTTCGAAGGGTGGTACTCCGAAGGTGGGGGCTTCGGAGTGAGGATGACTTGTGGTGCTTCGGCCATGCATGGCTTCGGTACACGGACGGACGGTGTTCGAGCTCGGAGTAGCTGCGAAGCCGTGGTGATCCACTCCGGAGGTGGTGGTGCGAAGGCCCAAGGGCTTTGACGGCTTCGGCTTAAAACCGTCACTGTATCGAAGGACTTCTTCGGCGGAGCGAAGGCCAACAGGCTGCAGGCTTCCCGCCGAAGCTTCCGCACCCTCCGGTGCGAAGGGAGGTTCCAGAAGTCAACACTGTAAAGGCTGACACTGTCTGTTCTGAAAAAGGCTGACACTGTCCCCTCTGCAGCTGACAGAGAAGCCTCCAAAATAAAGGTGGACTACCTTTTGTACCCCTTAGTTCTGTAGAGACAAATCTGTTGTAAACCCTAGGGGTAAAGTAGTCACTTCCTTAGGATGAAGCCGTGGGCTATAAATATGGGGGCTCGGTAGGTAACATTTAACACTTTGAGTATTTACTGTTGAGCTCCTGTAGACAGACCTCGCTGTATTCATTCTGAGTTCAATTTATTTCAGTGTTCCTTGTTCAAGCAGCGAAGCCCTGCTTCCTTGTGCTTTTGCTTGAGCTCGCGTTGCATACCTCGCTAGTTTTTAGTTCACCGGAGCCTGTCTTGGCGAAGGGTGTTTTTATCGCGAAGTGTGCTTTACAGTGTGCTGTCGCTCTGTGTAACACGAGGCAAGACCTCACTGCTTACTAGCGAAGCCCTGTTCTTTTCCCGTAGTGCTTCTTGTGTCGAAGCCCTTAGCGTGGTCCGTTTTGTGTGCGTGTAGACCTCCGCGTACGAAGCCCAGCACCAGTTGCTGTCGCCAAGTACTTGGTCGAAGTCCTCAGAGGGCTGTCCACTCTTGCGAAGGGTGAAGTGCGAAGCCTGCTCGAAGCACCTCGTGTGCGGAGCCTGCACTGACTTAGCAGAGTAGAGTTTCGAGGGTTGTTCGTGGAGCGAAGTCTTCTTGACTTCGAACTTTTGCTCCTGCGAAGCCTGTGTTCGGAGCTGTCGAAGTACCTCCGAACCAGACCTTCGAAGGTAGTGTTCGAAGCCTGTTCCGCAGAAGACAGAACAGAACCGAAGGCTAAGTTTTTAGCCCAGAAATTTTAAAAGCTCCCATTCACCCCCCTCTGGTCGCCGTTTCCGGTCCAACACAACATGATGCTTCACATAACACATGGTAATCATAATCTACTCTTTCGCAGAGTTCTTCAAACTGTACATTCGTATTGTGATGTTTATAAATTTCAGAACTAAGTCTATACTTGTAAGCTCCGATAATAGTCACTTACGACTTTAAGAAGTGTTTCATTGGGCCGGAGCCTTGAAACCTTATTGCTTGGTCGCCTACGACTCTTTTACAGATGCTTCAAACTTGGAGGTCAGAAATCTGTTCTTTTAAAGTCCTTAGACTCTTCTATGGATCTTAACAAGCCGGAGCCTGGAATCCATAGGCTTTGGCCACCTTCGGCTCTTTTATAGATGCTTCGAACCCGGAGGCCAGAAATTTGTTCTTTTAAAGTCCATAGACTCTGCTACGGATCCTAACAAGCCAGAGCCTAGAATCCGTAGTCTTTGGCCACCTTCGGCTCTTTTTACGGAATCCTTAAACCGATGGTTCAAAGGCCATTTGTCGGGTTCCGATGAAAGATGCTTACCTCCGCAAGCATCTCCGTTCCCCTGATGCATCCACCAGAGGTAAGGAATATTTGAAGAGTAAGCATAATTCGAATCTCCATCTTTATTTAACTTAGAAAGGTACTTTACAATTGATTACAAGGAGCCCCTAAGCATAATAATCTTTAAGGTGCTCTGCATGCCATGCATGTTTCAACTCTTCCCCTTCAAAATTAGCTAACTTAAACGATCCGAGCGCCCTGAGCGTAGGATAATATATGGTCCTCCCCATTTGTTTCCTACCTTCCCTAGAGCGATTACACTTCGCAGCACCAAATGACCTGGTCTAAGCTCATTCACTTTTATCTTCGGGTCATACCATGTCTTCGTTTGGTCTTGGTACTTCGTTAGATTGGCGATAGCTCGAAGCCTTATTTCTTTTGACAAGTCCAGTGAAGTGTTTCTTTCATCATCATTCCCTGGCTCCGTTACGCGAAGGGATCCACCTTTAAGCTCCGTAGGAGTCATGGCCTCATCTTCGAATAACAACCTAAATGGGGTAAAACCCGTGGACCTAGCTTGAGTGGTCCGAATGGACCATAAAATATTAGGAAGCTCTTATGTCCATAGCCCCTTAGCTAACCCAACAATCCTTCGATTCAAACCGGAGAGAATATTTCCATTTGCCCGCTCAACGGCTCCATTGGATTGGGGGTGGCGAACAGCTGCGAAGCATAACTTGATGCCCAGGCCTTCGCAAAACTCTTTAAAGGGCTCGACTTCAAATTGAGTGTTGTTATCAACAGTTAGCTCCCTAGGCACTCCGAACCTGCAAATGATATTCTGCCAAAAGAATTTTTGTACATTTCTTGAAGTGATAGCAGTTAGGGGTTCCGCTTCGACCTATTTAGAAAAATATTCGATTGCTACCACCGCAAACTTCAAGCTGCCTTTTTCCATTGAAAAAGGGCCGATGAGATCCATTCCCCATCACGCCATTGGCCATACCAGAGCAATAACTTGAAGAGGTGTCGGTGGACGATGGCTCCACCTACCCATCCATTGGCACCCTTGGCAGGTTTGAACCAATTCTTCTGCACCTCTTACAATTGTTGGCCAATAAAGCCCCTGGCGAAGTGTCTTTCCCGCTAGAGCACGAGGGGCTAGATGGCTGCCGCACAGGCTTTTGTGAATCTCCCGAAGTATATCTTGGCCTTCGGGTTGTGATATGCACCGGAGTAGGGGAGAACAGACTCTGGCTTTATAAAGTATTCCGTTGACAAGCTCATAATTTCGAGCCCTTGCTTGGAGCCTTCGGAAATCCGGACCTTCTAATGAAGTTGCACTATTTTGCAAAACATCCAAAAGTGGAGTCTGCCAATCGGTGACTGGAATGCAAAGGATCTCTTCGGAGGGTAGTTGATGCACCGTAGGCTTGATAAGTTCTCAATAAAAAGCACCCTCTCGGATGTCCAATGCTCTGGCTACAGCCTTCGCTATAATATCTACAAGTTTATTATCCGCTCGAGGGATGCTTCGAATAGAAATTCCTTTAAACAATGCTTCGGTCTTGCGGATTTCTTCTAAATACTTTGCAAGATGCGGATTCCTAGATTGAAAGCTCTTGTCAACATGCCCTGCGATGACTTGGGAATCTGTTTTTATTATAATTCTTGTTGCTCCAAGTGCTCTTGCTTTTCAGAGGCCTAGCAGGATCCCTTCGTATTCTGCAACATTGTTGGTGGTCTTAAAGTTGAGACTCAGAGAATACATGGCCTTCTGCCTTGACGGTGATATTATTATAGCTCTAGCTCCGGCACTAGATGCTTGATAGGCTCCATCAGAAAAAATTGTCCACAGACCTTCAGAGGTTTCTTCCGAAACTCAAACTGTGGATGGAGTCCACTCGGCCACAAAGTCAGCTATGACTTGGGACTTGATAGTTGTTCTTGCCGTGAAGGAAATACCAAAGGGGGCTAACTCGACAGCCCATTTTCCAATCCTACCCATGGAGTCTTTACTCCGAAGCATATCACCAAGGGGATACGAGGTAGGGACAATTAGATTATGTGCTAAGAAGTAATGCCTTAGCTTCCGTGAGGCCATTACCAAAGCATAAACAAATTTTTCGAGCTCGGAGTATCTTGTCTTTGCTCCGGACAAAGATTCTGAGACGAAGTATACTGGGTTTTGCACCAGTTTTCCTTTAAGCTCTATTTCCCTGACCAGCACTACACTTACTGTGGAGCTCGTTGCTGCAAGATAAAGAAGGAGAGTTTCTTCTGGGAGGGGCACAATAAGTGTTGATAGATTTCGAAGATAATCTTTAATATCATCGAAGTTTTTCTGGCACTCTGGCGTCCATTGGAAACTATCGGACCCCTTTAGGTCTTTAAATATTGGGAGGCTTCGCTCTGCTGATCTGGCCAGGAATCTACTAAGGGCTACGAGCCGTCCTATCAGCTTCTGGTGGAGCCATTCTTTACAGTGCACTTATCTGCGTCGGGCTAGCTTCGATTCCTCTACTCGAAACTAAGTACCCTAGTAATTTTCCTGCTTGCGCCCCGAATATACATTTTTCAGGGTTGAGACAAACTCCACATGCTCAGATGCTCTCAAAAGTTTCTACTAGATCTAGACTATGATGGTGCTTTGCAGCACTCTTTATTACAATGTCATTCATATAGGCTTCGACATTTCGGCCTATCTGGTAACCTAGAGCCTTAGCAATAAGACGTGAAAAAGTAGCCCCGGCATTCCGCAAGCCAAAAGGCATTCTAACATAACAAAATACTCCGGAAGGAGTTATGAAACTCGTCTTGGCTTCGTCTTCGCGATTTAGCCAAACTTGATGATAACCGGAGTATGCGTCCAGGAAGCTTAGAAGTTCAGAGCCAGTCGTAGAATCCACAAGTTGATCGATACGGGGCATAGGGTAGGGGTCTCGCGGGCATGCTTTATTTAGTGACGTGAAATCGATGAACATGCGCCACTTGCCGAAGCTCTTTTTCTTGACAAAAATGGGGTTAGCCAACCACTCCGTGTAGGCTACTTCCCTGATAATTCTAGCCCTAAGCAATTTCTCCACCTCCGCCTTGGTGAGGTCTGCCCTTTCAGTCGACAACTTATGGAGCCCCTGGTGAATTGGTCGAGCCTTCGGATTGACAAGTAAATTGTGCTTGATGATGCTTCGGTCAACTCCGGGGATATCTTCGTCGGTCCACGCGAAGATATCTAAATTTTCTCTAACTACTTCCTCCAACGAAGCAGATATTTCCGAAGGTAGCCCCTTGCCAAATTGGATTGGATATTCCTTGCCATCTTTTAGGATCATCTTTGTGATCACATCACCTTCTGGGCTTGGCTTTAGGGAAGGGCCCTTTGAGGGGTCTAAGGACCCCGAAGCTTCCTCCGAGTGCTCTAGCACATTATTCACCTACCGAGGGTCCAGAGGTGGACCATGGCCATACTTTGCTCTCCTGGATGCAGATTTGTCTCCTGAAATAGTGAGAACTCCACCTTGCATGGGCATATTGAGACATAGATAGTTATGATGTGCTATAGCTCCGAATTGGTTTAGCATCCCCCTCCCGAAGATTGTGTTGTAGGCATACGGGGCATCGATGACATCGAAGATAACCTCCTCAACCCTAGGCAGGGGCCCCTCTCCGAAGGCAACCTCGAGACCTATCTGGTCGAGGGCATCGAGAGGAGGACCTACGAAACCTTGGAGTGGGCGAGCTACCGGAAGTAAGTGTCTTCGAGGAATGCACATCTGGTCGAAGGCCTAGACAAAGAGTATATCTGCGGAGCTTCCACCATCCACCAATATCCTTCGGACTTCAACTCCCGCTATATCAGCTGAAACGACAAGGGGGTCAGCATGGGGGAATTTCACCCCTGCAACATCGTGGGCAGTAAAAGAAATATGCACATGGGACCACTCAGACATTTTTGCAGCCGAGCTCGAAGTCCCAATATGCCCTCCGCTGCCGCTTTGACATACTACCGAGGGCCCCCCCTCCGGAGATGGGTAGGACCACATGCTTTCCACGATCTTGGGGATCGTCCTGCTTCGGTGGTGGCATAATGTTGGCCACCAGGAGCTACATCGGTGCTTCAGGATTGCTAGCCCAGACCACAGCTTGTACCAGCTCCGAACGTACTACAGGAGGGGCCCGATCTGAAGTACCTCACCTTGAGCTTCGTCCTAAATACTCGCCCCGAAGGGTCAATATAGACTTAAAATCTTTTGTGTCATGGCTTCTATTTTCTCCATGTACATAACAGAAGAATGTCTGGCGCCTGCCAGCCATCTTCTCTTTAGGCTTCAAGGTACTATCCTTGTAAGCTTGCGCCTATTGAAAGTTGAAAGGTATCTTCAGGGCAGAGGGTGCAATATTTAATACCTCGGAGCGGAAGTGCTTCTTTCCCCTTCTATTATCACTGAAGTGATTATCAAGGTGGCCTTGCGGAGGAGTCGGGACTTCTGGCTCCATCTTCACTTCTCAAAGGAGGACTGGTGCAAGCACCACAGTTCTTCAGAGGAAGCCTTCTTCTGCCTTGGCATACTGTTCGAAGTATACCATCAGTTGTGCTACAGATGACATCGGCTTCCGGTGAAGTTTGCTGAGGAGTTCTAGGTTCAATACCCCTTCGCGCGCCACGTCCACTACCGAAGAAGTATACAAGCCTTTTATCTAGGACTTGGTGTGGGCGAAGCATGTAAAGAACTCCCGAAGGGTCTCTCCTGCTTGTTGCTTCACCTGGAACAAGCTTCCCGTGGACATTGGGGCTACGAACGTACTCTAGAAGTTACTCACGAACTTCCTCTTCAGCTGCTCCCATGACCTGATTGATCCTGGCTTTAGAGACCAGAACCATTTCGCCATTCTATTCCGCACCCCTCCGCTGGCTTCTATTGCCAGTGCATAAGAACGACAGAACTCTCCGGGGTCGGACCCACCGGAGTATTTGTGCAACTTCGAGGCTTTGAACCTAGGGTCGAAGGGCACCTTCTGCAAGTCCAGATGCAGCGGAGATTCATCGTCGAAGGATGCATTCTCGGCATCCTTTAGGACTTGAAGAGCTTCGGGATAATTATCAGGATCATCGTCTAGAGGCACCTCCGAAGTAAGGGGGGAAAGCTTGAGGGCGAAGCCTATCTACAACCTCTTGCCTCCACCTTGCTACTTCCTCCTAAAGTTGCGCTACCTAGGTAGCCACATCCTTAGGAAGGTCTTCGCTTCCTCCGGAGGGGACCTCTAGGTCTTGAGAACTAGGATAATTGGTTCGAAGCCCCGAGGGAGCAGCTTGGGGGACTCTAGGTGCTCGAGGTCTGATGACCACTTCGGGAGTTTGTGGAATGGCTGAGGGTCCTGCACCATTGGTCTGAGGGGACCTTTGGGGAGGATCGGTCGCTAGGCTCCACTTGGGAGGCATGGCTTACAAAGCTAAGGTCCGATGACCGAAGACCGAAGACTTCCAATGATTTGGGAAGGCGAGAAAAGGCCTTCAAACTACACTTGGAAGCCCCTTACCGAAGGGTGCGCGAAATCTTTAGACTTCGAAACTCCCTCCGCAAGTGCTCTTCGAAGTGCAGTCAGCGACAGAGAACTACCTTTTAGAACTAAGTTCCCCATGTACGGTGCCAACTGTTGGCGTAAAAGATTACGCTAACAGGTTCTCAAAGATTAAGAACTAACAAACAAAGAGTTTGTGAAGTGGACTATCCCAACCCTCCGTATAGGATAATAGCTCTAAGTTGTATATTGAATATCTGAATATTCGATGCCTATTACAGGGTGAGAAAGGGGGTATTTATAGGTAAAAACTCTAAGCAAAAGACCTTTTTACCCCTCTATTACAACCGACATAGTGGAAACTATTTGGTACCCCGAATAGGGCTAAAATGGTAAAATAAGTTCGAAGAAGGTAGATAAGGCAGACATCCCATCCTTCTGGTTGTTTCCCACCGCAGTATTGTACCTTTGAAGGGTATCTTCGGACCAGAGTTCAGATGAACCCTTTGGATTTAAACCTTCGTCAATTCGGAGACAAGTCTTTGGCTTATAACTTTATGAGTTGTCTTTGTCTCTTAATCTTGAAGGTCCTGGGGATGAAGTATTTTCCCCCAACAATTCCCATTAATGCCGGTGAGCTTAACTCGGGTAATTATGATGCTCTGAGGCTTAACGGCGCAGGGATCCGAGGGGAATCGATTGCTGGAGTTAAGGCGAGTAATTTCCCAGCGTTAAATAGAGCTTTGGCCCACGGCGGAAGCGGATCGATGAGTTAGGGAGGCAGCCGGGGATCTCGGGGGCACGAGGTCATGAGGAAGACAAAGACTGACAGGGCGGGGCCAGTATCAGTGGTGGCACGGGACGACTGCGCAATGGTCGGTGCCAACAGGTGGGCCAGGGGACGTGCGGTGAGAGGGGGAGTGGCTGATAGGTGGGCCAAGGCTCGGGCGCGAGGCTGAGCACGTCGACAGGTGGGGTCCATATGTTAGTGAGGGGCTGCGGGGGAAACAGGTTGGGCCGGCCTAAGAGAGAGGAAGGAAGGGGCGGCCCATTACTATTTAAATTCATTTCTGAATAAAAATAATTGCTGAAAATAGTTTAAAAATTATGAGCTACTTGCAAGGGTTCTAAAAATTTGTAAAAATTCTCAAAAATATATCTTGGTCTTGAGATCATAATATAATTTTCGCACACCATGACTAGAGTTATATCTTTGGATTTCATTTATTTGGACATTTTTAGCTTTAAATAAAATCAAAATAATCCTTTTTCTGGAAATTCATTATTTCAGGATTTATTTTTACCTTTTAAAAATTAGGGGTGTTACACGTTCCTAGCGCGCACGAAACATGCAAGAATAGTATAACAGGAATATAAGAAAGCATCACAGGTAATCATATTAACTGTGATATAGAATCACCCTCTCCACATGGCGATGCCCATCTCCATGGCTCCCGTCGTTGAGTGTGTGCTTCCGCCCTCTAGGAACTATACTAGGCTATCACTATAGAACCTATACTAGTTACATGAGCCAAAGCAACAATACTCGTCACGTAGGTCACAAATGTACACCAACCTTGGCTATAAATAATCATGACACGCATGCCATATTTAATTTACATTCATTGCATGCATCTCATACATCACATTTATCAAGGCCACACCAGTCATAACATTCTCTACAAAATAAAGTTAGACGAAGAATCTACAAGTGACTGAACTGGATCAGAACTTTCGATTCCAAATTAGAACTGCCGACATCAATATTGATCTCTGTATCGATTACAAAGCGACATTGGAACTTTTGATCCACTATCAAAACTTTTGATCGGTTAGAACTTCTAATCCAATATTGAAATGTCCATTAGTAAAATTTCTCTCTATATTGAATCATATTCAATATCGAAACTTCCGATCTGGCATCGGAACTCTTGATTTTCTACGGATAGAAAATAGATCTGATCTATTTTTCCACCATGTATCTCCATACATGAGGGATCCAGATTGAACAGTACGCACGTAGGCTCTGATACCACCAATAGGGAATGGAGAAGCTACGCTAGCTAGTAATTTCAAAAAAATTGCTCCAAAGCCCATGTGTGTGAGGGATCATGAATCGTTACCTTCTAACACGAAGATATTGAGGAAGCGCATCCTTGCTTATCCTCACCTCGCTCTGACTGTTCCCTGGTGATCCAATCGATGATGCCGACGGTGTTCACGTGAAGAACCCCACGAGGGCCGCTATTGGATCAGAGCCTCGACGGTATCCACACATATAGGGATGAGATTTCTCCCACACCGGTGTGCTAGCACCACTCGTGAGAACTGGAAGAGACCTCGATCTCAAATCTTGAGATCAAGAAAGGGAGAGGAGGAGTTCTTGGTGGCTATGGTTTAGATCTGATCTAAACCATGAATAACTTGATTCCCAAGACCTCCTCCTCCTCTCTTTATATAGAGGTAAGAGCCCTGGCCTCAAACAATTCGAGATCCAACAGATCCAATCTATTACACCCACCTCAGAACTTCCGATCCTCAGATTGGAACATCCGATCAGGGCTCTCGGACTACAGTTCTAGGAATCATCACAACTTCCGATACCCCTATCAGAACTTCCGATTAGTGCAATTTTTCTCGATATAAATATGAACTTCCAATTTCAACTATATGTCTCTAAATTAAAATTATCGGAACTTCCGATACCATATTGGAACTTCCTATTTGAGCTCTCTGTTTCGTAAACAATAAATTATTGGAACTTCTAGTTCCATATCGGAACTTTCGATTTGAGCTCTCTATTTCTAATTTAAAAAATAATCAGAACTTCCGATTGAACTGGAATTTTTTGGGGCACTATTCCTTCAATAATGTGCCAATCACTAATAATGGGGTACCCACATTAGTGATGGGTCGAATTACCGCCCGTCATTCTTGGGCATGATGGGTGTCACCTATTACCCATCACTTATGATTCGTTGATGATGTTTATAAATAGAAACTCCCGACCCTAAAGTGGTTTATGCCTATTGCTTCTCGTCGGCACCATCGTGGTTTGTTCCATCTCGGCTATCACTTTAGTCCCATGTGGACTCCATTTTGTTATCCAATCCATCATTTTTACCTTTGTTCCACCGTCCTACCATCACATGTGGCCGACCTTCCATCACGTGTGGCCGACCCTACTCGCCGCCATCTTGGTTGCATCCTCGTCCGACACGATTATGGATAATTTATGGAAATGTTGCTTTGTGGATAATTTGTGGAATTATTGAACTATGGATAATTTGTGTAAATGTTGTTTTGCGCATAATTTATGGAAATGTTACATAATGAATATGTTTCTTTGTGAATACGTTGCTTAGTGATTTTTTTAATATTTTTATTTGTTGATATGTTAATATGTGAATATGTTTACATAAGTATATTATTATATTTTTTTAATTGTTGTCAAATATAACATGAATTAGAGATGGCAAGTCTCCCAAGTAATCAACAGGGTACTCCCGTTGGACATGCTTCCACTAGTAGGCAGATCACTATGTTACCAACTTATGTTTCTGGTAGTTGCCTCATAAAGATCAATCATCTAGTCAGTGGGGTTGTCACCAGGTTTATACATTGAACATTGCATATATCGTTTGTGTGGTAATAACACTAATAAAATGATGTGATATTATCTTACTGTTGTAGTTTTTATGAAAAAGATTTGGCGATATCAATAACATTTGTACTAGTGACATCATTAAGATATTGACAAGAGATGGGTGCACTAGTGAGGTTGAGGTTGTGAGCTATAGAGCCAGGATATGCCTCCACAAAGGGTGGCCTAAATTTAGTCAAAGAGGTGGCTTCACACAAGGGGACTATGTGGTAATAACAATGGGACATGTCCCATTGACAGTTATGGCTAAATTTTACACTAATGTTGGTGATTAGAAGACTTCAACGGCCATAAAAGTGGAGGACAATGATAGTGGTATATATATAGAACAAACATTACTTACTATATATGCATATTTTGTTTATGTTTTTAAATTAGTTCATTATAATGTTAGGGGAGTGTCCTAGTAATGTTGCTGAGAAGAAGGGGAAGGAGATAGCTAGAAAAGGTCGACACCGACCAAATGGACCAATTAAAGCACATCTATTATTTTGGCAATCCAACAGATATAACTCCAATAAGGAAGGCTCTCCGGCAAGATATCTCGGCGGGATTATCTTATGAGACTCGGTTATATGTCTGCAAACTAAATAACTTGATCATCAACAAGAAGTTGATGATAAGCTATTTTCACATGTTGGTTATTAACTAATCATGTATGTACTTGGCCTTTTCTAACTAGCTTTGTTTAGATTTTATTGTTATAGTACTTTTAAAGGCAATATTTTGAGAAGTACATAACATCTCACCTACACCAGCAACCACCAAGATTCAAGTGGCAGCAGCAAGGTCTGAGGCAGTCCCAAATGTGGTGCTTAAATCCATGGATGGATAGTGCTACCTAACTACTAATTTTTACCAATTTCTTCGAGATAACGTGTTAGAAGTTAGTACAATTAGTGTCTTCCATTTCAACATCAATAATGGTATAATTGAGGTTGTCATGTATGTGGTGTAAACTTAGGGTATGATGTTTTCCTACCCATTTTCCTTTTTACACAGATAATCATTGTGCATATTATTCTGACTCATTTTTCTTCAAGGAGTATAGGGTGACAATAAAATAGGCTGCAAAACTATATATGTACATCCTTAGGGTCCCTTTGGTTTGGCTTCCGGAAGCAGATTTTGCTTCCTGGAAGCCAAAAGCCAAACCAAAGGGCATATTGCTAATCAGCAGCTTTTAGTAAAAGCAACTTTTGGTGCAGTGTAAATGTGAAAGCTCCTCCAGACATACTTTCTGCGGCTTTTGGCTTCGCAACCATACAAAATTTCATAAATTGACATTTCAAATTTCATACAACTATACAAAATTCTATAAATTGACATTTCAAATTTCATACAACCATTCAAAATTTCATAAATTGACATTTCAAATTTCATACCATACAAAATTTCATAAATTTACATTTTAAATTTCATACAACCATATAAAATTTCATAAATTGACATTTCAAATTTCATAACATACAAAATTTCATAAATTTACATTTCAAATTTCATACAACCATATAAAATTTCATAAATTGACCTTTTAAATTTCATACAGCCATACAAAATTTCATAAATTGACATTTCAAATTTCATACAACCATACAAAATTTCATAAATTGAATTTTTTACACAGCTCACAGCTCAAAGCAGCTTCACAATCATTTTAGCCAAACGACTTTCAACTTTCTCACAGCTAACATCCCACAGCAGCTTTTTCACAGCCCACAGCCCACAACAGCTTTTTTCCAAAGCCACAACTCAACCAAACACACCCTTAATCAATTCATGGTGGGTAGACAGAAAAAACTCTATTGGACACTATTCAAGCTCTTATAATAGATAGAATTCAGCTAGAAGTTATCTAGAGGTTAAAAGTTAGAGAATGAGGCTCTTATAAAACTTTGTTTTAGCCATGCAATTTCTTTGAGATAACGAGGTAAAAATTAATATATATGATATTAATTTGATTATTAATCTCTTGCGTTCATTCTATGATGAATTGTCTGTGATGTGCTTTAAAATATAACGTTGGATGTGCTTTGATTCAGAATGCAACCTACAAACTATTTTTTTTCAAAATGACCATAATATTAGTGACAGATAATAATAATCATCTATCACTGAAGATCTTTAGTGATGGATGACATTACAACCTGTCAATAAAAACCATAGTAGGTGAGCCGATAGGCCCCCTTTAGTGACAAGTGAATATTGTCGTTCGTCACTAAAGATTGACCCTTTAGTGATGAGTAAAATTCTGTCAATAATAATGTTATATCACTGACATGATAAGATCGACTGACAGACTTGCCCGTCACTAATAGAGTTTTCTGTAGAAATGAATACTGACAATGATAACAGAGTATCAGTGCCGGTTCAATTTTAGAACCGACACCGATAGTTTTGAACCGTGGCAGTTCTAGGACTGTCACCGATAATCGTTGACTATTAGTTTTGAATAGTCAATAGTGGTTTAGAATCCGTCGTTGACAGTCATTTTGATTCGACATTGACATTTGTTCACGTAGCGGTGCGTCACTGCTGAGCTTTTACGTGATAGCATTAATATTCTCACACGCGACACATGGTTTATGTACTTTAAACATAATCCGCCGATGATTGCTGACGATCAATACGCACTCGATCGATCAGTCCGTTGATGTGTGCCGATCGAGGACAGCTTTACTTTGATTGTTACCAGACAGAAAGTGCGAACTATTATCGGTCATCTCAGAACTGAGATAAAAGTGTCTGATCAGAGACTTAGCTAGCCCTGCACTGTTTCCCTCTTTAGCTGAGTTGGAAAACGGCCGGCCATCCCAATGCAAGCTCAGCGGCTATCGGTGACCGACCAACCGCCGCGCCGATATTCTGCTGACCACATGATCGACCGCTCCAAAATATCTTCCGCGCGCTGGCCCACGCACGCGCATGCACGCACGCAGCAAGCGACGTCGCAGGAAATAATGTCACTCCGGCCAGCGCCATCTGAGCAGAATCACTGCATGAAGAGTATTGATATGATCTATATATAGGGGTGATCGATCTGCAGCTGAGCCAGCCACTATGCATGCTTTTTCCAGGTACGTACGCAATTATGTACGTTAACTAGCTAGCTAGCTGAGCCTGAATTAGTCTGTTAGTGATGCTGGTTGAATGGTTGCATTGCTTGGCGATCAGGTCGATCCGGCCACCGGCTGGCGCGCGTGTCGCCGACCGATACGTGTGCTACGTACCTCTCGTGGTCACACGTACATGCACGCGAGCACGGAGCACCCAGCATATACGCCGTGCGCTTGCATATGCATGCACACTTCTCGTCAATGTATATCTGAAGGGGAGGTTATTGTGAGATCTCTCACCTCTCATGACAGGCAAATGGCTGGTGGGGACACAGAGCACCGTCGCCGAAACAGGCCGGTGTAGCGGCCAGGGCTGAGCCATCAGGACGGCCGGCCATCCCACAATGCAAGTTCAGCGGCCATCGGTGACGACTGAGACCAACCGCCGCGCCGAGATTCTGGCTGACCACACGATCGACCGCAGCAAAATATCGTCCGCACGCTGGCCCACGCATGCATGCCCACGCACTGCACACAGGCCGCACAGGCGACGTCGCACCAAATGTCACTCCGGCCAGCGCCATCTGAGCAGGATCACTGCATGCAGAGAATTGATGTATTAAATTTTTAGCTAGGCAGGGTGATCGATCTGCAGCTGAGCCAGCCACTATATATGCATGCTTTTTCCAGGTACGAACGTGATTATCAGTTGCAAACATTTGGTGAAACATGTATGGAATTCTATTTTTTATGGATGCTTTATTTGTTTGTGCAATGCAATCTGTGATGGTGATATTATGCAATGAATTATGTGTTTTATTTTCGGTGATAAATTTTGTGTTGTTTGCAATTTAAAAAATCTGCTGCCAAATCGTGGCTTTGATTCAAAATGCAGCCTAAAATAAATATTTTTAATATGACCATAACATTAGTGATGGGTGACATTGGCGATCCATCCCTAAAGGTCACAATAGTGATGAATTGTGTAAAATACTACCGTCACTAAAGATGGCCTATGCACGATGCATTGTAAAAATAATTATTTTTTTAATATAACAATAACATTAGTGATGGGTGACATTGGCGACCCGTCACTAAAGGTCACAATAGTGACGGGTGTAAGGTATTCCCCGTCACTAAATATGAACTTTAGTAATGAGTAACCAATGTTACCCGTCACTAAAAAGGGGCATGCCGGACGCGGCGTAGACTTGAAAGGACCCTTTAGTGACGGGTATTTATCCGTTATTAATGATAGAGCTTTACTAACACGATAAATGACCCATCACTTAATGTATGTTTCTGTGGTAGTGTATGTTTGTTGATTTTCTTGCCTGCTCGAAACTTCTAGATCAACTTGAAACTTATGGATCCGAGAACTTCCGCTAAACCTATAATGCCCTAGAACTTCTGGTTTTACTCGGAACTTATAGGCCTAGCGATTTTCAAACTAATAGTTTTCAGCAAGAAAATTCCAAATTGTCTATTCACCCTCTCTAGTTAACTTTCAATTATGTATTTATCACTCTTTACATATCTGAATATGAAATTTTGTCGATAGATCAATTAAGATTAGAAGTACAAGTAGGAATTATTTCATAATACTTTTTCATGTAATTCAGTTGACATAGAAGTAAGTGAATAAATAACTTAGGCACATGGATACATTTCCGTAGATATATGGCACATCTAGAAAATGATTCTCTCTATATGTATAGAGGCAGAACCATGAATCAAACATATATTCTATTTAGTACAACCAATCAAAGCATGTACAACAATTATATTAGAGTAACATTGAGAAACCAAATTGAGATGTGCCTTGGTTTCAGTCTGTGATGAGTGATTAATAGATTCTCTTCTGAGCGAAGGGGTTCCACCGAATAGGTTCGGAGGTGTGTTCACCAAAGGGCTCGGTGTTTGCTGGCTGCACATGTTCGCAACAAGGTATATCTATCAGAGGGGTCTGGCAGTATATAGTTCGGAGGTTGTATCGAAGGGGTCGATATTTGGGCAGTACACTGGTGTGTGTACCAGAGGATATTATACCCGCAGAGGTCTCTGGTGTATCGGATACACTTGTCTGCTTGTTGTTTGTGTGCATGTGACTTCGGAGGCGACTGGACGGTCAGCAAAAAAGGTGAATTGAGTCAAGTAGGGAGCTTGGCACCAGGCAAGCGAGGAGCTTGGTCATGAAGGTTGTGTGAAGTTGAGGTCGGGCCTCGGGTCGAGGTGCACCAGTCGAAGGTAGGAAGTGAGGAGGGGGACTCCGGCTGAAGATACCCTGAGGCAAAGTCCTCATGAATGAGGCAAGGCTTCCAAGTTTTCTCCGGACGGATACATTTGGAACGTCAACTGACGAAGGTCTCAAAAGTCGGGGTGCATCTAAGGCATGGTCCGGATAAGGCTTTTCGTGGAGTGTGCTTGGGGCCGATACGCTGTGAAGGAATGCTTATGGAAGTGCTTCATGTGGAGGCGTTGGACAAAGAAGGGACTTCAAAATGTGGTGGACAAAACCCTTCACAAGAAGGTACTTCGAAGGAGGGCTTCGAAGTCAAGATGACTTGACGTACTTTGACCATGCATGGCTTCGGTACACGGACGGGCGGACTTTGATCTTGGAGTAGTTGTGAAGTCGTGGTGGTCCACTCTAGAGGTGATGGTGCTAAGACTCAAGGGCTTAAACGGCTTTGGCTTAAAACTGTCACTGTATCAAAGCCATACTTCGGAAGTAGCGAAGGCCTATGTGTTCGAAGCCTGCTACCGAAACCACTAATGCACTTCATGTGCGAAGGGGGGCTCCGAAGATTCCAGTCAGCTAAGCTGACACCAAAAGAAGCTTCCAATAAAGTAGACTACCATCTGTACCCTCGTGACTGCCAGAGGCAGTAAAGTTGAAAACCTTAGGGGTATAGTAGTCCATTCGTAGGTTAGAGTTATGCCTTTAAAAGAAGAGGTTGGTTGAGGTCTAGGGTAACATTGTTCACTCCACTTTAGTACCTTCAGTACTCACTGTACCCTTAGGCCAGCCGCCGTGAGTAGTACTCTGAATCTATGGGTTTTGTGTTCCCTATTCTTGGAATGAAATTTCTATTTTGTTTTCATTGATTGCATGAACTTGTATCTGTGTTACTCGCACTTTCTGGGTTGAGTTTTCTGTAGTTTATTTCATCCTGTGCAAACTCTAGTTTCTACTCTGTGTTTGTTCTCATGAAGTGCTCTATCTTTTGTGCGAGTGGTTTCTAGGAGTGATTTAATTGTGTGTTCGCTCTATGTATGTTAGAGACTAGTCCTCCTGCATTACTAGAAAAGTACCATCTGTTATGTGCAAGTGAAGTCAGTTTGTTTTCTTAGCACAGCCGAAGTTTGCATGACCAGTCATCTTTGCTAAGTCTTGTTAGGAGCACTCTGTAGTGCGAAGCCTAATACATGTTACTAGTGCGGAGCATCTGTTCGAAGCTCTTTAAGAGAATTGTACTTGTGCGAAGTACAGTTATGCAAAGCCTGTTCGAAGGCACCATGGTGTGCGGAGCTTGCACAACCATTGTTGAGTTCAGTGCGATTTTGGGTTTCTGAGTGCGAGCAAAGTCTTCTGGACTTCAAACTTTTACCCAATGAGAACCCTGTGTTCGATGTGTGTTCGATACCTCCGAATCAGACACTTCGAAGGTTGTGTTTGAAGTTTGTTCAGCAGAAGAGATTTTTAAAAGCTCCCATTCACCCCTCCTCTGGTCGCCTGTTTCGATACTATAATTGATATCAAAGTAGGTTAAGATCACCAATTGACCTTAACCGGTTTTGTGATCATTTGGTGAAATGGACAGAGTCAGCAAAATTCCTTTGTTTGATGGAACTGACTTTGCTTACTGGAAGGTTCGCATGGAGGCTTATCTTCTAAGCCAAGGAAGTGCGGTTTGGGAAATTGTGAAGTCAAAATATGTTATTCCTAAGACCTGCACTACTCAGGCTGAGAAACAATAGTATGAGAACAACAACAAAGCTAAGAACATACTGTTTACTAGCCTGAGTAGGAGCGAATTTGATCGAGTCCAGCTTCTCAAAACTGGTAGGGAAATTTGGGCCACACTCACTATTTTTCATGAGGGCTCTACACAGATCAAGGCTAGGCACCAAAGCATATAGAATCAATAGTATCAGTTGTTTGTGCAAGGCCCTTGTGAATCTATAGATTCCATGTTTTCTCGTTTTGATGCAATAGTGAGTAACTTGCGCTCCACAGGCACGCTTGCTTATTCATACCACGATAGGGCTATAAAACTTCTCTATGCTCTTGATCGTAGCAAATGGGATATGAAGATATCCAGTATTGAGGAGTCAGTAGGTTATGACACATTAACATGTGATGAGCTCTTCAGCAAGCTCAAGTCCACAGAGATTGCCAAGGCATCTCTTGCAGGGCATAGAAACTCTTTGCCTCCTACCTTGGCACTAGTTTCTAGCTCTAGTCGTGGCACCTCAATAGAACCAAGCACATCTGGTACTTGTGTTCTTGTAGGAGGTTTTGCTTTGTCCTTTCTGGTCTTTGTTACTAAAGAGAGGGTGGATACTCTGGATGATGAAGAGCTTGCTCTCATTGCCAAGAGGTTCACCCGTTTTTACAATGAGAGACGGGATCAACAAAGAAGTGGTTTTAGAGGGTGTTTTGAGTGTGGTGACACTTCCCACATCAAGGCTAACTGTCCTAAGCTTAAGAGAAGAGAAGAGAGTGAGCACCCCAAACACCACAAGAAAGAGAGGAAACCCTTCTCTAAAGGTAAGCGCGGCAAAGTGGCTAAATGGCACCGAGTTCAAAAACAGTCTCTTTGTTGACTTTTGCATGGAGCATGGCATAGAACATCAATTCTCTGCTCTGCGGGTTCCTCAACACAACGGTGTCGTTGAGAGGAAGAACCGCACTTTGGTTGAGATGGCTAGGACAATGCTTGATGAGCATAGGACTCCTAGAAAATTCTGGGCTGAGGCCATGAACACTGCATGTTACATCTCAAACCGAATCTTCTTGCGCTCAATTTTAAACTTGACAATGAGAAGGGTGATATTGAACTTCAATATGTTGATACCCAACACCAACTAGCCGATATTTTCACAAAACCCCTCGATGCTTCTCGGTTTGCCTACTTGCGTGGGGAACTTGGTATTTGTCACCCTTACGGCATTTTGTGAGGGGGGGCTGTCTTTAATTGTATTGCATATGCTCATCATGTGTGAAGTTGCATTTACATCTGTTGCACTTATATGCCTCATTTTAATTCATGAAATCATGACAGCTCAGCTCTTTTTAATTTATCTGAAACATTAATGTGCATGATGTTTTCTTTACAAACTCAAATCATGCTCACTGCTCAATCTTGTATCTAGCATGTATAGGCAGGACTGCTTTAGCTATCTTTTATCTGCTTGATAGCAAGACACTTTTCTTTGGATGCTAAAAATTGTAACTTGAAAAATTGTTCTACTTACTCATGGATATTCATCAAGTGCTAAAAATTGGTTCACTTAGTTAAAATCAAAAACTCCATGATTTGCATGCTTCAAGTGAAAAGATCCAGGTGGTTTGTTTGTCGCACTACTCTATTCTAGACTGCTTACCATTGCACATTGGTCTGAACTGAGATAGTGTAGTGTATGCCAAAATCACCGCCTTAAGCTTCCGATGGCTTTCATGCCTAGGCTTGGCTTGATTGGACAGTATAAGGTGGACAAAAAAATAACCCCTGGCATTAAGAAAGGAACAACAAAATTCATTGATCATCAAGTTTGCTTTCATTGCTCCATTTGAACTGGACTTGTCTGTCTAGTGTAGAAATTTACTAGCTTTGCGCAGTCCCTGCTATTACTTGTCTAGTTTCCTTGACTAAGTGGTGATGCTTTTATTTCAAAAATGATAAAATCACATGTTGTCATCATGTTTTTAGAGAATGTTAAATTGAGCTGAGCCCATGATCATTGGCACCGAGTTCAAAAACAGTCTCTTTGTTGACTTTTGCATGGAGCATGGCATAGAACATCAATTCTCTGCTCCGCGGGTTTCTCAACAGAACGGTGTCGTCGAGAGGAAGAACCGCACTTTGGTTGAGATGACTAGGACGATGCTTGATGAGCATAGGACTCCTAAAAAATTCTGGGCTGAGGCCATGAACACTGCATGTTACATCTCAAACCGAATCTTCTTGCGCTCAATTTTAAACTTGACATCTTATGAGCTACGTTTTGGGAGACAACCCAAGGTTACTCATCTTCGAGTATTTGGCTGTCGCTGCTTCATCCTAAAACGTGGTAATTTGGATAAATTTGAGTCGCGATCTTCTGACGGGATCTTTTTGGGTTACACTACACATGGTCATTCTTATCGTGTTTATAATTTGGAAACTAACACTGTCATCGAGTCATGTGATGTGACTTTTGATGAATCAACCCCCTCTGTTAGTTCTGCTCTTGAACAGGCAAATGAACACGACATGGAACAGACCATTTTCGAAGAAGAAGATCCCGGAGATTTCGAGGATGAACCACTACTACCCTCGAGATCAACCCCCGAAGCTGACCCTGCTTCGACCACTTCGGCACAAGGTCCCGAAGCAACCACCTCAACATCGGTCATCTTGGACCACTCCAACACACAAGTTGAGGGGGAGACTGCATCCCGCCGCGAGGCTCCACATCATGTTCAAAGGATGCACCCTCCCGAGCAGATCATTGGTGAGCTTGATCAAAGGGTAACACGTTATCATGCTCATTTCATTGATTCAGCTTTTGTTGCTTCTTTCGAGCCCTTAGATGTTAGTCATGGACTTTCTGATTCTAGTTGGATCAATGCAATGCATGAAGAACTTGAAAATTTTGAGAGAAACCAAGTCTGGACTTTAGTTGATCCTCCAGCAAATGTTCATTTCATTGGAACAAAATGGATTTTCAAAAACAAACAAGGGGAGGATGGGACTATAATTAGAAACAAGGCTAGACTTGTAGCTCAGGGTTATTCTCAATTAGAAGGGATTGATTTTACTGAAAACTTTTGCACCTGTTGCTCGTCGTGAGGCCATTAGGATTTTACTTGCCTTTGCGACATCCCGGGGATTCAAACTCTATCAAATGGATGTCAAAAGTGCTTTTCTTAATGGTTTCATAGGCGAAGATGTTTATGTAAAACAACCCCCTGGTTTTGAAAACCCCAAATACCCACATAAAGTCCTTAAACTTCATAAGGCTCTTTATGGACTCAAGCAGGCCCCTCGGGCATGGTATGACAGACTTAAGTCGTTTCTGCTCGAGCGGGGGTATTTGATGGGCTCTGTTGATAAAACCCTGTTCACTCTCAAGCATGGCAAAGATTTCCTCCTAGTTCAGATTTATGTGGATGACATCATCTTTGGTGGCTCTTCTCATGCTTTGGTTGCCGAGTTTGCAGATACCATGAGCAGGGAAGTTTGAAATGTCCATGATGGGTGAACTCACCTTTTTCCTTGGTTTGCAAATCAAGTAAAGAAAAAAAGGTACTTTCATCCACCAGACGAAGTACACCAAGGACCTGCTCAAGAAATTTGACATGGCAGATGCGAAGCCCCTCGCCACTCCAATGGCTACATCTGTAGCATTGGATCCTGACGAAGATGGAGAAGCCGTAGATCAGAAGGAGTTCTGAAGCATGATCGGCTCCCTCCTCTACTTGACTGCTACGAGGCCGAACATACACTTCGCAGTGTGTCTGTGCGCTCGTTTTCAGGCTTCACCACGAGCTTCGCACCGTCAAGCGGTAAAACACATTCTAAGGTATCTCAAACATACCCTTGAGTTCGGCATATGGTATTCAGCGTCTTCCTCTTTGTGTCTTCGAGGTTATTCCGATGCGGATTTTGCTGGGTGTAGGATTGATAGGAAGAGTACCTCTGGTACTTGTCATTTTCTGGGTACTTCTCTGGTTTGCTGGTCTTCCCGCAAACAGTCTAGTGTTGCACAATCGACGGCTGAGGCCGAATATGTTGCTGCAGCTAGTTGTTGCTCTCAGATTTTGTGGATGGCTTCCACTTTGCGGGATTTCGGGTTAGATTATAAGAGTGTTCCACTTTTCTGTGATAACACTAGTGCTATTTGTATTGCAAACAACCCGGTTCAGCACTCCAGAACCAAACACATTGATGTGCGATATCATTTTCTCAGAGATCACAATGAGAAGGGTGATATTGAACTTCAATATGTTGATACCCAACACCAGCTAGCCGATATTTTCACAAAACCCCTCGATGCTTCTCGGTTTGCCTACTTGCGTGGGGAACTTGGTATTTGTCACCCTTACGGCATTTTGTGAGGGGGAGCTGTCTTTAATTGTATTGCATATGCTCATCATGTGTGAAATTGAATTTACATTTGTTGCACTTATATGCCTCATTTTAATTAATGAAATAATGACAGCTCAGCTATTTTTAATTTATCTGAAACATTAATGTGCATGATGTTTTCTTTCCAAACTCAAATCATGCTCACTGCTCAATCTTGTATCTAGCATGTATAGGCAGGACTGCTTTAGCTATCTTTTATCTGCTTGATAGCAAGACACTTTTCTTTGGTTGCTAAAAATTGCAACTTGAAAAATTGTTCTACTTACTCATGGATATTCATCAAGTGCTAAAAATTGGTTCACTTAGTTAAAATCAAAACTTCATGATTTGCATGCTTCAAGTGAAAAGATCCAGGTGGGTTTGTTTGTCGCACTACTCTATTCTAGACTGCTTACCATTGCACATTGGTCTGAACTGGGATAGTGTAGTGTACGCCAAAATCACCGCCTTAAGCTTCCGATGGCTTTCATGCCTAGGCTTGGCTTGATTGGACAGCATAAGGTGGACAAACAAATAACCCCTGGCATTAAGAAAAGAACAACAAAATTCATTGATCATCAAGTTTGCTTTCATTGCTCCATTTGAACTGAACTTGTCTGTCTAGAGTAGAAATTGACTAGCTTTGCGCAATCCCTGCTATTACTTGTCTAGTTTCCTTGACTAAGTGGTGATGCTTTTATTTCAAAAATGATAAAATCACATGCTGTCATCATGTTTTTAGAGAATGTTAAATTGAGCTAAGCCCATGATCATTGGTCTTACTGTTGGCATATTTTTGCTTTATATGTCTTTGCAATTCTGCTCATTTCCAAGCAATGCATCTTTTACATGCTCCTTGATTCTTGCATTGCCAAAGGGGGAGAAATTTTTGAGTTCTCTGTTGCAAGGGGGTACAATTAAATTACTCAGGGGGAGTTTTTATCTTGAAAAAGGGGAGATTTGCCGAAGGGGCTTTTACCCTATTGAAAAGGGGGAGGAAAATTCTTTTGTCAAGTGACATGATTTGGCTCATTTCAGAGTTTTTTATGGTCACTTGTGTGCTGAAATTCTTTAAATTTTCTTGAACTTGAATTTGGTTGTCAATGCACTCATTAAGGGGGAGATTGAGAAACCAAGGGTTGGTTTCAGAGTCTGTGATGAGTGATTGACAGAGTTTTACCTCTAGTTCGAAGGGGTACCTCCGAAGGGGTTCGGAGGTTGTTTCACCGAAGGGTTCGGTGGGTTTGGCTGTTGCAGCTGTTGCAGCGGTGTGCCTGTCAGGAGGGGTCCGACAGTACACGATGACTGGGTTTGTACCGAAGGTCTCGGTACTTTGGGCGGTACACCGGAGAGTGTGCCGAAGGTTGCTTACCCGGAGAGGTCTCCGGAGTACTGGATACACTTGTCTGTTTGTCTGTGGTGCGCAGGGGACTTCGGAGGTGACGGACGGTTCGCGGCAGGTGAACATGGGTCAAGCAGGAGGCTTGATGCCAATGGAGTGGGGAGCTCCGTCACGAAGGCTGTGAAGGGGTCTAGGTCAGACCTCGGGTCGAGGTGCGCCAGGAGAAGGCAGTAAGTGCGGAGCGTGGCTCCGGGCGAAGGTACTCCGAGACAAAGTCCTCGGAGGCGAGGCACTTCAAAGGGTACTCCGGATGGAGTGACTTCAGGAGTTTGGTGGATCAAGTCCTCGGCAGAGGCAAGGTGTTCGAAGTGAGCTCCGGAGGGAGACACTCGAAGGTACCCGACGAAGGTCTCAGAAGTCGAGGTGCATCGAAGGCATGGTCCGGGTGAGGCTCGTCGATGAGTGTGCTCGGGGAGATACACTGCGACAAAGTGCTCATGGAATGCTTCGTGCAGAGGCCTTGGACGAAGGAGGGACTTCGAAGGGTGGTACTCCGAAGGGGGGCTTCGGAGTGAAGAAGGCTTCGGAGCGAGGCTAGCTCCGGAGCAAGGATGACTTGTGGTACTTTGGCCATGCATGGCTTCGATACACGGACTGACGGAGTTCGAGCTGGGAGTAGCTGCGAAGCCGTGGTGGTCCACTCCAAGGGTGTTGGTGCGAAGGCCCAAGGGCTTTGACGGCTTCGGCTCAAAACCGTCATTGTATCGGAGGCTAAGCTTCGGTGAAGTGAAGGCCGTCAGGCTCAAGGCTTCTCACCGAAGCTACCGCACCCCTCGCGTGCGAAGGGGGGCTCTAGAAAGGTCAAAGACTGCAAGAGGCTGACAGTTGTCTGCTCTGCAAAAAGCTGACGCTGTCCCCTCTGCAAAGCTGACAGAGAAGCCTCCAAATAAAGTTGACTACCTTTTGTACCCCTCTGTTCTGTAGAGACAAAACCAATGTAAACCCTAGGGGTAAAGTAGTCAATTCACTTGGGTGAATAGTGGCTATAAATATGGGGGCTGGGTAGGTAACATTTAACACTTTGAGCATTTACTGTTGAGCTCCTGTACTAGCCACCACTCTCTGTATTCATCCAGTGAGTTCTTTTATTGTGTTCCTTGTTCAAGCAGCGAAGCCCTGCTTCTGTGTTGAGTTTCTGCTTGAACTTGCTTGCATACCTCGCTAGTAGTAGTGCACCGAAGCCTGTCTAGGCGAAGTGTGTTTTGTGCGAAGTGTGCTTTTCAGTGTGCGTTCGCTCTGTGTAACAGGAGGCTTGACCTCGCTGCTTACTAGCGAAGCCCTGATCGAAGCCTAGTTCTTTTCCCGTGTCGAAGCCCCTAGCGAAGTCTGTTAGTGTGCGTTTAGACCTTCGGTGTACGAAGCCCAGCACCTAGTTGCTGCTGCTAAGTACTTGGTCGAAGTCCTCAGAGGGTAATCCACTCCTGCGAAGGGTGAAGTGCGAAGCCTGCTCGAAGCACCATGTGTGTGGAGCCTGCACTGACTTAGCAGAGTTGGTCTTTCGGGTTTGACTGGAGCGAAGTCTTCTTGGCTTCGAACTTTTGCTCCTTGCGAAGCCTGTGTTCGGAGCCGTCAAATACCTCCGAACCAGAACTTCGAAGGTTGTGTTCGAAGCCTGTTCCGCAGAAGACAGAATTAAAAACAGAAGGTTGTTTTTAGCCCGAAATTTTAAAAGCTCCCATTCACCCCACCTCTGGTCGCCGTTTCCGGTCCAACAGAAGTCGTGGTGGTCCACTCTAGAGGTGATGGTGCTAAGACTCAAGGGCTTAAACGGCTTTGGCTTAAAACTGTCACTGTATCAAAGCCATACTTCGGAAGTAGCGAAGGCCTATGTGTTCGAAGCCTACTACCGAAACCACTGATGCACTTCGTGTGCGAAGGGGGGCTCCGAAGATTCCAGTCAGCTAAGCTGACACCAAAAGAAGCTTCCAATAAAGTAGACTACCATCTGTACCCTCGTGACTGCCAGAGGCAGTAAAGTTGAAAACCTTAGGGGTATAGTAGTCTATTCGTAGGTTAGAGTTATGCCTTTAAAAGAAGAGGCTGGTTGAGGTCTAGGGTAACATTGTTCACTCCACTTTAGTACCTTCATACTCACTGTACCCTTAGGCCAGCCGCCGTGAGTAGTACTCTGAATATGTGGGTTTTGTGTTCCCTATTCTTGGAATGAAATTTCTATTTTGTTTTCATTGATTGCATGAACTTGTATCTGTGTTACTCGCACTTTCTGGGTTGAGTTTTCTGTAGTTTATTTCATCCTGTGCAAACTCTAGTTTCTACTCTGTGTTTGTTCTCATGAAGTGCTCTATCTTTTGTGCGAGTGGTTTCTAGGAGTGATTTAATTGTGTGTTCACTCTATGTATGTTAGAGACTAGTCCTCCTGCATTACTAGAAAAGTACCATTTGTTATGTGCAAGTGAAGTCAGTTTGTTTTCTTAGCACAGCCGAAGTTTGCATGACCAGTCAGCTTTGCTAAGTCTTGTTAGGAGCACTCTGTAGTGCGAAGCCTAGTACATGTTACTAGTGCGTAGCATCTGTTCGAAGCTCTTTAAGAGAATTGTACTTGTGCGAAGTACAGTTATGCAAAGCCTGTTCAAAGGCACCATGGTGTGCGGAGCTTGCACAACCATTGTTGAGTTCAGTGCGATTTTGGGTTTCTGAGTGCGAGCAAAGTCTTCTGGACTTCAAACTTTTACCCAATGAGAACCCTGTGTTCGATGTGTGTTCGATACCTCCGAATCAGACACTTCGAAGGTTGTGTTTGAAGTTTGTTCAGCAGAAGAGATTTTTAAAAGCTCCCATTCACCCCTCCTCTGGTCGCCTGTTTCGATACTATAATTGATATCAAAGTAGGTTATGATCACCAATTGACCTTAACCGGTTTTGTGATCATTTGGTGAAATGGACAGAGTCAGCAAAATTCCTCTGTTTGATGGAACTGACTTTGCTTACTGGAAGGTTCGCATGGAGGCTTATCTTCTAAGCCAAGGAAGTGCGGTTTGGGAAATTGTGAAGTCAAAATATGTTATTCCTAAGACCTGCACTACTCAGGCTGAGAAACAATAGTATGAGAACAACAACAAAGCTAAGAACATACTGTTTACTAGCCTGAGTAGGAGCGAATTTGATCGAGTCCAGCTTCTCAAAACTGGTAGGGAAATTTGGGCCACACTCACTATTTTTCATGAGGGCTCTACACAGATCAAGGCTAGGCACCAAAGCATATAGAATCAATAGTATCAGTTGTTTGTGCAATGCCCTTGTGAATCTATAGATTCCATGTTTTCTCGCTTTGATGCAATAGTGAGTAACTTGCGCTCCACAGGCACGCTTGCTTATTCTGACCACGATAGGGCTATCAAACTTCTCTATGCTCTTAATCGTAGCATATGGGATATGAAGATATCCAGTATTGAGGAGTCAGTAGGTTATGACACATTAACATGTGATGAGCTCTTCAGCAAGCTCAAGTCCACAGAGATTGCCAAGGCATCTCTTGCAGGGCATAGAAACTCTTTGCCTCCTACCTTGGCACTAGTTTCTAGCTCTAGTCGTGGCACCTCAATAGAACCAAGCACATCTGGTACTTGTGTTCTTGTAGGAGGTTTTGCTTTGTCCTTTTTGGTCTTTGTTACTAAAGAGAGGGTGGATACTCTGGATGATGAAGAGCTTGCTCTCATTGCCAAGAGGTTCACCCTGTTTTTACAATGAGAGACGGGATCAACAAAGAAGTGGTTTTAGAGGGTGTTTTGAGTGTGGTGACACTTCCCACATCAAGGCTAATTGTCCTAAGCTTAAGAGAAGAGAAGAGAGTGAGCACCCCAAACACCACAAGAAAGAGAGGAAACCCTTCTCTAATGGTAAGCGCGGCAAAGTGGCTAAGAGGGTAGCCAAGGCTGCTTTTAGAGCCTTTGTGGTGGCTCTCAGCGACATTGACACATCATCGACTAAGGAGTCTAGCTCTGAGGAGGAGGAGTCTCCAAGTAAGGACGAGAAGAAGGCCAAGGACTTCAACGACCTATGTTTCATGGCTGATAGCATCCATAGCAGTGATGAGCTAGACTCATCTGAGGTACCATTATCCTATTACCAACTTTTTTGAAAATAGATGAACTGAATGATGTAGTTCTTGGTCAGGATAAATTACTGAAACAAGCTGCTAGAGAAAGAAAAGAACTTAGACTTAGACTTGAATCTGTTTCGACTGAATATGCCATATATAAGTCTAAAGTTGATGGTGCAGATTGTGAATCCTGTTCTATTGTCATGAGTGAGCTTGCCCAGTTTCGTTCTGTGCATGATCAAGCTATTGATAAGCTTGAGGTTGCAGAGAAGAAAATTTTGGAGGTGAAGTCTATACCTACTGTTGTTAATGAATGCATAAACTGTCCTTTACTTATTGAAAGCATTAATTTGAGGGACAAGCATGTAAATGAATTAAAGTCTAGATTGGAGAGTGTTGAGTGCTCTAAGGATGTTCATCCATCTTGTTCTATCTGCATCACCCTTAAAGACCAACTTAGTTTTGCTAGAGGGCACGTAGAAAAACTCATAAGTGAAAATGATTACCTTCTATCTGTCGTAGATAAATGCACTAAAGGGAAAGGCAGAATGGATTTGCTCTTGCTAAAACCAAAATGTGTGGTGATAGGGCAGGGTTAGCTCTAGGTTTGGGATATGAGAGAACCACTCCTTAGAAAACTGTGTTCACTCCTCCCACAAAACTGTGTTCACTCCTCCCACAACTCTTAAGAAAGAAAGAGCACTATTAGACACTCCTCAGAAAGCCAAGATGCCTATCAAGAAAACACCACCCCCACCAAAGAAAAACCATCAGTAGAATCCCAAGGAGCATGTGAGAGTTGCTCCTAAGACCCATGTGAGTGCCTCCTGTTGACACGAAAATGTGCCCCCGCACTTGGGTCAGTTCGACATTCCAAAAGTGTGCGGATACTTAGGGACAAGCCTAAGTGTAACACATCATCGACGTCATGTTCCGACTACCGTTAGTCGTGGTAAGAGGAGTGGAGTCGCCAGGCAATCAAATCACACAAAATAATCCAATTAGCCAAAGGAAATATATTAAACAGAATAAATCAACAAACCGAGCGAAGCCCGATTGCTCGAAGTATAGTGCGAAGGGTGTCGCCGAAGGGTACCTTCGGCATTCGAATTGATCTGGCTGAAGATGAACTCCGAACGGATCTGATGCAACAATCACCTCCGAACAACGGGGTTCGGCGTGAAGTCTCCGATACAGAAGGATACAGAATAATGACTCAAATGTATCGCGCAAGCGTGACTTCATCCGGAGCGGAGTACGAGCATGGCGAAGCCTATCATGACAAAGCCTATTGGCGTACGGTCGAAGTAGGGGTCTCACCGAAGGGTGTTCTGGCAGCCTCTGAAACCGATCTCTCAGCTCTAGACACCTCCGATGAAGTAGCTTAGAACATGGAAACCTGCAACAGAGTAAATTCGAAATACCAATTCGGCCTTAGGACCGAATTCTGCTAAGTGTTGCACTAGGAGCGAAGGTAGCAATCTGTATTTATAGGGGCTAGACTTCTAATCTCTAAATCTAATCTGCTATAACTTGGCTTAATCATGCGTAGAGATAAACACTTAGCCAGAAACTGGATCCAACTCTATCTCTACCCGAAGTGGGCCTTCAGCTAGGCCCGTCAAAGCCTGCTCCTCGGGCCGAAGCTTCGGCGGAGTGGGCCTCCAAAGGCCTCCTGGCCGAAGGCTGTGGGCTGGCTGGAAGCTTCCGGAGCCTGTAGCTCAGTGGTCCTTCGACCCTGTAGGGCTTCGGCCTAACCCGGGACATGTGCATTTTTGGCCCAAATTACCAAAATTGATATTTTGCCAATCTTAATCATTGATGCCATTTTTTGCTATCAACACCCCCAAGAGATTTTTTCATTGCTCTTACTATCAGCGAGTGAGTCACTTGGTCGGGTTCTATTTTTTTCGCGTCAAGGATGAGCGACGATCACATGAGATGACCTTTCAGGACATGCATCACCCATTTCTAGGTGTGCATGAGCCTGTTTCTCGCTCTCGTCCTGTTTTCGAGGCTTCCCATGCTCACATGAGAGGTTTTGCCCCTCGTGGTGTACACCATGTCTCATATGGTGATAGACCACCTATTAGAGGCTTTGATCCTCGACAGGTTGGGAGATCTCAACATTTGTCTAGTTTTCATCATGTAGGTAGACCTCACACTTTACATCATGCTACTCATCCTATGTGTAGACATCCTACTATTGCTTTGCCTACTACTCGAGTCTCTCGGTGCTGGATACCTCGTTAGTATTCCACTCACTCCAGCACTGCGCGCTCAAGATTCTCTGATTTTGTGTAGGTACCAAACAAAGGCTTGGAGAGCACGTGGATCATGGACTCCGGTTTTTCATGCCATATGACCAGAAACTCATCATGGTTCTCCACCCTCACCACAACAAAGCAAAAGGAGCATATCACCTTCGGCAATAACCGAAGAAGTAGAGTGAAAGGTAAAGGTGTGGTAAGAATCAACTCAAATTTCACTCTCAAAGATGTTGCTTTGGTTGAAAATTTGGGATAGAAATTGCTCTCTGTATCTCAGTTACTTGATGAGAGCTTTGAAGTGTGTTTTCAACGCGATACTTCGCAAGTACTCAATTCGAATGATGTTTTGGTTTGCAAGATTTTTAGGGTTGGAAGAGTTTTTGGAGCTAACTTTTCTGAGTCATCAAGTTCTTCTCACTGTTTATTGGCTCAATCTTGTTCTGAGCTCTAGAAGTGGCATAGGAGACTAGGGCATATGAGCTTTGAATTGCTTGCTCGCTTGAGTGCCCTAGGTCTGATCCAAGGATTGTCTAAGCTCAAATTTGAGAAGGATTTAGTTTGTGCTCCGTATCGACATAGAAAAATGATTGCTGCTCCGCATTCACCAGTCAATATGGTGATGACGGAACAACCCGAGGAACTTCTTCACATGGACACTGTAGGTCCTTCATAGGTTAGTTCTTTAGGTGGCAAATGGTATGTTCTTGTCATTGTCGATGATTACTCTCGTTACTCTTGAGTTTTCTTTTTAGCTAGCAAGGATGAAGTGTTTTCACACTTTCAGAGCTTAGCTTTGAGACTTTTTACTGAACTTACAGGTGCATTGAAATTCATTCGAAGTGATAATGGCACCGAGTTCAAAAATAGTCTCGTTGTTGACTTTTGCATGGAGCATGGCATAGAACATCAATTCTCTACTCCACGGATTCCTCAACAAAATGGTGTTGTTGAGAGAAAGAACCGCACTCTAGTTGAGATGGTTAGGACGATGCTCGATGAGCATAGGACTCCTAAAAGGTTTTGGGCTGAGGCCATGAACACAATATGTTACATCTCAAACCGGATCTTTCTACGCTCAATTTTGAATCTGACTTCTTATGAACTACGTTTTGGGAGACATCCCAAGGTTACTCATCTTCGGGTATTTGGTTGTCGGTGCTTTATCCTAAAGCGTGGGAATTTGGATAAGTTTGAGTCGCTTTCTTCAGATGGGATCTTTTTGGGTTATACCACTCATGGTCAGTCCTATCGAGTTTTCAATTTAGATACTAACACTGTCATCGAGTCATGTGATGTGACTTTTGATGAATCGACCCCCTGTGTTAGTCTATCTTTGAGTTTGCTAGTGAAGAGGATATGGAAGCTACCATCTTTGAAGAAGAAGATCTCGAAGACACTAAGGACAAACCCCTACTTCCCTCGACATCCATTCCCAAAGAAGACCCTTCTTCGATCACTTCAACAAGAGGTCCCGAAGCATCTACCTCAACTTTGGTCATCTTCGACCGCTCCCCGACACAAGTTGAGGGGTTTTGGACCGAAAGTAGCGACCAGAGGGGGGGTGAATGGGCGCCTTAAAAATTCTTTCGAATCAATGGCCTGTTCCCAATACCCAGCACACCTCAAAAGACTACACAACAGAAAATAAACAGAAGGCCTAAGTCTAAAGGTTTCTAACCTAGAAGCAACTGATGATAAACAGTGTAATACTTAAGTAGTGCAACTAGGCAGATGAACAAGGTGTAACAGGCCTAAACTTCTCAATGAAATGATCTAAGAATGTGTAAGATGAAAAGAGAAGTTACTGTCCAAATTTGTCTCCTGTTCGGAACTTGGCGAAGCCCCCCCTTCGCACGTCAAGGTCTGCTTCGGAGGTTGGTGACGGAGCCTGTCCGAGACGCCGAAGGTGACACGGTCTAGCCTAGTTCGAAGTGGCAAGTTGCGAAATGTACTTCGGAGCGAAGTATGACAATGCCGGAGCCTGGTTCGAAGTATGTACTTCGATGTCAAGGCTTCGAACACAGCTTCGAACCAAGAGCTTCGGAGCAAAGTGACAGAGTCGGAGCCTGCTTCGAAGTGTGCACTTCGAAGACAAAACTTCGAACACAGCTTCGAACCGAAAGCTTCGAACACAACGCACAAAAGGACAACCTTCGAACAAAAGAAGCGAAGTCTGTCACACGACAGAAAACCAAGATCCGAAGCCACTGCTCTACCTTCGAAAAGAGCAAGCTCTGAAAAGAGAGGCGAAGTGTGACACACTACACAGAAGTCAGTGCGAGGCCTAGCGGAGCTACAAGCTTCGAACCCAACTTCGAAACCTGTCGAAGTATGGACTTCGAACAGATAGAGTCGAAGCTCCTTCGCACTATCGTTCGAAGTAAGCGATACTGACGTTCAGAAAAATGCTTCGAAGCTTAGCAACACAGAACGCAAACCAAAAACTGAAAATCGAACGAAGCCTTCGAAGGAGATAGATCGAAGCCTGGCTCCCGATACTGAGGGGCTTCGAACAGAGAATGGCTTCGCTCGAAACACAGCCAAAAAGGTGACAGAGCTTGTCAGCCTCGATCAAAAAGCAGTGCAGTAGAAGGTGAAAAGCTGCACAGCACACTGTAGCTACAGGAAAGTAGTACTACTTGCAACAGCAAGAACTAGTACTCGGTTTGTGAAGAACAGAAGCAAAAAGAGAAGCTTCCTCTCACGAAATAAATTCAGTCAGCCTGTAGCCGAAGCAATAACTTCCCAAACCAAACAATGTGCACCAAATAAAATCAACAGGGACCAAGGCTTTAATGCATCCAAGAGATTAGACCAAATGCAAGGCAAAAACAGGAGGGAGCAAGAGCCCGGCGGCGCACACAGGAGAGAGAAAGAGAGAGACAAAATGACCCAATAGAGAGGATTTGATTTCAGCCAAAAGGGTAGTCCAAACCCTAGGGATTGGGGTCCTATTTATAGGCAGCCCAATACTAGGAATATTCTACCAGCCCCTTAGGGTTTTTACAGACTCAAAAATAAAGGAAAAGACTCTACTGCCCTTAGGAATTTTTACAGACACGACTGACTGACTGTGGGCCTAGAGTTACAGATGACTTATCCGGAAGCTAAGTTTTCGTAGCGACTACGGCTTCTCTTCTGGACAGTCAGATACAGAATCAACGGTTGTCAGTTTTACGCCGAAACTGACAAAGCCTCCACCAGCTTGCACCAGGTACCCGGATTGGGCCGGCCCGACTCCGCAGCTCTCTCAGCCCGGCAATCACTCATCGCCCGTGTACCTGAGTCAACCCTGGTCAACAGCCCAGTGGGTCTTCTACTGCTTCTGGCCCATGCACCCGGATTGGGCCAGCCCGACTTCGCAGCCTCCTCTGCCCGACAGTCGCTTGCTGCCCGTGTACCTGAGTCACACGCGGCCCATGAAACAGCAGATCTCTTCTTCTTCGTCCTCATTGACTATCGTTGACAATGACTCATCACTTCTGGAGCCATGAGGCCCACGCTATTCAGCATGGCTCCTCAAGGGGGAGACTGCATCCCGTCACGGGGCTTCACACCACATCCAAAGGATGCATCCTCCCGAGCAGATCATTGGTGAGCTTGATCAAAGGGTAACACGTTCTCACGCTCATTTCATTGATACTACATTTGTTGCTTGTTTTGAGCCCTTAGATGTGAGTAATGCTTTAACTGATTCTAGTTGGATCAATGCCATGCATGAAGAACTTGGAAATTTTGAGAGAAACCAAGTTTGGACTCTTCTAGATCCCCCTCCTCATGTTCATTTTATTGGAACAAAATGGATTTTCAAAAATAAGCAAGGGGAGGATGAGTCTGCTGGTTAGAAACAAAGCTAGACTTGTAGCTCAGGGTTTTTCTCAAATTGAAGGGATTGATTTTGCTGAAACTTTTTGCACCTTTTGCTCGTCTCGAAGCCATTAGGATTATGCTTGCATTTGCTGCATCCTGTGGATTCAAACTTTACCAAATGGATGTAAAAAGAGCTTTTCTTAATGGCTTCATAGATGAAGATGTTTTTGTAAAACAATCCCTTGGCTTTGAAAACCCAAATACCCCCATAGAGTCTTTAAACTTCGTAAAGCTCTTTATGAACTCAAGCATGCCCCTTGACATGGTATGATAGACTTAAGTATTTTCTGCTTGAGCGAGGGTATTTGATGGGATCAGTTGATAAAACTCTTTTTACTCTCAAGCTTGGCAAAGATTTTCTCCTGGTCCAGATTTACATTGATGATATCATCTTTGGTGGTTCCTCTCATGTTTTAGTTGCAGAGTTTGCAGATACCATGAGCAAGGAGTTCGACATGTCCATGATGGGCGAACTTACATTTTTCCTTAGTTTGCAAATCAAGGAAATAAAATAAGGTACCTACGTTCACCAGACGAAGTACACCAAGGACCTACTCAAGAAGTTTGATATGGCGGATGTGAAGCCCCTCGCCACTTCGATGGCTACTTCAGTAGCATTGGATCCCGACGAGGATGGAGAAGTCATAGATCAGAAGGAGTTCCGAAGCATGATCGATTCCCTCCTCTACTTGACTGCTACAAGGCCGGACATACACTTTGTAGTATGTATGTGCGCTCGTTTTTAGGCTTCGCCAAGGGCTTCATACCGACAAGCAGTAAAGCACATTCTAAGGTATCTCAAGCACACTTTAGAATCTGGCAAAGGTATCTCAAGCACACTTTAGAATTCGGCATTTGGTATTCTTCATCTTTTTCATTATGCCATCGAGGTTATTCAGATGTGGATTTTACTGGGTGTAGAATTGATAGGAAAAGTACTTCTAGTACTTGTCATTTTCTAGGTACTTCTCTTATTTGTTGGTCTTCCCGCAAATAGTCTAGCGTTGCACAATCTACAGCTGAGGCTGTATATGTTGCTGCAGCTAGCTATTGCTCACACATTTTGTGGTTTCCACTTTAGCGGGATTTTGGGTTAGATTACACGAGTGTTCCATTTTTTGTGATAACACCAGTGCGATTTGTATTGCTAACAACCCAGTTCAGCATTCCAGAACCAAACACATTTATGTGAGATATCATTTTCTTCAGAGACCACAATGAGAAGGGTGATATTGAACTTCAATATATTGATACCCAGAACCAGCTTGCCGATATTTTTACCAAACACCTTGATGCTTCTCGATTTGCTTATTTGTGTGGGGAACTTGGTATTTGTCATCCTTATGGCATTTTTTGAGGGGGAGCATGTTTTAATTGGTTTGCATAAGCTTATGTTTATGTGCAATCGCATTGGCTCATATATGCCTTTGCTTAATTGTCTTGATCATGTTAGCTCAGCTCTGGTTACTTTATCTATCTTCATTACAAGCATGATTTAATTTGCAAAATACAAAACTTGATCACTGCTTATTCTTGTATCTTGCATGCTTTAGGTCCAATTGCTTTGGCTATCTTTTGTCTACCTAGTAGATAGAATCCTTTTCTTTTGGATGCAAAATGCAACTTGGTAATCAGATGCTTTTCATGGAAATCTTACACTAAAAAACAATAAAAATCGTAAAAATGATATCCATGCTTTTTGTACTGAACATAAAAAGATCCAGGTGGGTTTTCCTTGTCGCACTACTCTATTCTAGATTGCCTACCATTGCACTTGGTATGAACTAGGATATTTTAGTGTATACCAAAATCATTGCCTTAAGCTTCTGACGGTTTTTTCTTGACCTAGGCTTGGCGTGATTGAGAAGCATAAGGTGGACAAGCAAATAACCCTTGGCAAAACAAAAAGATTTACAAGTCTGAATTCATGGCATAACAAGTTTGCTAAACGCTCCATAAAATTGGATATGCTTTCCTTGGTAGAAAACTGCTAGCTTCAACAATTAATGCCTTTTCATGCCTAGATTACCAGTCTAAGTGGTGATGCTATTGTTTCAAAAACTACTACGATAATGTTCTTCATGTGAGAACTGGATTTTTGTAAACTGAGCTGAGCACATAATCTCTGACATTACCTTTGGCATATTTTTGTACTATATGTCTTTGCAGTTGTCATACTTTAGAGGTTTTGCATCCTTTATTGCTCCTTGATTCTTGCATTGCCAAAGGGGGAGAATGTTTGTATTTCAGGGGGAGTAAATTATAGCTGTCGAAGGGGGAGAAATGATGGAAATGATGATTTCATGCTTTGTCAAATGGGGAGGTTTTGCCAATGGGCTTTTCATGAGAAAGCGGGAAGAAAATATTTTTTTCTCAAGTGACATGCTTTGGTTGGCTCTTTTCTGAGTTTTGATGGTCACTTGTGCGCTAAAAATTTCATTTTTTCTTGAACTTGAATTTTTTTTGTCAATGCACTCATGAAAGGAGAGATTGAGAAACCAAGTTGAGATGTGCCTTGGTTTCAGTCTGTGATGAGTGATTGATAGATTCTCTTCTGAGCGAAGGGGTTCCTCCTAATAGGTTCAGTGGTGTGTTCACCAAAGGGCTCGGTGTTTGCTGGCTGCACATGTTCGCAGCGAGGTATATCTGTCGAAGAGGTCTAGCAGTATACAGTTCAGAGGTTATATCGAAGGGGTCAGTACTTTGGGCAGTACACCGGTGTGTGTACCGGAGGGTGTTATACCCTAAGAGGTGTCTGGGGTATCGGACACACTTGTGTCCTTCTCGTTGGTGTGTAGGTGACTTCGTAGGCGACTGGATGGTCAGCACAGAAGGTGAATTGGGTCAAGCAGGGAGCTTGGCGCTAGGCAAGCGAGGAGCTTGGCCACGAAGACTGTGTGAAGTCGAGGTCAGGCCTCGGGTCGAGGTGCACCGGTCAAAGGCAGGAAGTGCGGAGGGGGACTCTAGCTGAAGATACCCTGAGGCAAAGTCCTCAGGAATGAGGCAAGGCTTCCAAGTGTGCTCCGAATGGAGACATTTGGAACGTCAACTGGTGAAGGTCTCAGAAGTCAGGGTGCATCGAAGGCATGATCCGGATAAGGCTTTTCATAGAGTGTGCTCGGGGCTGAGACACTGTGAAGGGATGTTTATGGAAGTGCTTCATGCGGAGGCCTTGGACGAAGAAGGGACTTCGAAAGGTGGTGGACAAAAACCTTCGCAAGAAGGTACTTCGAAGGAGGGACTTCGAAGTCAAGATGACTTGACCTACTTCGGCCATGCATGGCTTCGGTACACGGATGGGCGGAGTTCGATCTTGGAGTAGCCGCGATCTGTGGTGGTCTACTCCGAAGGCGATGGTGCGAAGACTCAATGGCTTTAACAGCTTCGGCTTAAAACCGTCACTATATCGATGACATACTTCGGAAGTAGCGAAGGCCTATGGGTTTGAAGCCTACTACCGAAGCCACTGCTGCACTTCGTGTGCGAAGGGGGCTCCGAGGATTCTAGTCTGCAAAGCTGACACCAAAAGGAGCTTCCAATAAAGTAGACTACCATATGTACCCTCGTGACTGTCAAAGGCAGTAAAGTTATAAACCCTAGGGGTATAATAGTCTATTCGCAGGTCAGAGTAGTGCCTATAAAAGGAGAGGTTGGCTGAGGTCTAGGGTAACACTGTTCACTCCACTTTAGTACCTTCAGTACTCACTGTACCCTTAGGCCAGCCGCCATGAGTAGTACTCTGAATCTGTGAGCTTTGTGTTCCCTATTCTTGCAATGAAATTTCTATTATGTTTTCATTGATTGCATGAACTTGTATCTGTGTTATTCGCACTTTCTGGGTTGTGTTTTCTGTAGTTTATTTTATCCTGTGCAAACTCTAGTTCTACTCTGTGTTTGCTCTAATGAAGTGCTTTGTCTGTTGTGCAGCGTGATTTCTGTGAGTGATTTAAGTGTACGTTCGCTTTGTGTATGTCAAAGACTAGTCCTCCTGAATTACTGACGAAGTACCATCTATTATGTGCAAGTGAAGCCAGTTTGTTTTCTTAGCACAACCGAAGTTTGTCTGACCAGTCAGCTTTTTGCTAAGTCTTGTTAGGAGCACTCTGAAGTGTAAATCCTAGTACTTGTTACTAGTGCAGAGCATATGTTCGAAGCTCTTTGAGAGAATTGTACTTGTGCGAAGCCTGTTCGAAGGCATCGTGGTGTGCGGAGCCTGCACAACCGTTGCTGAGTTCAGTGCGATTTTGGATTTCTAAGTGCAAGCAAAGTCTTCTGTACTTTGAACTTTTACCCTGTGTTCGGAGTGTGTTCGATACCTCCGAAGGGTATGTTCGAAGTCTGTTCAACAGAAGAGATTTTTAAAAGGTCCCATTCACCCCCCCAGGTCGCCTGTTTCAGTCCTACAAACATATATATGTTTTACGATAAAAAAGGTAAATATATTTTGTAATAATTAGTTTTGTCACATGATAATAAAACAAATAGCTTATGCTTAACTCACCACTACAAGAACCACTATTAGTGGCATTTCAAAATCTCTATTAGTGATGAGTTTTGTACCGTCACTGATTAGTTAGAATTTATAGTCCACAATTATTAGTATCAGTTCTAGAACCACTACTGAAAGTAGATTATTTAGTTTATCGAGTGTCCTTTATTGACATTAGATCACCAAACACTCGATAAGCCATCACCCTATTTGGAAGGACACGTGGTTGAATGTTTGCCGAGTATAATTTTTCGTTAGGTGTATTTGTTGAATTTTCGCTAGGTGTAATTCTTCGTCGAGTGTTTTTCCGTGTCTTTGCCAAGTGTCGCTGGTTTGGTGAGTATATTCCTTCAGTACTAGATGTATCTATTTGTTTGCCGAGTACCCGAAGAAATACACTCGACAAATCACCACTACTACAAAAACAATATTTAGTGATGGAGCTTTACTAACGGATAATTGATGAATGTCACTAATACACTTTTAGTGACAGACCATTTTGGATGCGTTGGGGACATTGCTTTATTATTGACGGATCGTAATGTGACCCGTCATTGAAGAGAGGACACCCCTATTAGTGACGGGTCAAATTACTACCCATCGATAATAGGACTAACGGGTGGTAAATATCGCCCATCACTACTGATCCAATGATGGGTGGTATTTTTTGCCCATCACTAATGGCTAGATCATTAGTGACCGGTAGAAACTAATGTCCTTCACTGATGATTTCTATGGTTAGATAAATAGGTTGTCCCCAAAGTGTATCACCATGCTTTCATTTTGTGCTAACCTAATCCTGGCCTCTCATCATCGTCATCGCCTTCATCGAGCACCTCATCGACAACATCTTGGTTTGTTTCATCCCGGTCATCCATTCAGTCCCACATGGGCTCCGTGTATCATCATCCATTCTATCGCCATGACCTCCATTCTAGCCATCCTTCTGTTGTGCCTGGCTAACCGTGGTTGACCTTCCATCGTGCTTGGCCGACCCTACTCGCCACACCTCGATTGCATCATCCTCCTCCTTATATAGATAATTTGTTTCATTTTTTTCTAAATGAAGATGATGTTATTAGTACGAGGATTTGTATGATAATTTAGGTTGTTTGTTAGTGCAATGATCTCTCATTACATGCTAATATTATTATTCCTATGTTTTACTCATGCTTAGTGAATATGTTGCTTAGTAAATTTATGAATATTTTGCTTTATTAATATTTTTATGTATGTATTATTTTTTTCATCGTTGTTAAATATAACATGAATTAGGACATGGAAAGTAGGTGAATCTATGGTACCAACTTCTGTTCCTGACAATTATCTAATAAAGACATCTTGACTGGTTTATCTTCTAAGACTCGGTTATATGTCTGCACAACAAATAACTCGATTATCAATAAGAAGTTTGTGGTAAGTTATTTGTACATGTCGATTGTTAACTAGATCATGTCTGCACTTAGCCTTGTCTAACTAGCTTTATTTAAATTTTATTATTATAATACTTTTCAATACAGTACTACGAGAAGTACATATAGAGATTCTCTACATTGCATATTCATAAGAGAAGTACATATAGAGATTCTCTACATTGCATATTCATAAGAGCTTGAATAGTATCATATAGAGATTCTCTTTGTCTACCCACCATGAACTAATTAAGACTATACATATCTAGTTTTGTAGTCTTTTTTATGGTCACCATGTACTCCTCTTTAGTCATGCAATTTATTTGAGATAATACATTAGAAGTTAATATATGTGATATTAATTTGGATATGAATCTTCTATGTGTTATTTTATGATGAATTATCTATGATGTGCTTTGGAATATAATGTTGGATGTGTTTTGAAAATTGCTATTTTTTTCAAAATGATCACAATATTATTGACGGGTGATAATAATTAGTAACAGGTGACATTATGACTCGTCACTAAAAAAACCATGGTAGGTGAACTGATAGACCTCCTTTAGTGATAGGTGAATACTGTAACCTGTCACTAAAGGTTAACTTTTTAGTGATAGGTAAACACACGTCACTAATTAGGCTAGATCACTGATATGATAAGGGTGACGATAGACTTATCTATCACTAATAAAGATTATAAGCAAAACGGTCATTTTCGATCGGTAGTGAATGTAAGGTACGACACCAGATTGAGTCTTTGAGACGGGCGGTCTTGCATTGGTCATATAGTTTCCATCTAACTAAACATGCATTAACTCATTTTTCCTTCAACATCAATAATGGCATAAACATGTGCCTTTTCCAGTGAATGCGAACCTTGGCTCTTTCTAATTAATTTGAGCTTCTTATGCTTTAAGGCACGATCCTACAAAGAAGATTCTTGCTAAATGTCACCTTAATAAACAGGTGTGGTCCATGAAGTCTGCATCAGAAAAGATTGCCACCAACCTGTATCTAGCGCAACCGGTCCTGTGTACGTTGTACTCTCTACACTGCAGCATCGATCTTAACTGGAGCTGGGGCACATATGAGCCATCAAGATCCATCTCATTGCAACATTTGGGTCCCAACGAAGTAGCATATATAGCTCCGCCTCCCAGCAGCAAGGCTGCCTCTCATATCTGATCAGTGATCACACCAGTCAGTCTAGCTAGTAGCTAGTTATAAGTGAGCCATCCAGAAATTAAGCTCTTAGAGCTATATCCATGGCGGATTCGAAGGAGAGCTCGAAGTTGGAGAGGATGCGCAGCACGGCGAAGCAGCAGAAGGGGAAGCTGTACATCATCAAGATCTGCATCGCCATGCTCATCTGCGGCAGCCCAAAGTGTGTATGCATCATGAACTAGTTCTCTGTGTCGTTTGTAAACTTTTTCTTACCTACTTAACGTTTTCTTATACAGTCAAGCTAAGAAGATATGTATAGCTAGTAAAACATTAGCTCTCTCTGGGGCGTTTGTAAACTAGCTTCTGCCTCTGATAAATTGTTATGTTCAACGCATATGTGTAGCTAGATACGGTTTGCAAGCATGCATGTGGGAAAATTCATAGCACAAAAGTTATAGTCTGTGAAGCTAAGATGTATATCGACGACATATGTATCGCATTAAATTAAGCTAGTGTATATTGATTGCGTTCGCGCAATTTGTATTTAGCTATCTAGCTCGTCTGAATTAGCCACCTTTGACCTTACTAATCAAATATGTTTCCTTCAGTATGTATATCTATCATGTTTTGGTCCGGCCAGAACTTCTGTCAAACATTATAGCCCTTATCCATATATCACTCAATTGTACTTTCTTGCATATTGTCATTTAGATGAGCACAACAACCTCAGCTTTGAGAAGGCCTGCATGCTAAAATATTATTGTTTAGTAGGCCTTACAAATTCAAATTAATTGGTGGATGTAAATATGCATGTAATTAATCAGGACGTGGAAACCACCCTTCGTCCATAGTTGTCTTTTCTCTTTGAAATATAATAATCCATTGGTCGTTGGCCTCTATATTTTTTCCAACATCGAGAAGTTTGAATAAATAATTGTATGTTCTGTCAAGTTCGTCCTCCATTGGTATAAATAATAAGAAGTGAGAAACCTGTTAATCTTTGCAACCATGATATCAAATATCTGCAGAATTGCAAGGCAGGTCTAATTCAGAATTTGTATATTGTAGAAGTGTTCCATTGTCGGAAACTTAGCAGCTGGGAAGTAAAAAAAAATCAAAATATTAATCTTTATTAAACGTCAATTATTGGTAATGCTCAATATTTAATATCATTCATGCATGACCTTTACAATGTATATATGTAAGACCCTTCATTCTTGTCAAAACATCGTTTGCTACTTAAGTGATAACGAGCTGAATTGCTGGTGTATATATACTCCCAGTGGAAATTTCCGCGTGGTTTAGTGGTGCCAACCTCCAAGCATATATCTAAAAATATTAAACGTTGCTAATCTAGATAGATGCGTGTTTTTACAATAGGTGGGATTTTTCAGTGCAGTTCTGTGGATTATTTTTCATTATTATATATTACAGCACTTCTACAACATATATATAAGGGTGTCTGTCTTTAAAATATTATGACCAGACGAGATCTATCACTTCTTACAAATTTCAGTTAGTATTCAATGAATAAAGCTAGTCCACACACTATCCAATTTTCATTAATAAAAGAATTTGATGTAATTTATATATGTTTAGTTATGCACTTGATTTTAAAACCATTAACTGAATCAGGTAGTTGATGACAATATGTTTAATAAACTAATAGGTCGAACAGAAAATTTAGTTGAAATGAACCCTTTGTATCTCTATAGCCATGATACTTCAATCACAACATATGTACTATATATAGTTCTCCTGTCAACATTGAACATGCTCAGATAGTTAACTATAGGTACTGTAGTGTTCTCAACATATGGCAGATAAGGTTGATATCGATGTAGGACAGGATGCGCGCATGACAATTGGCGGTGGACCGGTGATGATGAGGTTAATAAGCAGTAGATTCCTCACCGTCAATTGATCGAGATGACAACCAAAATGCAATATAGTTTGGAGTTGAGCAGTATATGGATATGATCGATGATATAGGATAGCTAGATAGGATCATGATATATATATATATATATATATATATATATATATATATATATATAATATTGGCACACTTGGCAATGAGATTACTCCCCCTATTTCACACTGGTGTCTATCAATGGACACATTTTAACTTAACCAAGGGTAGGCTATTGTAACAGTACTAAGAAAAAATTGATACAAAATAATTAAGAGACTCATCCGTATGCATACCCCTATTATATTATTGACATGCTATACTTTAACATTTTTCCGTTGCCTGCATTAGGGAAAATGTGGATTGCAATGACTATATACACTATCGATCTATTTCCCATAGGGAAAATGTTGGAGATGACCTCCTAATTAATGAGAAATATATTGTGAAACAGAGTATAATTATCTGGACTTTAAATAACCCAATCATCAGTTAAGTTGCCAATATATATATTCTTTAAGCTTGGATCCATAATTGTATTTATGGAGCAAAAACTCATTGATATCTTGAGTTGAAGATTTAGGATAACCGCATAGCTAGCTAGCTTTAGTTACCGACAAGGTCATTCAATAAAACTTTAACGTGGACAGTCTAAAAAAATAAGTAATAAGATCCCTAACACATTTCTTAATTTGGAGAACACACAGAGAGATATTTGTGGCAATCTTTACATTAACAAGATATACAAATTTTACTCAAATTGCATAAGAACTGTACAAGGTAAAAGTTATGACAAATCGAGAAAAATTCTCAACAATGGCTCAAAATATTGAAGCATCCTCCCTGAAAATTTTAAGTAGTATATGCATCCCAAATATATACCTAAATTATTATCGTTCACGGTTATGTATCATACATTATTGCATTATATATATTACTAGCTGAGTGTTCGTGTATTTCAACGAATTTTTTTATAATATTAAAAAATATCATGCAAATAAATATGAGTGAAGCTATAAAGCTAAAGAGTTCTGATTTGTTGTGAGAAAGAGTGATGGTGGTGTGGTGTTCACGTACTACCACTAATTTTTTTTAAAGTAGTATAGATTACAGTCATATTAGAACTCACATAGTCTAGTTAATTGTTTGTATATATCTTACACGCATTATAATAATGGCTGCCCACCATGACTGCATTCATGTCCCCTTTGATTGTAACAGGAAACTAAAGGAGGGGATGGAGGAGGCGAACGATAGATAGACAGAATAAACGAGCCCATAGAATGAAGTGATTGCAAGCTGGGAGCAAATGAAAGTGATTTGACAACGTATATATAATTGGTAGTACGAAGTTGTAGTTAATTGTATATCATAGTAACGAACTAGCGACAAAAACTGCACTGTGTATGCATGCATTATGAGCGATTGGTTCCTGGTACATTTAGCAGACCAATCATCACGAAATGCCAATACGGTAGGAACAATATGTGGTGCAATCACGTCAAAATTAATCTGATACCCAAGAGAATGCATGCATGCAATTGATGATCTGAATATATATACGCATTTATTCGTTTATTTTTCCTTGCATATATATCCAAGTATTTGTTCACGTACGTACTCATCGTTTTCTACATGTATAACCTTCAGGTCGAACAACGAAGAAGACGAGAAGTAGCCATCAATCTTTGATTCCTCATGGTATATATCTATGGGCATGCATGCGTATTGGCTACTAATTGTTTCCTTCAGTTTGGGTATATATACATGTGTGTGATTGGAGATCTTAATTTGAAGAAAAGACGAATTGCCAGAGATCGACCAGGCGCGCGTTTGAACGATTTCTAGCTACATGCATCTTTGACATGGAAAGAAAGAGAGATATATGGCAAAGTTGTAGCTAGCAACTACATTAATGAATGATCAATCGAAGAATATTACGTACAGTGTGAATATAAATTGATTTATCCTTTGATTTAATTTATATGGAACTGGATAATAGCCAATGAAGTATATATCTACGTGTGCGTTCCGGCCCCATGCAAACAACTGACCGTGCGGGCGTCGCCATCTTTTTTTCTTCTGATCGAGTCATGTTCGCGGGACAGACAGATTCACGTGACGTCGTGAGGGAGCGCACGTGGACATGGACCCATATAGACCCATATATATTACTACTGGCCATCAAACATCTTTTCGCGTTTCATATGTATATCATTTTAGCTAAATCCCAAGTTATGGGCCTATTTAGTAATTTTTAAATATAAAATAAATATGGACTTGTGGAGCTGGGAAAACTTAGCCGCACGCTTGCTATATTTTTTTGAAGATTACTTCTAAATCTAGTGACGCGTCTCATTCGGCATCAGCTCCACCGGATAGGACAATCTCATATAATACGGTTAGGATGATCCTAGGTACGAATAATATTTTGTTAGGGTGACGTACGGGTGGCATTTTATTAGATAACAATCACTACTCTATTATCTACCTATTTAAAAGTAACTATTTTAATTCATGTTTTTTATCGAACACACGGCAAAAAAACACCATACAGGGCATGACAATCATCAAGTGCCGAAAGTTTGGCACTAGGCAAATAAGAAAACTAAAAATAGAAAAGGTGTGGCGCATCTAGGCGCAGCGTTGGAGCGTAGTGGGGCATTGGGCAAGGGAGCGGTGCTGACGCACGGAGCAAGGACATGGAGCCAGGGAGCGACACTAGGGCGTGAGGCCGTGGAGCAACGCCAAAGCGTGATTCAGTGGTGAACAAGACCATCCACTACCGGAAAGTCACGGTTTGCCGAGTGTCTGAAACTGTGTCGAGTGCATTATTTCAAGCACTCGGCAAAGCTAAGTTTGCTAAGTATTTTTAAAAAAGCACTCACCAAACAAAAAATACTTAGTAAATCAAATATTTGCTGAGTGTTTTAAAAAAACACTCGGTAAACATTCTACTAACGGACGTCGCGACAGCGTGCTTTTCGCGAGCAAAAAAAATTTGGGGGGGTTTTGCCGAGTGTTTTTTGAAAAACACTCAGCAAACCCATTTTTTGTTTTGTGAACCATTGTTTCGAGTCTATGTGATATTTCCAATTTGATTTTATCTTGAAAATATTTCTACAATCAAAACATAACATATATTATCTCATATAAAATTCCATATTTTTTTGGTTCACTTTGTTATTTTTAAATTATTAAGTATGTTTCTAGGATTTAAATTGAAATAGGTGAAATTTGAACTATAAGTGTCTAAAATAATAAACAAAAATTTATAAAAAATTATATTCATGTTTATGAGTATATTTAGGGTTCATATCAACTGAATTGAAAGAATTTTTGAATAATTTAGGGCGCGGCACTCGTTCGACAACATGAAGATTAATAGTTTTTAAATTATAAAAAAATCAAATGAAGTTTGAAAAACATTAGACTTGTCATGGTGTTATTATATGATACACAGATGTTGTGATAAAAAATTAAAATGTTTTGAGAAAATTATCATGTAGATTGTTTAGAAATCGAAGATCATGAGAGGAGAAATTAGGGTTTAAAGAAGAAATGAGATAGTTTTGAAAAAGTTTAATGGGTAAATCATTTTATATACTTGAAATTTTTCTACAATGAAAACACAACATTTATTATCTCATGTAAAAATTTCATATTTTTTTGTTTCAATTTGTTATTTTTAAATTATTAAGTATATTTCTAGGATTTAAATTGGAAAAGGGTTGGGTTTGCCGAGTGCTTTTTCAGAAAACACTCGGCGAAGCACCCAAAAAATATTTTTTTGTGTGAACATTATTTCGAGCCTATTTGATATTTCCAATTTAGTTTTAGCTTGAAATTTTTTAACACTCAAAATACAGAACATATTATCCTCTTTAAAATTTTCAATATTTTTAATTCTGTTTTCTATTTTTAATCCACTAAATATATTTCTAGGATTTAAATTAAAATAGGTGAAATTCGAACTACATGTACCTAAAATAATGAACAAAAAATTATATAAAAATCATATTAATATTTATTAGTCTATTTTTAGTTCTTATGCACTAAATTGAAAGAAATTTTGAAAAAATTAGGTTGCGACACTCGATTGGCAAAGTAGAGCTTAATAGTTGTTTAATTATAAAAAAATCAAATGAAGTCTAAAAAATATGAGACTTTTCATGATGTTATAATATGATACGTAGATATTGTGATAAAAAATTAAAAATGTTTCAATATTTTTGTCACGTAGAGTGTTTAGAAATTAGAGATTATCCACGGAGGAATTTGGGTTTAAAGTAGAAATGGGTAAGGTTAGAAGGCAACTCAACAATTAAATCTTTGTTTGAACTCCAAAAATTTTATACATTCAAAACTCAACGTATCTTATATTATGAAAATTTTTGGCAATTTTCTAGATCAGTTTGTTGTTTTTAGTTAATTAAATTGGGTTTTCAAGATTTTAATTGAAACATGTCAAAATTAACCACAAATATATAAAATAATATATCAAATTGTCTGAAAAAAATCATAATCATGTTTTATAGTATATTTTTAGGCCTTATCCACTAAATTTAAATATTTTCACCAAAAGTTATCAAGAAAAAAATAAAAACTGAAATTTAACAAAAATAAAACAAGTTTGTCGAGTGCCCTTCCTAACACTCTGCAAATCTTGAGAGCGCGCCCACAATTTCCATTCCCGCCAACCAATAAAAGTGCACCTCCCCAACTCCTTCTCATGCCCTCTATCACCTAGCGTCGTCCCGCCGCCCCTCCGTTGCCTGGCGCCCCTCCGTCGCCTGGCTCCACCGTGCTCTGCCCCAGCACCCCTCCATCGCCCGGTGCCACCTGGCTCCACCGTGCTCCGCCCCGCCACCCCTCCATCGCCTAGTGCCTCCTAGCTCTGCCTTGCTCTGCCCTACCGCCCCTCCGTCGCCCGGCGCCGTGGCCTCCTCGCCGTGCCATGGCCGCCTCTCCTCGCCGCGTCGTGCTTCCTGTATTCAGGACGTTAGTCCTGAGCTGCACGTTTTTTAATTTTCAGTTTTTATGTTTGTCAGGTGCATGTTTTTTTAATTTTAAGTTTTTATGTTTGTTGAGTGCCAAACTTTGGGCACTCGACAAAATGTTTGTCATGTTCACGTTACTCTCATTTCTTTGCCAAGTGTTGAATTTGGCACTCGGCAAAATCTTCGTCGAGTGCCCGATAAAATACACTCGGCGAACACCTCTATACCGAGAGCTAATCCGCCGAGTGCCACACTCGGCGAAGACTTCACCGAGTGCATTATGGACTTCACCGAGTGTCTATAGAACTAGGCAAATTTCGGATTTCCGATAGTGACCGATGGTGAAAAAATTGATAATTTGCCACTCTCAAGATGTATACTTTAATTAAGATGTCACTACCAAGGCTGACATGTAGAACAAGCTGAGTCAATGAAAGTGGGTCTGGATGGCAAAAATATGAAGCCACTTATTGAGAGTGGCAAATTCTCAAACCCCTTACTAGTGGTAGGGAAGGGGCATCTCGGAGAGGTCAGCAGCGACAAGGGAGGGGCGGCGTGGCATGGGAGACAGTGAGGAGGTATGAGGGGAGGAGGAGGTGTGATGGGGTTTTGAAATTAAAGGAGGGAGAGTGAAAAAAGAGCGACAAGTTCAAAAAAATAGCATGGCACGCTGAAAAAAGGAGGGGCATATAATTTTTGTGTCGAGTGCAAAAACACAGATATTTTTTAAATTTTTTAAATTTTGTCGAACATGTTTTTCATTCTTTGACTTGATAATTTTTGTGAAAATTTTCAAATTTATTAGGTAAGGCCTAAAAATAGACTGAAAACGTGAATATTTTTTTTGATAATTTACTTTATTATTTCATGCACTTACTGTTCGAATTTGACATGTTTAAATTTAAATTATAGAAATGTGGTAATGCAGATCATTTCATCACCGATTGCCCCAAGTGGAATGACTACAAGAAAGTATCCGGTGGTGGCTCCTACAACTCCAGCAAGCCTAACTACTCCTGCAAGCACGACCACCCCAACAAGTACCACTCTAAGGGTGATACTGCAAGCCTTTGCTTTATCTCCGACAAGGGCAAGAACAAGACCCAACGTTAGCACAACAACAAGTTCTGCAAGAGGTTTTGAATCATGGCTCTTGAGAACAAGGACGACATCAGTAGCTCCGACAACTCCAACAGCTCTGACAAAGATGATGAGAATGTAACTTCCTATAAGATTAAGCTTTGTAAAATTCTTAAGGAAAATAGTCGTGAGTTGAAGTTTCAGTATAAGTTGCTTAGGAAAGTTAAGAAGATGTTATCTGAGCTTACTAGTGAGCTTGCTATTGCTAATAGCAAGATTGAGAGTCTTACTTCTTCTCCTTAGTTGCTTGAGGATGTTGAGTGTTCCACGTGTGATGTGTTGTTTGGTGACCTGACTTCTCTAAAGTCTAGGTACACCAAGAGGGTCGATGAGAGAGATGCGTTGGCTACTGAGCTTGAAACTTCTCATCATCAACTGGAGCTAAAAAATGCTCAAGCCTTAAGTGTCGTGCCCTATAAGGACTGCTCATCCCATTTAACTGATCATGTTGAGCTGAGAGTGAAGGGAGATGAGTAGTTAATGGACCTTGAGAGGCTTAGAGATGAGTTGATGTAGACTAAGTGGAATTAGAGTTTTTGATAGTTCCTTGCACCATCTGTGTGGACTTTCCTTCTCTAAGGAAAGAGCTAGCTGAGAAGAATACCCAAATCAAAAAGCTAGGAAAGTATGCTCAACCATATGATAAGTGTGAGCTCTTCCAAGCTCAGATGAAGGTATTGACTTCTTTGTGAGAAGAGATAGCTTGTGCTAAAAATGAGAACTTTTACCTCCGACGGATCTTGAGTTGGGTGAGTTCAAAAGAACCTTAGCTGGGAATAATGATCTAGAAATTCAAGAGGGAAGATGGGCTCGATGTTGGGTACACTTACACTAAGGCTGATTTTGAGAGTGCTTTGAGCAATGCAGTGGAGTGGAGTAGGCTGAGTCTAGAGGAGAGATAACATAAGACCCACACCACTGAGTCCTTCCAAACCAGTCAATCCAAAGATGGTGTATTATAAGAAAAACACAGAGCTCCACCAAAAAATCCTATCGGGACTCCCAAGCATAAAAATCTTCACACCTCTCTTGATTCTTTCCAGGACCATCCAATACTAAAAAGCTTCCACCAAATTTCACCAAGCACAAGAACCCAAACACTTAACCACATCCCAAGAAAATGACCTACCATTGTGAGTTTTGTAACAAAGATGGTCATCTCGTGGAGTTTTGTTTTAAGAGGAATTAGGTTGACAGAGCTAAGAAGGCTTGAGTCGGGCAGAAGCAGTTCTACCAGCAATGTGGTATACTAAGGGTTCCTCGACATGGTGAGAGGCGAGATGCCACGGTGCATCATTTAGGTGTTGGTAGGGGAGACAGCTTTCGTGCCCGTGCTCCAAAAGGTGGATATCATTCTAGTAGAGTTCTAGGTCATTCTCGATACGACTTTGGACCTCATAGTCATGGCTTTGGGTAGTTTAGAGGACCGTGTTTTGAGAGAGAGTCACGCTTTGGTCCTGGCTACTTTACTTCTTTTGGTTTTACTACTTTTGAGTAGATGACTTGGCACTGGTTTAGTTCTTTTGCTAACCCTAGTGTCAAATCATTTGCTCATCCTTTTTACCCTTGATTTTGCAGGATCGAGGCTTAGAGGATATGTGGATCATGGAGGCATCACAGATGGTTCTCTAGCCTCAACCTCATGATCTTAAAGGAGTACATTACTTTTGGGGACATCTGTCAGGGTAAGGGACTTTGGTGTTATTTAATATTTTTGTTTGGGATGTTTTGAGATTTTTATTTCTCTTGTATTTTATTTTTTATTTTGGTGTGATTTTCATGCTTTGTTGCATTCACACACATGCACGAGCTTCTGTTATATGATTAACTACTTTTACATAAACTTGCTTGTATATGCTTTTTGATTATTATCTATGATCATGTTGATTCAGCTCATATGAATATATCTTATTCTATCATAAGCATGACTTTTATGTCTTAAAATCTAAAACATGGTCACCGCTTAGTCTACTAACAAGCATGCGTAAGCTGATTGCCTTTTCTATCTTTTACATGCCTAGTAGATAAGTCCTTTTCGCTGGATGCAAATATGCAACTTGGACATCTATATGCTTTTCATGAAAATTCTTTACTGAAATTTGATATAAAACATGAAAAAGATATCCATGCATTTGTGCTAAAAGATCTAGGTGGGTTTGCTTTGTCGCACTACTTTTGTTCTAGATTGCTTATCATAGCACTTTGGTATGAACTGAGATATTACAGTGTGTGCCAAGATCAATGCTTTAAGCTTCCAATGGTCTTTGCTTGATCTATGCTTATCTTGGTCGATTAGTATAAAGCTGACAAGCAAATAACCCCTAGTACTAAATCAAAAAAGAAAAAGAATCAAAAAGCTTGAAAATATTGGATAATAAGTTTACTGAAGCTCTATGCTTTTGTATATACATACCTAGGTAGATATTTGCTAGCTTTTGCATTTCATTTCTTATCATGCTTAGTCAACTAGTGTGAGTGGTGATGCTTTTGTTTACAAAACCTTGAAAACTGCTTGCTCATGATTTTCTTAGGATATTATTCACCCGATCTTGTTATGCAGTGTTTAAAGACAATATCCTCGACTATACTTGCAGCTCTTGTAATTGTTATTAATCATATCTGAAAAACTTCCTTTTTCAATCCACTTGCATTCATAGCATACTTTAGGGGGAGTGGACTTGTGTTTCTATGAGTGCTTTAGTCTCGCTCGATGATTCCAATTATCAACAAGTGGGAGAGATTTGATAAATTAGGGAGAGTTTATAGGGGAATAATTTTGGCTTTCTCTGGGATTGTTTTCAGGGGGAACTCATTCTCTTTTGTCCTTGCTCTTTCAAAATCCTTGTTGTTTGTTCTGAGAATGCACTCATATGAGCTTGTGTTTGAAATCTTTGTTGATTTCTTTTCTGTTTGGCCTAATAACCTTCTCTGGCTTTTGTTTGGCTTTTAGTCATTAGATTAAACTCTTTCTTTATTTCTATTCCCGTGTGTTTTTTTCATGTTTCCACATTTGGTTATATGATTGAAGAGGTGAAGACATGAGTGTTGACAATACACTCATCAAGGGGGAGATTGAGGAGTCATGGTGAAGATCATGGGTATCATGGCTCCAGATGATGATTGATTATTAACGTAAGAGAAGAGAAGGAAGCCCTCCGAGGGGAGGTACTTTGAAGGGGCACTCCGAAAGGAGGCACTTTGAAGGAAGATGACTTTTCGTGGCATTGGTCATGTAACTTAGGTACACGGACGGTCAATTACCAAGTTGAAGGAGCTGCGGGGTCAAGGTGGTCCATTCCGGGTACACGGCACTAGAGTGTCAAGCGACTTGCCATGGTGTTGGCCAAGTGTGACTCATGTAGACGGATGAGAGATTGTTTGACTAAGAGAGCTGCGGGGATATGGTGGTCCAATCTGGGTACCCGGCGCAAGGGCAACAGACGCTTTAGCGGTTTGGGCTCAAAATTGTCGACCACACATGTGAGATCCTACGATCACGATGCGAAGCCATGGAAGCCACAAAAGCTACATGTCGGATAATTATCCAGAGTCTAGGTTTTTACTTTTTTGTCTAGTCGTCCCTGCGTCTGTATTGAAAATCCTAAGGGGCAAGTTGGTCTTTTCCTTTTTTAGTCTAGCCTATAAATAGGAGTAGATGCCCCCTAGGGTTTTTAACTCAATCATTTTTTGAAATTCCATATTTTCTTTTGGTTGGAGTTCTAGCCGCCGGTTGTCATGTTTTTCTCCATGTCGTATCCACTCTACGTCGGGCATCACGCCATTTCGCGTGGATGCATGCGTCGACCATCATGTGGGAGTGAGTAGCATACCGCTCAGGGATTCGCCTACACGTTCACACTTTCTCCTTGGGATCCTAGCGCGTGGTGCTATCTCCAGCGCCTAAGCCCGCGTGTGGAAGTCTGCACCCTGGGCGCATCCTTTTTCCATCGGGATGCCCTGCGAGCGCACATGCGTTGAAGCCGCTAGAGCCAATTGATATATGTTACCCCTACCTATTTGATCCAATGCTCGGTCCAAGGCTAACCATCATAGCACACGTGGGGGAACTGATGTCTTGGGCCGCATGCCTCAACAACTAGAGCTTGGTCGTCGCGTCAGATCTTTTGCTCCAAGACATGCACCCACGTGGAGACTATAGCTAGCTTCTACGTATCAATTGTGCCAGTGCCACCAGTTTCAATTGCTTGGTTGACATTGTCTTCTACGCTCTAGAGGTAAGTATATAAACACATTTACCCCTTGCATTTTAGATGTTTGATGATGTGATTGTGAGTATTTTGTACTTACGGTGTGCTTGATGAAATGATTGTTTGATGTTGAGGAAATTTCTACATGCCAAGTATTTGTTTAAATACTTGTGAGCTATATGTGCATATCAAGTGTTTAATAAAATTCCTATTTAACTTGTCAGTGCATTGTGTTGTGTACAACAAGTGTTCGATGCAATGCCTTTGAGTGTTAGTGTTTGTCTTTGTCAATAGAACGTGTGTGGCATTTTTTAGGGCATTGGTGTTTTATCTTGTTTGAATTACGATCTCTCAAACTATCCATTTACATCTCAACTGATAGGAGAGTGATAGTATTTGTTTTATCCAAAATTTGCGAATTTGTTTTTGCGCCCATTCACCGCCCTTTGGTCGTTACTCTCGGTCCTACCTAGAAACACACTTAAAGAATTAAAAATAGTAAATTTTCCTAGAAAATACCAAATTTTAAAATGAGATAAGCTATATTGTATTTTGATTTTACAAAAATATTCAATTTCAAACGAATATTTAATTGTCGGTTTTTTCAAAACCATCTCATTCCTTCTTTAGATCCTAATTTGACCTCAGAGAATCTCGACATTCTTAATATCATATGTATCATAACATAATATCATAACAAGTCTCGTGTTTTAAAGACTTCATTTGATTTTTAAAATTAAAAAACCATTAAGCTCCATGTTGTTGATCGAGTGTTGCAATCTAGATTTTTCAAAATTTCTTTCAATTTAGTGGATAAGAACTAAAAATGGACTCAAAATATGAATATATTTTTTCTATAAATTTTTGTTCATTATTTCAAGTACTTGCTCCTCAAATTTCACCTATTTCAATTTAAATCATAGAAATATACTTAATGAATTAAAAATATAAAACAAACCTAGGAAAATGAAAAAAATACATGGAATAATATATGTTATATTTTGAGTGTAGTAAAGTTTCAAACTTTAATCAAGTTGCAAATATCACATAGACTCGAAATATTTTTTCACTCAAAATGGTTACTCTTCTAGTTTTGTCAAGTGTGTTTTCAAAAATCACTTGGAAAACACGGAAAAAAATTGCCTACCCAAACGCACTCTAGCAATGTTCGTTAGTATTGATTTTTTTGTTTCTTGTTGAGTGTCAAATTTCACCAAGTGTATTTTTGTTATTCATCGAGTGTTTTTGTTCACTGGGTGTATTTGGCCAGCACTCGGTGAACAACCCTCTTTGTCGAGTGACTAAAAATACATCAGGCAAAGATCTGGGCATTCGATAAAGAGTTGTTTTCATGTAGTGATTTATTAATTAAAATCCATCAGAGATTTCAAATGTTATAACACCATTTAAAATAGATATTTACATAAGAGGTGTAATTTTTCCTATTTCATAATTAATTGAATGTTTCTAATATTTCATAGAGCCTATAGATTAGGGTTTTAGCATGATACTACTAAATTGATAGAAAGAAGAAGAAGGAACCATTTGGAATGTGGAATTTTGTACTACCATAGAAATGGTTTGTAGTGACATACAACTAAAAAGCATGGCTAAAGAACATGTGTTACTACTAGATCTTTAGTTATGCGTAGGTTGAAAACCATCACTAAACACACATCTCTAGTGATGGGTCTCAATGATACCCATCACTAAAGGATGACAATATCATTAGAGATGGTGTCATAAAGACCGATTAATGAACATACACAACATTTGTGATGAAGGGCCTTTAGGGCGTTTGACGGGGATATAACCTCGAGGTACTTCCTGAGTGCATTTATGATGGACCCAGAAGCAGTCGCATTATCCAATTGCCAAAGAAGAAGTCGGTAGTTTGAAGGCTCCTGAATCCCACACTCGGGAGGATAGCCTAACTGCAAGCACTCAGATGGTCAAAGCCAATAGCTAGACCACCCCATTAATGACAAGAAAGCTCAGGCTTATAACTATCCAATCAGTAAAGCAGATAACGCTTGAGCTAATAGCCTAAGTCTTAATCATTTCTACTATTGTAAAGGGACTTAATAGGGTACATAAAGCCTAAACTGTAACCCCCAATCTTTGCAATATATAAAGGCATCGAGGAAACCTCTTACAAAGAGGCGGACACACATACATGTACAAGCCTTCATGCATTCGTATACTTAAGTTCATTTTATGTCCTTAAGTTCATACTCCATACACAAGATTAGGATTATTATCCTCTAAGAGGCCTGAACCTATCTAAATTCCATGTGACTCCTATTTCTAGAGGCAACCATTGAATTTTGACCATAGTCATCCCCCTACACCTACCTAAATCTTTCATGTGGGTAATCCCATAGGACACTGTTGTTCTTACATAGTGATAGTTGGCGTGTCAGGTAGGTGTGAGCTTGATAGGGCCCTGATGGTGGAGGTGGAGGTGGAGGAGATGGTGGCAATGGTCATAAGGATGATGAATCCACCACTATCCCACCACCACCTGGCTCGACCATGGATCTCTCCGAGTCAGCACCAGCCTCTTTAGGGAATGATGAAGGCATCATGGGCTTCCCCTTGGACACCACCGACATGCGCGGCTTCTTCGCCGCTTGAGGACTTTTATCATTGTTCTTTATTATTTTGGTCCCGACCGAACCGATCTCACATTCAATGTCCTTCTGCTCGATAACCTAGGGATACTTGGGTAGAGGCGCTAGAGAGCAATACTCCTCTCAACCCTACATGTTTTGATGCAGTCCACACCTAGCTGGTAATATTATCAAAAAGCATTACAAAGAAAATACAAGATTTCAATGCCTTACCGTCGATTGGTGGTTAATGAGCTTGTACGACCTTGGGCTGACCTCATTGTAAATCACCATCTCGGCAAAAAAAGGTCCCGAACCCAAGTTGTGCCCTCATCAGCAGTCAGGTTAATGTTTGGCTCCAACCTATGTATTAATACCCTAGCCATGTCCAGCTCTTGTAGGGCTGAACATGGCAGAGCATGAAGAAGAGGGCCACCTGGAACCTAGTCATCTTCTCCTAAAGCTTGGTGATCTACTAGATGAGCTCGTACACCTATCCTTGATCAGCCAACCCACAGTGGTCCATCCATGTCAGTACTCGATCAGTCTCTAGAGACAGGGTTGGTTCATGGTTCTTGACATAGAACCATTGAGCATGACAGGCCTTGTTTGAGGTTAGGAGAGGGACGAGTATGTACTCAGCAGCCTTCACATCCCACAGGTAGAGTCTAGCCCCATCGACGACTCTCTTAGAAAAATCTCTCAAATAAAAGAAATAGTGAAAGAGGTTGAAGTGGGGATCGATGTCAAGATAGGCCTTGCAAAGATGGATAAAAATAGAAATAGGAATAATGGAGTTGGGGTTAAGATTGCAAAGAGAGATATCATAATGGTGAAGAAGACCACAAATAAAAGGATGGCCAGCAAGTCAAACCGACAAAGGAAAAAAGATTCAAACACCACCAACTCATTGGTGTTTAGAGTTGGAAATATCTCACCAGCCACCGGATGCCACAAGGACAAAGCCTTCACTAGAGGAACCCAGCATTCTCTAGAAGTTGAATCCACCGGTCAACGGCGATGGACTTCACGAACTCTTTCAAACAATCGACGCTAGTGCTAGAGTCAGTGGTGACCACCAGAATAGTGCATGATAGAGCATGTGGTTTGAGATTGAAAATACGACAAGCCTTGCGATAGCACACCATGCACTAGCAATGGAAGATGGGGTTGTGAGGTGCCATCAAAAAGATCTTGGATGCAAGGAAGAAGATGAACATGATTCAAATGAAAGCAACTGTGTGTGGTGGATGAAGTAGCAAAAATGGTAATTTATAGCTGACCGCATGATGGTTTGTGCCCCCCATAGGTCGTGATTGCCTCGAGATAAGTTCGGAAAGTGAATCCATGTCATTAATTCAACCAGTCAACACACCTCGATGACTCCATATGGCCGTTGAAAATAGATTTGATGGTTGCGAGGTGGATATGAACCAACACCCGCTACCCCAACCGACATGCGCCTACCAAAGATCTTAGGGGCTCGCACGACCTTTCATGTTAATCGAATCTGACAGATGCAAGTCTTCTCCAATTGATGCCTTTTTGCCAAAATCACCAAGGGGCTCACATACTCCATTACACCAATCTACTCCAATGGATTCCTTTTCACCGAACCACCTCGTGGGGGCCCACACTCTCCACTACATCATTTATCTCCAACAGACGCATGTATGCCAATTGCTCAAGGACTTAAATCCCCTAACTCCAACGGATTGTTGTTCACCGACTACTCATGATTTGAACATCCCTTGACTCCAACGAGTGCCCCGTCTCCAAAAAATCACCCAAGAATTTAAAAACGTTTCCTCAACGATTCCATTAAGCCAAATTTCAGATCCTATAGTTTATTCTGCTTAATAAAACTCTAGGCTCGGGGGCTACACCTGGCAGGTGCACTTGATCGGTGCACTTACTAGGAAAACAATAAGGATCATATCGAGATAGCTTTGATATGATTAATATCATCTACCTATCACAAAGATTTGGGGGGCTGCTGTCTAGGATATGACCCTAGGGTACTTCCCAAGGCATTTAAGATGACCTAGAACTAGTTAGTAGTTTGAAGGCTCTCGAGTCCCAAACTCGAGAGGATGGCCTGACTACAAGTACTTAGATGGTTAAAGACAATAGCTAGACCACCCCATTAATGACAATAAAGCTCAGGCTTATAACTATTCAATCAGTACAATAGATAACACTAATTTAATATCCCACGTCCTGACCATCTCTACTATTCTAAAGGGACTTAATAGGGTGCATAAATCCTAAGCTTTAACCCTTGATCTCTCCAATATATAAAGGGCTCGAGTGAACCTCTTACAGAGAGGCGTACACACATGCATATGCAAGCCTTCACACATTCATACACTTAAGGTCATTTTAAGTCCTTAAGTTCATACTTCATACACAAGATTAGGGTTATTATCCTGTAGGAGGCCCAAACCGACTAAATTCCCCATGTCTCGTATTCCTAGAGGCAACCATTGAATTTTGACCACAATTGTCCCCCTACACCTACCTAAACCATTCATGTGGGTATCTCCATAGGACATTATTGTTCTTACATAATGACATCATCTATCACTAATAAGAGACTTTGGATTGCCAAATCCTAAGCCAATTATTAGTGATGGGCATATGTAACATCTATCACTAAAGAAATATATTTAGTGGTGAGTGTCTTATAGGGGTCCATCACTAAGATCAAACACATAAGAGATTTTTTTAAAAAGTCAAATGATGATGAATGGAGATATGATCTACATTAAAGTTGTAGAACTCAATGTGATATACAACTCCATATTTAGGGATTGTAACAAGGACATTCTCCAATAGGGAGAGATCTCCCATCCATGTGCCCCGCTAGTCAATTTTTTCATGCTCATTATCCTTGTTCTTGTCTTTAGGGACAATTATTTTTCATCACCATCTCTCATCAGGTTGACAGGTACCCATTGGGGAGAAATCCCCCATACTAGCATGGTGTGGTTAGGCCCTGATGGGGGGCACAAGCATGTGTATCAACAACCACGAATGAGTGGGCACAATTGTAGTTTAGGTGTGCTATAGGTTTTGGATTGTGGTATCCAGTATAAATTATGTAGTATAGGTTGGCCCACATGTCATGGATTATCAACACTCTAGTTGGGAATAGGAATGAGAATGGTGGAACATAGTCGTCATGCCTCTGCTTTACCTGATGGAAAGTGGTTTTCCCCTAACTCTCTCTTTCTAAACGTCATCCACATCCCTATTGCAATAAAAATATATCATCCACATCCTCATCTTCATACATGGATGGGGAATTTTCCCTATCCCATCCCCATGTTGGTATGGGGAATAGGTCATGCACGTGGATATGGAAGCAACCAAATGGATCGAGAGGAGGGCATGTGGGGTCATCAACTATGTGGTGTGCTTGCAGCTTGATGACTTGAAGCATGTGACCGTGTGACATGTGGCCAACCTACATATGTAGGCACTAGGCAATGCAGGCACAACTAGCTAGGTGGTTATCCACCACCACTAGTAGCACTAGCAAAGATGCCTAGTGCCTAGCTGGTGACATGCATGTCTACATTCTGTAGTCCTATTCCTACACCTCGGTAGCAAGACTACGATGACCTACAAACTTCGCACCACCTATCACCACAACAAACTTCATGTCACCCACCACTGCCTATCAGTGTAACCTATGTGTGTGCAATGTGCTAGGTCTAGGGCTAGGATGTTTATAGTTGTGTTGTGTCCTACATGGTGGGTTGGTGCATACATCTAAAAGCTAGATTGTGATGGGTTCGGCATAGGGTGTTTGGCTAGTGGTTATGTGGGTTGTGTAATGTTTGGGAATTAGTAGTAGACTATACAACTTATGGTCCACGTCCCATAGGGATTTAGGGTTAGCGGTCTAGGGAATGTCCCCACTGCTAGTTCACCAGATGGGGATAGTTTTTGGCCAAAATCATCCCCATGTATACTAAATTTATCCAACCCATTTGTAGCCCCAAATAAAGTTTTTCTTCACCAAGGACCGGGGTTTGGGAACAGTTGCCATTCCTAGATGCTTGGGAGCAAAACGATTAGTAGGGCAACATGATGGTAGCTACTAAACTTAGAAAAGCTAAGCTAAGAGGAACTACAGTTACCAACGATAGCTGCTAGTGACCTAAAAAATAATGTGCCAAATTGACCTATCCTTTACAAGGAACTGATCGACTAGTAGACCACTAGTTCATTTCATGTGAAAGCGAGAAAGTACTAGATAACAATGTCTATAGAAAACACCTCCAGATTCACTTACTTCAAGAACTTGCAACACGAGAAGAAAACATGGATCAAGTTAACAAAGTATCACTTCTATACCAAGATTCTAACAAGATGGTAGGGAATTTGAGGCAAGTTTTTGAGGCATGCTAATGATGATTGTCTCAAAATATTCTGAGTAACAACGTTTGCCTAAAATTATAAAATTGAGGTAGACCATATAAGCCTCATTTAATTGATGCTAACAGTCAACCTCAATGATGAATTGGAAGCACCAGTGAAAACATTGGAGATATGTGAGCGAGAAAAGCTGAAAAATTATCTCCTTTTCTTTCCCTTAACCAATTTTTTATGTGGATAAGTCACTACAGTACTACACGTCTACACCACCCCTCCATTCTCCATTCCCATCCTCTCTCCTATATAGGGTAGAGATGAACTTGCTGCCTTGTTGGAGAAGAACCTGTTGCCTCACCAACGAAGCACATGCATTCTCATCGGAGAATAACCTACATCCATCGACGCCAAGAGTTCCCCCCATTTGTTGCCTCCTCCCTACTCCATGGCGACCTTCTATAGTGATGTAGTCTCCATGGATCCTAGGCTGCAGCCTGCTCCATGCCACTAATCCTCTTTCTAGTGTTTAGCCTAACCACTGATGTGCACGGGGGTGCCCAATCTTCTGTCAAGAGGGTAAACATGATTTGTGGAGGACTCAATGTTGACCATCTGGCTTCCGATCAAAACTAATCCAAACCTTACAATCGCTACACCAAGAAGGCTTATGCTAGCAAGCGAATCGAGAACATAAGCAAGAATAAATACAGAAACACAATCTCACAATAGGATGAAAGATTGGTTCTTAGGTGGATGTGGGATCGGAATGGCGACTAGAGGGGGTGAATAGGCGCCTCGACAAATTCTCGCAAATATGATGGCATGTTCAAAACACCCCAACGCTCCTCTAATATTACAGAATCAGATTTGTGACTCACTAAACACAACCAAAACAGAATTCAACCTCAATCAAGATTTTTGTCTAAATCGGAGTTTGAACGGTCAATCGATATTGTCGGTATTTGAAACTATGAAATACAGCTGCTATTTCAGCAAATGAACAGTCGACGGGAAGGTGTCGATCATTGAAACTCCGACGGGTTTCAGAGAATCAGAAAAACACTCAGAAATTCAAATCAGGTTTCAGAAACTGGATTAAATTGACACTATTTGAAATTTGGCTGAAATCACAACAATTTAGACAAAACCTTGATCATGAATAGTGATAATGAACTCAGATGAGATCACTAAATCAGTTTTTTAGTTAAACCTCAGATCTGATTACTCACTTCAGTAAATCAGACACAACCACTGAAACTGACAAACCTCAACAACAATTTGAATACATAATTTTAAACCAATTCTATCAACTGAACAGCTTGCAAAGTACTCAAAACAGACCTCAACTAATAACTTGAACCAGAGTTCTAAATTCAGAAAACAGTATTGTTTTTCATTTAAACTCAGAACTGAATTTGACAATTAAATTCAGAAGATGGTAATGTTCTAAACAATAAAAACTGAAAACAGAATTCAGATTATCAGTTCATTTCAAACAGATCATTGATTCAATTAATTCTGATTTCAGTTATAATTCAGACCCAATTTCAGTTTGAAAAACAGTTTTAACTCACTAGATATTAGTTCAGAAATCAGATTTAATTCAGAACAAAATTCAGATTGCAAATATAAATTAGTTCAGATTTGCAGGTTATAGAATTTTGACAGATTGAAATTTGTACTCTAGAAGTACAAACAACACTTTTAAAAGACAGACTTCAATTTTAATCAGATCAGATTCAAATAAACATTCAGAACACTACAAAACACTCAATTCAGTTTATATTCTACAAACAGAACCTATTCAACTTCATTTCAGTTTAGACAACACACATATTTTGCATAATTCTTGAAAATGAACCAAATTAAACCCAAATCAGTAACAACAGATGAAAAGTATTAGAGCAATACACTATTTCTGAATCTAAACAGGAACAACAGTTTTTATCTACTGAATATTCAGTGGTGCATAATTCTTGAAGATGAACCAAATTAAACCCAAATCAGCAACAACAGATGAAAAGTATTAGAGCAGTACACTATTTCTGAATCTAAACAGGAACAACAGTTTTTATCTACTGAATATTCAGTGGCACATTCAAATGAAATCAGATCTAATAACAAATTGCAGTTTCATAATTAACCTCAAAACAGAATTGCAAATTACAACTATAAGTTCTGAAGTTTTCCGAAGGATGAATAGTACTAGCAGATTCATTTCAGTCTACCAGATTCATTTCAAACATAATAAAATAGATTCACTTGTAATTACAACTTCTGCAAATTTTCTTGATGAAAAACAGTGCATACACATATTCTGAATCAAATTTCAGGTTTCAATTTCAATCAACCAATACTGAATCAAAACCAAAAGAGAGCAAATAAGTCAGTTTAGTAATCAAGCACTAATATAGGTGACAATGAGGAATGCACTCGGCAAACCATCGGGCACTCGGCAAACGTGTTGTTTCCGGTAGTGGGTACTACGGCGGCGAGGTGCAGTTCGGACCCCATGGGACCCTACCCAGTAGTATGGCGGAGGCATCGGAGGCTCTAGCGGCTTTGCCCACTACAAGCTAAACCCATTGCCCGGAGGGGGTTCGGCCACGTCGAAGGTATTTCAGACCATATCAGCGAACGATCCGTCCAGGCCAGAGGTATGTTCGGTCATTGTGGGCCAAAGTCCCCCACCAGGGGGTTCGCCTAGAGCGGAGGTGGGTTCGGCCAGTGGGGTCCAAACTCTCCTAGCAGAGAGTTCAGCCATTGGGGCCCGAACTCGTTATGCGGAGGGTTCGGCCATTGGGGTCCGAACTCGTTATGCGGAGGGTTCGGCTATTGGGGGCCGAACTCACCCTTCGGGGGGTTCAACTGTTGGGGTATGAACTCACCCTTTGGAGGGTCTGGTTGTCTTGGCCCCTTCGGCTGTCTTAGCGTTTTTGGTTGGGGCCTATTTCCCTGGCTTTCTCCTGGTGTTTGCTCAACAACATCTAGTATGTTACCTTTGGCTTCTTGTGAGCCTTGGCCGAAGGAGACGTGTTGATATTCTTTTTCCACACTCCTACTTTAGGGTTCTTTGGTATGAGTGTGCGTGTGTGTGATTCTCTAATAACGATTGCTTTCCCTTTAGATGACTCGGCCTGTTCTGGCCGAATCAGCACCTTCTTCTTGTCGAGGTCGATGGTGTTCACGGGAAAGGGGTCTTTGTCCAACTTCATCTTCGGACTAGAATCTATTTTCAATCGTCCTTCTTCTATGGCCGATTGAATCTGCCGATGAAAAACATTGCATTCATTAGTATAATGAGAATGTGAATCATGCCACTTACAGTAGGGGCGTTTCTTTAGCTCATCGGCAGTCGGGATGACTTGGCCCTTAGGCAACCTGAGAAGCTGGCTCTTCAAGAGGAAATCAAATATTTTATCGCACTTAGTTACATCAAACGAGTATTTAACTTCGCTGGGCTGACTCTTAGTGGGAGATGGTCGTAGCTCAGAACAAGTGATGGGCTTGCTCTTAGCGTTCCAAACCCATTCGGCCGCATACATGTCAGCCAAATCTTCCTCTTCCTCCGACTCTTCCTCATAGGAGTGTTCCATGATGTGGACTTCAGCCCTAGGCTTGTTGAACGTTTTAATGAATTTTTTATCTTTGGCTCAGCCTTCTTGGACGAGAGCCTGCTGTAGGACTTGACTGACTTCTAAAAAGTTCTGGTTGTCTAGCCTCTCTTTAATCTCAGAACGCAGCCCATTGAAAGCTAGATCCACCAAATCCATTTCTGAAATATTGAGACTAAAACATCAGTTTCTAGTATCTGTAAAGCGCTTGACGTGCTTAGAGACACTCTCGCTAGATTTCTGTTTGACCGATGTCAAGTGTGAAAGCCTAAGTTCTGTCTCGCCCGTATAAAAATAGTCATGGAACTTTTGTTCTAATTGGGCCCATGTTTGGATAGAGTTCGGCAGGAGTGTCAAAAACCAAGTGAAAGCGGTGCCGGATAGTGAAAGAGAAAACAGTCTAAGTTTTAATGCATCCGAACCACTAGCTTATCCACACTGTGCTAAGAACTGGCTGATATGCTCTAGTGTAGTCTTGTTACCCTCACCGTCGAATTTGGTGAATTCAGGGACTCTATAGCTGTGATGGTATGCTATGGTGTCGAAGTGATTGGGGTACGACTTTTGGTAAACCCTAGCCCGATCTCTAGGCGTGAAGCCGGTGCACTCCCTAAACAGTGCGCGGATCCGCTCCTCAATGTCATCCTGGCCTCCTACCTGTGTGCGTCTCTCATGCGGGGCCGTGACACGTGGTGGTATGTTGGCATGTCGGCCACGGGGGTCTTCCTCACGTGTTGGCTCGAGATATACGACGTGCTCGGGCCTATGCATTTGTGTAGGAGCATGCGGCACAGGCAGCGCGAGAAAAGCTAGCACAGGCATAGGTGGAGGTGGCGCATAATAAACAGTGTTAGCTTGGTCATAAGTGTAGTGATTTGTCTCAACCGTAGATGTTGAGGAAAGAGACATGATAGCTTTGCCAGTACTACCGTCGGTTCTGCTATAGATGTGATTTATCGGGGGTACAGTAGCGATTGGAGTCATAGGAACGGCCTCGGTAAAGCCGAACCTTCTAAACATTGCCTCTACCTGAGAGCTAACTCCTTAATCTAGACGGTTGGCTAGCGAAGCGCTAACAGCTTGATCTACCGATGCGACTATCTTTTGCTCAATCTCTAAAGAAGATAAAGGAGGTTACACTAGTGTTACCTGAGTCCGAGCGAGGTCGGGAATGTTGACATCGCGCTTGATGAAGCCTGCACTGTTTTGACGTAGCTCCCGAGCATGAGATCTTGGAGCTCTTTCATCTTTGCCTCGATCTCCGCCCAACCTTCCTCGGGGATATATTTAAGGGTGGGCGTCATGATGTTGCGATTGTCGATCTCTGCACCCCCCATGGGATCCATTGGCGTTGTATACGTAATAGCCATCGTAGAGGTACCTATAGCCGATGTAGGTGTACTCATCATGTTCGCATAGCCTTCCCCAGTAAAGTCACCAAAAAGTGTGTTGACACGAAACCGTGCCCCCGCACTTGGGTCAGTTCGATGATCCAAAAGTGTGTGGATACTTAAGAACGAGCCTAAGCGTAACACAACACTAATGTCGCATTCCGACTATCCTTAACAGTGGCAAGGGCGGTGGAGTTGCCAAGTAATCAGATCACATAGAAATAATCCAATTAGCCGGAATATATAGATAAAATAACCCAATCGGCTGAATAGAGCCTGATTAGTTTGGAGTATTCCATGTGAAGGGTGGCTGAAGGAGGGCCTTCGACGTCTGGTGCGAAGGGTGCACCGAAGATAGCCTTCGGTGTTCGGATCGATTTGGCCAGAGACCAGCTCCGAATAGATCACGATGAGAAATCGATCTGAACGACAGGGTACGGTGCGAAGCCTCTTGACACGACAAAATCCAATGTGGAGCGCTGGCGCTACGAAGTCTGGAACGGAGCACTGGTGCGATGAAATCCGATGCGGTGCGGTCTGTTCTGGTGTGACCCCGGTGCGAAGTGACCCCGATGTGAAGTAGCTCTGGTGCGCGGGAGTTAACCAGACTGACAAAAGCATGACGAATCTAGCACGGACGAACGAAGAAGGGACTCACCGAAGGGTACTCTATCAGCCTCTGAAAATAGCTTCCTAGATCCAAAAACCTTCGGCGAAGGGGGCTCCAAACATGAAACCTACAGCAAAGTTAAGATCAAGTGTCAATTCGGCTTGGAGATCGAATTACTAAGTGTTATAGTATGTAGAACGAAGGTAGCAATCTGTTACGTAGATTAACGGATAGTTCACAGGGGAGCCAACAAGGTGATATCAATCTGTTACATAGATTAACGGATGATTCACAGGAAAACCAACAAGGCTTACCACTATTACGGTGTGGCCGACAGAGGGCTTCCAGCGCAAACCCACGAAATTGTACGGAATGGTAAAGAAAGTAAAAGTACGGTTAAAACTAGGGTTTAAAGTTGATTTGTGTTGTTGGAGGGTCCTATGAACCGGCCTCTCCCCTGTATTTATAGGGCCTAGTCTTCTTATCTCTAATTCTAATCTGATAAGATTCAGCCTAATCAAGTTTAGGGATAAAAACAACTAGAATCTGTATCAACTCTATTTCCGAAGCTTGCCTGAAGTGACCCTTCGGCAGGCCCGCCGAATCCCACTCCTCAGGCCGAAGCTTCGGTGAAGCAGGCCGCTAAAAGGCCTCCTGAGGCCTTATGCAGGTGGGCCTATGGCACGTTTAGGGCTTCGGCCTATTACCTGGAGTTGCATATTTTCGGTCCAAATTACCAAAATTGATATTTTGACAATCTTGGCCATTAATGCCATTTTTTGATATCAACACATATCTAAAGGTAGTTTGTCCTGATTCTAAGCTTCATAGAAACTATGGCTTATCTTCAAGATGTTTCGATCTCGATCCAATGGTTTTGAGATGAAACCGATAAAGCCCTCCAGATCGTCGACACGTGTCACCAATCTATGAACTCGACCACCAGCAAATCTCTCCTGCTCTCGATCCCTTGAGCCACCTTGTCACTTGCACTTGCATCTCAACTCTGTACACAATGAGACAAGCAAAATATGAATCTCTAGTCAGAACACACACTGATCCATTCAGTGAACACAACCAGGCAAACACACGCCCAAACCCAGAACAGGTGAAACTCCATCACTAAGATAAAACCATAGTGAAACTCCACTTGGTCTCTTAGCTTGGAATTTTTTCGGTCAGAACTTCCGATTTTCCATCGGAACTTTCGATTTGAGCTCTCTATTTCGAATTTTTGTTAGTCATAACTTCCAATTTTGACATTGGAACATCCGATTTTGCTGTATTTTCCCCCAATGGCTAGTTCGAGCGTGGGGGCTATATAAACCCCTCTTCCTCTCTTTTTTGAGGGGGCTTCTCAACCCTAACCCTAGAACTCAAACCCTAGAACTTCCCCTCTCTTTCAAGACTAAATCTAGAGTGAATCTTTGTGATTCCGCTTGAGAGTCCTTCACAAATCTTCTTGCAATTTCTTTGCTCTATCTTTTGAGAAGATTTTGGGTGGTTGAGTTGGTTGGTTTTATTACAAAATTTTGAGCACTTGAGTTCATAGAAAACAAATCAAATTTGTGTTTGTTACTCTTGGAGATTGAGATCTCTTAGATGGCAAGGCATCGCCCTTGAGCAACCAAGGATTATCGTGTACTCGGGAAAGTTTGTGAAGGTTCTACCTCACCTTCGGAAGGTAAGAGGTAAATCTAGTCAAACCCCAAGCTTAGTGTTGGTTAAGGCTTGGTGAGGAAAAGAGTTGAAAGAGATCCAGCCTATTGAGGTCCCTCAATGGAGACGTAGGATCGGTGGATCCAAACTCCGGTAAATATATACTTGTGTTCATTATGTTAATCGTGTTCATGAGCTAGTTAATCATATTCATACATGTTTTTGCTCGATCTATGTGCTTGTGCTTGTTTGATTGCAATTTATGAATGTGATAACTTCATAACACCTATTAGAACTTGCAAGAACAATTAGTTTGAACTAGAACTAGTAGATTTAAAGTTTACCTATTAATTATGTTTATTGCTTGTTTTAGCTTGATCTCTAAACTTACCCCATCGATATATTTTTCCTTGCATAGACACACTCCAAACAACTTGTGCTAACTTTCTATTCTTGGTGTTCTTCGTATTCTTGCTAGTTTGTACTTTAATATTGCTCGATCTACTTGCTTGCAAGGTTATAGAACATCTTCCTTTGTAATAGTTATAGCCAACATCATTACGCACATTTCTATTCATTTACTTTGTTGGCTAGATCAAAATTCATATTTGTTGATTTCTGAGCCCATTGGAACTTCCGATTCTAATCGGAACTTTCAATCAGCTGAAGTTCCGAAAAACTTCCGTGCGTCAGAACTTCCGGTCCCTAACGGAACATTCGATCTACGAGTTTTTCAAACTAACTATTTCTGCAAGAATTTATCATGAACACCTATTCACCCCCATCTAGGTGACATCAGTGTCCTTTCAGGTGTGACCTAGGCTCCTTGGCTTATGCAATGGCACCACTATTATCACAATAGAGGTCCACTGAGTTGGACGCACTAGGGACAACACCCAGCTCAGAAACAAACTTTCTAATCCAAATGGTCTCCTTTACAGTTTCCAAAGCTACGATATACCCTGCTTCTGTCATAGAATCGGCTACCATCTCTTGTTTGGAACTCTTCCAACCCACTACACCTCCATTGAGGTAGAACACAAATCCAAATTACGATCGAGAATCATCCTTGTCGGTATGAAATCTAGTATTGGTGTAACCATTTAGAATGAGATTGTAACACCCCAAATTTTCAAAACAATAAATATATTATTAAATTCAATTTCTGGGATTATATATTTCTGAAAATACTTTTAATACTCTTTTATACACTTTTGAACTACAACATAGAGTATATGGCCAAACCAGTAGCTGAAAATTTTTGTATAGACTCCCAAGGCCAAGAAATGTTTTTGAGAATTTTTGCAAATTTTTACCCACTTTGGAAATGCCCCAAAAGGTTTAAACTATTTTCTGCAATTATTTTAATCAGAAAACCTTGAAAAACAGTATTGGGCTCCCCTCCCTCCATTCTCCCTCACCCGGCCGGCCCAGCCCACTCAACCCGCGTGCTCAGACTGACAATCGGACCCCACCTGTCGTGCCGAACCCTTCCCCTCGCGCGCGCACCCGACATCGTGGCCCCACCCGTCAGCCTTCCCGTTCGCATCGCTCACAGCCCGCTGGCCAGTGGCCCCCATCTGTCAGAGCCGTCGTCTACCTCGCGCCGTCGCCCCCAAATCACGCCGGCCGACGACCCCCGCCTCGGATTCCGCCTCGCTGGCCCCTCCCGCATTGAATTGGCGCCATTAAACGACCCCCCGCGCCTGGCCGACCGTTTTCCCCCCGTTAAACAGCGCCTTTACGCCACGGGATCGCCGCTACGCGTGCATGGCCGAGCCATCGCGGCGAGTAAAAGCTCTCCCCCGGTTTCCTTGCATGTGAGCCCCCTCCGACGCCTTATTTAAACCCCCCTACCTCCGCCGCGTTCGGTTCACAGCATCCATTCGCACTTAGACCCAACAGAATGCCCGCACTTCGCCTGTTAGCGCATCCCCCCTGGTTCGTCTCCGGCCACCGCCCACCGTCGCCTCGGACCACCCCGGCCCGCGCCTCCGCCACCGTCATGACCGCAAGGACGTCCCCTACCTCGGCCACGTCTCCACTGGTCAAGGAGATCGCCGGAACACCATCGCCGACGAGGAGCCCGAACCACTCCGCCGTCTACCCTCGTCGCCGGCCACGCCCCGTCGTCCCCGGACCACCGCCAAGGTACCATCGTGACCGCCGTAGTGCCCTCTTTCCGTTTCTAGGCTTAGCTAGGGCCGCCGTCGCTCGCCGTGGCCGTTGGCCCACTCGCCGTCGTCGGAGAAGACGACCGGCACGGGTCGAGTACCCGTGCCGTGTCGGATCTGATCCCGACCGTGCGATCGCGATCGGACGACGCGCGTGAGCCCACGTACGCGATCTAATCCGCACCGTCGGATCTGGTCAAAGCGTTACGTTTTGATCTCACGCGTTCGTTTTCATTTAAAACCGGCGTGCGATCTCGTGCGTCCACGTGGTACCCCTTCGCACGTTTTAATCCTGACCGTCCATCGTGACTTACGCGCCCCGCCTCGCCCTCGCGCGTCGGATCTGGATCCGACGGTCCAGATCGACCCGGCGCACGCGCACAGTGCGCGGGTTCACCGTGGGCCTGGCTCACCGTGGACCCGAGGGGTTTAAAATTTGAAAATAAATTCCAGAAAAGGTTTAAAACTTGTAAAATTCATATCTAGCACGTCTGAACTCTAAAAATTGCCATTCCAATTTTAGAAAATTCATAATATTATTCTCTACATGTTTATGCAATAAAAACAGTAGGTTTACATTGGACATTTCATGATTATTTAAATGAATGTTTAAATACCCTTAGGTTAAAAATGTAAAATTTAATTATTTAAATTCCAGTAAAGTTTATATTTATTTATTTCCTGTTGATATGAATAAATCACTAGGTTTCCTATGGAACCTTCAATTTTAAATTTATTAAAGGACTTAAAATTGAGAATAACCCCTTTTAGAACCCCTCTCTAAAAAGGACTACTTTTTAAATTCATTTAAAATTTCTTTAGGAGATAAACCACAGAACCTTAACAATTGAAATTATTTTATTTATACTCAAACCAACTTTAACTTATGTGTTCATAATGTAATGTTATATTGTTTGATTGAATGTGTTCTTTTTATTTTACTTTATATTAAAAAGACTACGACGTCGCCGAGGAGCCGGAGTACTTCCCCGAAGTCCCTCCCTCTCCTTTTGCTGAACAAGGCAAGTCACCAAACCAATCTTTTGAGCATATTGAACCCATGTTTGATTAAACTATCGCTAAAACACATAGGTTATATATGCATTAGTCAAATGAACCCTTACATTATATTTATTTAGGATCCCCCGACCTTGATGTGCAACCCAAGCCATGCTATCTCGCCTAACCTCCTTGTCACCATATGATCAATGATATTAGCTAGTGTCCAATGTATTGACACGAACGCTATAGGATAAAAATGAGTCGTAGCAAAATGGTTCTATTATATGATCCCCGTTACTTCTTATCCTTGGAAATTCTGTTGGTGATGAGTTATGGTTGTGAGTGTATGCATGGTGGGTTCCGGGTGCAAGCTAGGGCATTGGTCGGTGGCACCCGGGGCACTATAAGGACCGGTCTGAGGGATCCGTTGCAATACACTTACGTACTAACCACAAGTCTAGTGGGTAAGTCCTAACTAAGGTATGGGTTGTTCCAAACCGAGGCCACCATTTGGAGATGGGTCAAGTTGCACCTGCGGGTGACTTGTACCAATGTGGCGCAAAAGGGGGTGCGACGTTAGCCGGGATGCGGCCCGGCGCGCCGGTGAAACCTAGAGCGGGTGGTTATCGCTTGGAACATCTCATATTGAGGTTTTGGCACGAGTTCCCGTGAAATGGGTCATCTCGTTTGGGATGAGTGCGTGCCTTGTGGGTACAGTAGTACATCTCTGATCAGAGTCTTAAATCTTTTCGAAAAGCTGAGCCCACGGTCAAGGGCGGGTTGCGTGACATCCCCCAGTTAGTTTATTTTGAATATGTATGTGCATGATGGATTGACATGTAAGGACTGTTGAGCGAGGTGGGGCTGACTGTACCCCTCGAGTTAGTCGGTGTTGATGATGTTCATGTTTACTTTCCGCATGATTAAAATATGATTACACTAAATGCCATAACTGCAACTGCATTATTCTGCAATGTTAGCCATTATCCTTCCTTGTTTATTATCCTGCATTATTATTTGCATTTGCGGTGGCTTGTTGAGTACTTTTTGTACTCATACCCGTTGGACCCCACAGAGGATGCTTACTACGAAGACGGTCTGGAGTAGCGACCCAGTCGGGAAGAAGAATCCTGAAGAAGATGTTCGTCATGCCGTTTTCTAATTATTCTACTTTACTGTTTTTATTAAAAACAATGATGTAATAAATATGGTCTGCGTACCATGAACACTGTCGTATGTACGATTGTCGCATGATGAACCTCTTGTATTATTGTTTTTCTTATGAAATTCAATAATGTCTCGATTTGATAAATCAGTGCGCTACAAGATGGTATCAGAGTCGACTCGACTGTAGGAAGCCAAACAGACCCGCCTAGCCATTAGCCGCAGGAAATTATTTCTCGAAAATCTACTTCATAAACTTTGTTCCTCTCCTCACTTTTATTCAACTTACTGTTTTGTAGATGCCGGTCTACCAAGTCCACAGCTACTACCGCCACTACGAGGGCTTCGTCCGGGAGCTCCGTATGATGCTCACCTTCCTCGGGTTCCTCTTTTGAGCCCGAATTTCAAGGAGTGTACCCCGACGAGTTCGCCGGGCCTTGCGACGTCTCCCTCACCGTCCACGGCTCCGGAGAACACCTGCCGCCCTACACCACCGCACTTGGAGGCCCGACTTTCGACGTCGCGTGCCAACGGGTCGCCCTCCAGGCCCTCATGGGGCTGAGGATGATCTACGACGATTGTCTTCAGAACTCGTCCTTCCGGCTCGTGCCGAAGCGCACTCCCGGAGCCCACCGTAGCATCTACCTCGGAGTTCACTCCGTGCGTGATCCGGTCATGGCCCGGCAGTCGCGTCTTCTGCAGGCCATGGATGATCTCCACACCAAGGCGGTGCTCGACGCCGACGAGCACCATGAGGCGGTTGAGTTCCTTCATGAAGAAACGAAGAACTTGATCCAGCAGAACGGCGAGTTGCAGCACAAGATTATGCAGCTGCAGAAGGATATCGCGGAGATGGTTCCTCTTCTTCCAAGGAAGAAGAAGCCCATCCGTGAGCCCCTCCCTCGCCCCAAGAGGATCCCGCCACGACCCTCCCCCGCCAGGCCCTCTACCAGCGCCCCTCCTCCACGCCCCGGCCTCGTCTCCGACTCCATCATCGAGAACTTTCTCGAGCCCACCATCTCTCTGGAGCCGCGCACTCGTGGTTCCGAGAGCACGGAGACCGCCTCCGGTGGCGAGTAGGCGTTAGGAGGCACTATTTAAATAAAAATCATAATTTTGTATGTGGTGCCGTCTGCAACGAGTTGGGTTGTAGATGGAATAAGAGCTTGGATGTAATGAACAATTTATACCACTCGATATATTTATGTGCTTGAATCTTATATGATATTTTTGGTTGTATTATGGTTTCGTCATCTTTTGCTTTATCACTATGTATATTCAGAAGATGGCCGATCACCAGAACACCGGTTCCAACAACGGAGCAGGAGGGAGCCGTGATGCGCCCGAGGGTGTTGTACCCAACTGGGGTGCAACGGGCCCGCGTCAATCTGGGTCGCCTTCCGCCAACCACCCCACCTTGGCGGAGATGATGGCGAATCAGAACCACCTGATCACCGCCCTCCTCACCCAAATGCAGAACCAACAAACTCAGTTGGACCGTCTGCAGAACGGGGAACCCGCCCCTCGCGCACCAGCACCCGCGCCCGCTCCGCAACTCTCTGAGTTCCTGCGCGTGCGCCCGCCCATCTTTTCGAGCACCACCAACCCGATGGAGGCCGGAGATTGGCTTCGCACCATCGGAAAGAAGCTCGACCTCCTCCCCTGCACCGACCGGGAGCGGGTGGCCTTCGCCACTCACCAGCTCCAGGGTCCCGCCGCTGAATGGTGGGACAACTACCGTGAGTCCCAGCCAGAGGGCCACGTGGTGACTTGGGCGGAGTTCACCATCGCTTTTCGCGCCGCTCACGTCCCCGCCGGTGTCATCGCGGTAAAACAGCAGGAGTTCCGCGACCTGCAGCAAGGCAACAGGACCGTCATGGAGTACCTCCATGAGTTCAACCGCCTCGCCCGCTACGCACCAGAGGAAGTGCGCACCGACGCCCTCCGCCAAGCCAAGTTCCTCAGGGGACTTAAGGATGAGCTGTCCATCCAGCTCGTCGCCGCCGACTTCGCCGACTTCCAATGGTTGGTCAACAAAGCGCTCATCCAAGAGACTGAGCAGAACAAGCTGGACCTCAAGAAGAGGAAGATGATCGCCTTCAAGCATCAGCAGGCGAACTCTCAGAGGCCCCGCTTCGTCCCTCCGCCACCAGCGCCTGCCTACCATCCTCGGCCCGCCTACAGGCCACCTCACGCCGCCGGTGGATCCAACGCCGGGCATTCTCGCCCCGCTCCACCAGCTCCGGCAGCCCAGCCGACACCAGCCGCCAAGGCACCGGTCTTGAAGGATCGCCAAGGAAGGCCGGTCATCTGCTTCAACTGCCGCAAGGAAGGGCACTATGCACACCAGTGTCCTCACCCCAAGCCAGCTCAGGGCGCGGCACCCAACCAGGCGGTTCGTGCCCGCGTCAACCACATCAGCGCGGAAGAAGCTCAGGAGGCTCCTGAAGTCGTGCTCGGTACGTTTACTGTGAATTCCATACCGGCCGTCATATTATTTGACTCTGGAGCAACCCACACCTTCATCTCGGAAAATTTTGTGAAAATAAACGGACTGGACGTGCTCCCTCTACCCATTCCCATGGTGATTGCCACCCCCGGCAATAGGACCTCAGCCCGCTTATACAGCCCTAAGGTTCAAATTGACATCCAAGGAGTACTGTTTCGGGCCTGAGCCTGTCCTCATCCAATGCACCGGACTCGACCTTATACTAGGGATGGATTGGTTGATGAAGCACAAGGGAGTGATCGACTGTGCCAACAAGTCCGTCAGGGTGACCAACCCTGAAGGCGCAACCGTCACCTTTCGGATGACCAGTCGCAAACCACTCGGAGCATCCCTTCGCTTGATAGCTCTTGAAGAGGTGCCTATAGTCAAGGAGTTTGTGGATGTCTTCCCTGAAGATCTACCCGGAATGCCTCCCAAGCGGGACATCGAATTCAGAATCGAACTTGTCCCCGGGACCACTCCAATCTCCAAGCGCCCGTACCGGATGGCCGCCAATGAACTAGCTGAAGTCAAGAGCAACATCGAAGACCTAGAGCAAAAAGGTTACATCCGACCGAGTACCTCACCCTGGGGTGCACCGGTTATATTTGCCATGAAGAAGGACAAAACCAAGAGGATGTGCGTTGACTATAGAGCCCTGAACGACGTAACCATCAAGGACAAGTACCCATTGCCTCGGATCGACGACCTGTTCGATCAGCTGAAAGGATCCTCGGTGTTCTCCAAGATTGACCTCAGGTCGGGTTATCACCAGTTGAGGATTAGAGAAGAAGACATACCCAAGACTGCCTTCACCTCCCGCTATGGACTCTACGAGTACACCGTGATGTCGTTCGGACTCACGAATGCCCCGGCCTTTTTCATGAACATGATGAACAATGTATTCATGGAGTTCTTGGACAAGTTCATCGTGGTATTCATCGACGATATCCTCGTTTACTCCAAGACCAAGGAAGAACACGAGACTCACCTCCGTCTGACCCTCGGAAAGCTGAGGGAGCAGCAACTGTACGCCAAATACAGCAAATGCGAATTTTGGTCGTCTGAGGTGAAGTTCCTCAGCCATGTTATATCTGCCGGAGGAATAGCAGTGGACCCAACCACCGTTGAAGCGGTAACCAACTGGCTGCAGCCCACAACGGTGACCGAGATCCAGAGTTTTCTCGGATTAGCCGGATACTACCGCCGGTTCATCGAGAATTTTTCCAAGATCGCCAAGCCTATGACCAGACTTCTGCAGAAGGAAGTGAAGTTTGAATGGACCCCCGACTGCGAAGAAAGCTTCCAGACCCTCAAGAAGAAGCTAGTATCAGCTCCCATTTTGACTCTGCCAGACATCCGGAAAGACTTCCACGTCTACTGTGATGCCTCTCGTCAAGGATTGGGATGTGTCTTAATGCAAGAAGGGAAAGTGATATCCTACGCCTCCCGGCAACTGAGACCGCACGAGCTGAACTACCCAACCCACGACCTGGAACTAGCAGTCGTGGTTCATGCCTTGAAGATATGGAGACATTACCTTGTGGGGAATCGGTGCGAGGTCTTCACCGACCACAAGAGCCTCAAGTACATATTCACCCAACCAGATCTGAATCTCAGGCAAAGGAGATGGTTGGAACTGATCAAGGATTACGACTTGGGCATCCATTATCATCCGGGCAAAGCGAACGTGGTGGCAGACGCACTTAGTCGAAAAGGATACTGCAATGCCATCATTATTCAAGACCAAGCTCCTTTACTGTATAAGGAGATGGAAAGGCTAAACCTAGGGATCACCACTCGGGCGTACCTCGCTGCCTTGGAGTCTCGGCCTGTCTTAATAGACCAGATCCGAGAAAAGCAGAAGGAAGATCCGGACATCCTGGAGATCCAGCAGAACATGAGGAAGGGTAAAGCCCCCGGATTTTCCGAGGATGAGCATGGTACCATCTGGTTCGGAAACCGGATCTGCGTACCCGACAGACCTGAGTTGAAGACCCTCATCCTTCAAGAAGCCCATGATACATTATACTCCATCCATCCCGGGAGTACAAAGATGTACCAAGACCTAAAGGAAAAATATTGGTGGGTCAGCATGAAGAGAGAAATAGCTGAGTATGTGGCCAAGTGCGACACATGCCGACGAGTCAAGGCGGAGCATCAGAGACCTGCCGGACTTCTTCAACCTCTCAAGGTCCCTGAATGGAAGTGGGAAGAGATAGGAATGGACTTCATCACGGGACTTCCCAGGACCCAAGCTGGTCATGATTCCATCTGGGTGATCGTCGACCGACTCACCAAGGTAGCTCACTTCGTCCCGGTCAAGACAACGTACACCGTCGCCAAGTTGGCTGAGTTGTATATGACCCGGATCGTATGCCTTCACGGAGTTCCTAAGAAGATTGTATCTGACCGTGGGAGTCAGTTTACCTCCAAGTTTTGGAAGAACCTTCAAGAGGAACTCGGCACCCGGCTGAACTTTAGCACCGCCTATCATCCACAGACCGACGGTCAAACCGAAAGGGTCAACCAGATATTGGAAGATATGCTTAGAGCTTGTGCTCTAGACTTTGGCGGAATGTGGGACAAGAACTTACCATATGCAGAGTTCTCCTACAACAACAGCTATCAAGCCAGCCTGCAAATGTCCCCGTTCGAAGCACTCTATGGACGTAAGTGCAGAACGCCGTTGCTCTGGGACCAGACCGGAGAGTCACAACTGTTTGGGACTGATTTATTAAGAGAAGCTGAAGAGAAGGTTAAGATCATAAGAGACCGATTGAAGGCAGCCCAATCCAGGCAAAAGAGCTATGCCGACAACCATCGAAGAGACCTGGCCTTTGAGGAGGGCGATTATGTCTATCTCCGAGTCACTCCCCTCCGTGGCACTCAGAGGTTCAACATGAAAGGCAAACTAGCACCCCGCTACGTCGGACCTTTCCAGATCCTCCGACGACAAGGAGAAGTGGCATATCAACTTGAATTGCCTCCATCCTTGGCAGGAGTTCATGATGTGTTCCATGTCTCTCAGCTGAAGAAGTGCCTCCGTGTACCCACCGAGCAAGCCGACCTTCAACAGCTTAATGTCCAAGAAGACTTGACCTACATAGAGAAACCCGTCAAAATCCTGGAAACCAAGGAAAGAGTAACCAGAAGTCGCGTTGTCCGCTTCTGCAAGGTCCAATGGAATAACCATCCCGCCGAAGAAGCCACTTGGGAAAAGGAAGACGAACTGAAGGCCCACTATCCCAAATTATTCGAGTAACGTTCCAATCTCGAGGACGAGATTCTTGTAAGGGGGATAGGTTTGTAACACCCCAAATTTTCAAAACAATAAATATATTATTAAATTCAATTTCTGGGATTATATATTTCTGAAAATACTTTTAATACTCTTTTATACACTTTTGAACTACAACATAGAGTATATGGCCAAACCAGTAGCTGAAAATTTTTGTATAGACTCCCAAGGCCAAGAAATGTTTTTGAGAATTTTTGCAAATGTTTACCCACTTTGGAAATGCCCCAAAAGGTTTAAACTATTTTCTGCAATTATTTTAATCAGAAAATCTTGAAAAACAGTATTGGGCTCCCCTCCCTCCATTCTCCCTCACCCGGCTGGCCCAGCCCACTCAACCCGCGCGCTCAGACTGACAATCGGACCCCACCTGTCGGCGCCGAACCCTTCCCCTCGCGCGCGCACCCGACATCGTGGCCCCACCCGTCAGCCTTCCCGTTCGCTCGCTCACGCCCGCTGGCCAGTGGCCCCCATCTGTCAGAGCCGTCGTCTACCTCGCGCCGTCGCCCCCAAATCATGTCGGTCGACGACCCCCGCCTTGGATCCGCCTCGCTGGCCCCTCCCGCATTGAATTGGCGCCATTAAACGACCCCCGCGCCTGGCCGACCGTTTTCCCCCCGTTAAACAGCGCCTTTACGCCACGGGATCGCCGCTACGCGTGCATGGCCGAGCCATCGCCGGCGAGTAAAAGCTCTCCCCCGGTTTCCTTGCATGCGAGCCCCCTCCGACGCCTTATTTAAACCCCCCTGCCTCCGCCGCGTTCGGTTCACGCATCCATTCGCACTTAGACCCAACAGAACGCCCGCACTTCGCCTGTTAGCGCCATCCCCCTGGTTCATCTCCGGCCACCACCCGCCATCGCCTCGGACCACCCCGGCCCACGCCTCCGCCACCGTCGTGACCGCAAGGACGTCCCCTACCTCGGCCACGTCTCCACTGGTCAAGGAGATCGCCGGAACACCATCGCCGACGAGGAGCCCGAACCACTCCGCCATCTACCCTCGTCGCCGGCCACGCCCCGTCGTCCCCGGACCACCGCCAAGGTACCATCGTGACCGCCGTAGTGCCCTCTTTCCGTTTCTAGGCTTAGCTAGGGCCGTCGTCGCTCGCCGTGGCCGCTGGCCCACTCACTGTCGTCGGAGAAGACGACCGGCACGGGTCGAGTACCCGTGCCGTGTCGGATCTGATCCCGACCGTGCGATCGCGATCGGACGACGCGCGTGAGCCCACGTACGCGGTCTAATCCGCACCGTCGGATCTGGTCAAAGCGTTACGTTTTGATCTCACGCGTTCGTTTTCATTTAAAACCGGCGTGCGATCTCGTGCGTCCACGTGGTACACCTTCGCACGTTTTAATCCTGACCGTCCATCGTGACTTACGCGCCCCGCCTCGCCCTCGCGCATCGGATCTGGATCCGACGGTCCAGATCAACCCGGCGCACGCGCACAGTGCGCGGGTTCACCGTGGGCCTGGCTCACCGTGGACCCGAGGGGTTTAAAATTTGAAAATAAATTCCAGAAAAGGTTTAAAACTTGTAAAATTCATATCTGGCGCGTCTGAACTCTAAAAATTGCCATTCCAATTTTAGAAAATTCATAATATTATTCTCTACATGTTTATGCAATAAAAACAGTAGGTTTACATTGGACATTTCATGATTATTTGAATGAATGTTTAAATACCCTTAGGTTAAAAATGTAAAATTTAATTATTTAAATTCCAGTAAAGTTTATATTTATTTATTTCCTGTTGATATGAATAAATCACTAGGTTTCCTATGGAACCTTCAATTTTAAATTTATTAAAGGACTTAAAATTGAGAATAACCCCTTTTAGAACCCCTCTCTAAAAAGGACTACTTTTTAAATTCATTTAAAATTTCTTTAGGAGATAAACCACAGAACCTTAACAATTGAAATTATTTTATTTATAATCAAACCAACTTTAACTTATGTGTTCATAATGTAATGTTATATTGTTTGATTGAATGTGTTCTTTTTATTTTACTTTATATTAAAAAGACTACGACGTTGCCGAGGAGCCGGAGTACTTCCCCGAAGTCCCTCCCTCTCCTTTTGCTGAACAAGGCAAGTCACCAAACCAATCTTTTGAGCATATTGAACCCATGTTTGATTAAACTATCGCTAAAACACATAGGTTATATATGCATTAGTCAAATGAACCCTTACATTATATTTATTTAGGATCCCCCGACCTTGATGTGCAACCCAAGTCATGCTATCTCGCCTAACCTCCTTGTCACCATATGATCAATGATATTAGCTAGTGTCCAATGTATTGACACGAACGCTATAGGATAAAAATGAGTCGTAGCAAAATGGTTCTATTATATGATCCCCGTTACTTCTTATCCTTGGAAATTCTGTTGGTGATGAGTTATGGTTGTGAGTGTATGCATGGTGGGTTCCGGGTGCAAGCTAGGGCATTGGTCGGTGGCACCCGGGGCACTATAAGGACCGGTCTGAGGGATCCGTTGCAATACACTTACGTACTAACCACAAGTCTAGTGGGTAAGTCCTAACTAAGGTATGGGTTGTTCCAAACCGAGGCCACCATTTGGAGATGGGTCAAGTTGCACCTGCGGGTGACTTGTACCAATGTGGCGCAAAAGGGGGTGCGACGTTAGCCGGGATGCGGCCCGGCGCGCCGGCGAAACCTAGAGCGGGTGGTTATCGCTTGGAACATCTCATATTGAGGTTTTGGCACGAGTTCCCGTGAAATGGGTCATCTCGTTTGGGATGAGTGCGTGCCTTGTGGGTACAGTAGTACATCTCTGATCAGAGTCTTAAATCTTTTCGAAAAGCCGAGCCCACGGTCAAGGGCGGGTTGCGTGACATCCCCCAGTTAGTTTATTTTGAATATGTATGTGCATGATGGATTGACATGTAAGGACTGTTGAGCGAGGTGGGGCTGACTGTACCCCTCGAGTTAGTCGGTGTTGATGATGTTCATGTTTACTTTCCGCATGATTAAAATATGATTACACTAAATGCCATAACTGCAACTGCATTATTCTGCAATGTTAGCCATTATCCTTCCTTGTTTATTATCCTGCATTATTATTTGCATTTGCGGTGGCTTGTTGAGTACTTTTTGTACTCATACCCGTTGGACCCCACAGAGGATGCTTACTACGAAGACGGTCTGGAGTAGCGACCCAGTCGGGAAGAAGAATCCTGAAGAAGATGTTCGTCATGCCGTTTTCTAATTATTCTACTTTACTGTTTTTATTAAAAACAATGATGTAATAAATATGGTCTGCGTACCATGAACACTGTCGTATGTACGATTGTCGCATGATGAACCTCTTGTATTATTGTTTTTCTTATGAAATTCAATAATGTCTCGATTTGATAAATCGGGGCGCTACAGAGATCCTCTTCACTACCGTAAACTAGGAACATATCCTTAATTCTTCTCAAGTACTTGAGGATACTTTTTACTATAGCCTAGTGACATTCTCTTGGGTTTGACTAGAATCTTCTCATAACACTAGAGCATAGGAGACATCTGGGTGTGTACACAGAATGGGATACATGATGGACCCGATCACAGAGACATACGAGATCACCCTCATTTTCACTAGCTTATCAGGTGTCGAGGCACACTAAGTCTTACTAAGAGAAATACCATGTGACATTGGCAAAAAAACCTTTCTTGCAATTCTTTATTTTGAACCGCTTCAAAACCTTGTCAATGTACATACTCTGGCTTAATCCAATTAGATGATTTGATCTATCTCTATAGATCTTTATGCCCAGAATGTATGATGTCTCTCCAAGATCTTTCATTGAGAAACTATTTTTCAACGAAGTCTTTACAGCATTGAACAAAGGAATGCCATTTCCGATCAACAATATGTCATCCACATGTAAGATCAAAAATACAAGTGAGCTCTCACTAGCCTTCTTGTAAACACAAGACTCTTCTTCATTTTTGATGAAGACAAACCCTTTGACTACCTCCTCAAAATGAAGATTCTAACTCCGAGAAGCTTGCTTCAGCACATAAATGTACTTTGCAACTTACAAACTTTCTCAGAATTTTCTGGATCATCAAAACCTTCCTGTTGTGTCATGTACACATCCTCATATTGGTTTCTGTTCAGGAAAGCCATTGTTGACACCCAAATTTAGCATTAATGGTCGAAATTGTCAAAATATCAAGTTTTGGTAATTTGGGCCAAAATAATGCCTTCCCTAGTACAGGCTGGTCCTAGTGGCCAAAGTAGCCCGGTCTAACCGACCATGTAGGCCCGATCAGACCAGCCCAAGTCTAGAGTTAGAGATAGAGTTTGATTTCGGGCTGTTCTTATCTATAAATAAATCCTATAAATATATGGGTGAGGCCGATTTAAATGGCATCTCCATAGGTCAACTCAAAACCATAGTTTTGAATCGTACCTTTACTTTTCAATCTACCTTTTTGCCCTAGCTTTACTTTACTACTAGCAGTATCCCTTTGTCAATTTGATCAGCAAATTGTCCGTACTTCGCCACGTGATCGCGAGTTCTTTGTGGGTTTGATCCAAAAACGTTCTGTTTCTCCCTCGTATGGGTTTTTATCATCTTTATTAGTTTTTACCGGCGATTCGGTCCCTAGGCCGAATTGCCACTAGTTTTATGGTGTTTTTGCAGTGTTTCATTGTCACCTTCTTATCCAAGAAGTTTGGTCGCCATCCATCCATGGCAAGACGGTCGACGGAGCCCCGAAGATCATTTCCAGGAGCCGTCGGTCTGACCGGAGGCCACCCTTCGGTCCGACCGGCCCGTACCGCGCCATCACCCAGAGCGCCGGCACGCAGCGGTCCGACCGGCCGTACAAGGCCGATCCGACCAAACCTCGCAGAGGGATTCGAGGCACTCCACATCAACACCGGAGGCCACCCCCGAGGGGCACCCGTACCCTCCAGTCCGACCGAGCGACAAACGCCGGTCTGACCGACTAGGAAACCAAACCCCCCTTCGGTTGTCTCCACAACGCACTCCAGGGGTCACCCTTCGCACACCTCGGTTGGACCGAGATTCACCCTTTGGTCTGATTGACCGAAGGCCGGAGCCCCTTCGGCCAACACTTCGCACCGGAAGTTGCTTTGTGCCGAAGCCCCCTTTGGCCCATTCTCTGCATCGCCGGTCCGATCGACGGTAGAGCTTCGGTCCGACTGGCTTCCCTTGGCCGGTCCGACCGCCAGGACCCTCGGTTGAATCGGCCCTGTTCTAGCCGGTTTGACTAGGTTTTGTTATTTTTAGCTATTTTCTCACACATCGGCTAATCGAACTTTATTTCTTAATATTTGTTTGATTACCTGATGACTCTGTTATTCTCTTACCACCATTTAAGGGTCATCGGAACGCAGTGTTAGCATTGTGTTACGTTTAGGGGTTTACTCCTAAATATCCGCATGCTTTTGGATCGCTAAAACGGCCCAAGTGCGGGGGCACACTTTTGTGTCAACAGCCATCTTGACATCTATTTATCATATCTCATAATCATAAAATGTGAAAATTGCTAGGATGATTCGGATAGACTTAAGCATGCGATAGGCGAAAATGTTTCATCATAATCAACACCTTGAATCTACATGAATCCTTTCGCCACCAATCATGCCTTATAGATGTGAACATTTCCATCAACGTCTATCTTTTTCTTAAAAATACATTTACACTCAATAGTTTTTACACCATCAAATGGATCAACCAAGTTCCAAACTTAGTTTTCTTGCATAGACTTATGAATCTGATGGCTCCATGCTACTTCTCAGAGTCTGGTCCCATCACTGTTTCCGCATAGGTTTTGGGTTCGTCGTTGTCCAACAACAAACCCTTCCAGTGGTCAATAACATGAATCGCTCCGGCGCGTGACTCACCCTCCTAGACCCTCATGGGGCTAGTGTCTCATCAGCAGGTTCTGTAACCCCTTACAAGACTTATTGTGGTTTAGTGGGATCTGGAACACTTCCTAGTGGCTCTCAAACTTCTTCAAGATGTACTATTCTCCCACTAACCCCTTTTGAGAGAAACTCTTTGTCAAGAAACATACCATTTCGAGCGACAAACACTTTGCCCTCTTCTCTATTATAGAAATAGTATCATTTGGTTTCCCTAGGATATCCCACAAAGAATCACTTGTCATACTTAGGAGTGAGCCTGTCAGACGTTAAACATTTGACATATGCCTCACATCCCCAAATCTTTAGAAAATACAAACTAGGACACCTCTAAAACCACATCTCATATGGTGTCTTCTCTACCGATTTAATTGGAACTCTATTCAATGTGAAAGCGATAGTTTCTAGAGAGAGTCCCCAAAAGGATAATGGAAGATCAGCATGACCCATCATCGACCAAACCATGTCCAACAAAGTGTGATTCCTCCGCTCAGACACCCCATTCCACTGAGACGTGTCGGGTGGAGTTAGCTATGGAATAATTTCACACTGCTTCAGATGATCACTAAACTCATGGCTCAAATATTCACCTCCACGATCAAATCGTAGAAATTTAATTGTTTTGCCCGTATGATTTTGTACCTCATTTTGGAACTCCTTGAACTTTTCAAAGGACTCCCACTTATGCCTCATTAAGTAGACATAACCATGTCTACTCAAGTCATCGGTAAAAGTGATAAAGTACCAAAAATCACATCTAGCAGTATGACTCATTGGTCTGCATACATTAGTCTCTACTATTATAAAGCGGCGACTTGCTCGTCCGTCCGCAGCCTCCCTTCCCGTGTAGCGCGCCTCTCACTTCCCATAAAAAACCAATCAAAACTTATACCTTAAAAAAACCGATGCAACCGCCCGGCCCTGAGCGCGACGTGCGCTCAACAGTAGAAAATGCCCCGCCCCCTGCAGCCTCGCGTGCACGCATGCAGCAGCCCCGCGCCAGCAACCGCCTCCATGCAATACGGAAGGCCCGTGCATGCATACAGCCCCGCGCGAGCACTACGTAACTAACTGTGCATGCGAGAGAAAAAAGAAAAGAAGAAAAACAAAAATAGAAAAAATAAGAAAAAGAAAAAAGAAAAAAATATACTTTTTATATTTCAGTCTTTTAATTCATGTATTTTGCGTGGATGTACGAATTTTGTGTAAAAAATCTTAGATTTTTGAAAAATCATGTAGAAACATGAATTTTGCACAAAAACCTTTTGCAAAATAATGTTCTGTTGCAAAGTACAGGCATCTGACTAGTATGTACAATGGCCAATAGCTCATTCACCCTCTCACTTTGACCAGTAAAAGGTGTCTTTGTCATTTTGCCAAGTAAACAAGACTCACATGTGTCATATGATTCAAAATCAAATGACTCCAAAAGTCATCTCTATGGAGCTTCTGCATGCGCTTCTCATTTATATGACCTAAACGACAATGCCAGACATAGGTAGAATTCAAATCATTGAGTCATATTTTCTTTGTATTAATGTTATAAACATGTGCATCTTTAAAATTCAAAATGTATAGTCCATTCACCAATGGACAAACACCATACACTACCACAAAAATAGTCTTTAGTGACGCAACTTTAGTGACGGGTAAGAGACACGCGTCAGTAATACACTTTTAGTGACGGGTTGTTTCACACACGTCAGTAATGTTCTCTCATTAGTGATGGGTCGCAATATGACCTGTCACTATTGATGATACTGGCAGGGGCGCCCATGTTAGTGACGGGTCATACAATTAACTATAACTGAAGGTATCACATTAGTGACGGTTGGTAGTACCACCCATCACTAAAGAGTGTTGCGTCCGATACCCTAAGGCTACCTTTAGTGACGTGTTATATTTATAACCGTCACTAAAGGAGTTTATTACCCATCATTGATGACTCCCACTTATAAATAGGCAGAGCACGAAGTGGGTCGTCACGCTTTTATTTCTCGCAACCCTAACCCTATACTCCCACCGTTGTCGTCGACTTTATCACCCTCCGTGTTGCTCCGTCGCCTGTGCCCTTCGCACCTCGGTGGCATTCTCATTCTCGTAAGTTTGTTCATGCTTACTATTAAATCACAGTTTATAGATCGATCGTCGTGTAAGTGAAATTTGTTTATTGAATTTGTGAATTAGGGATATGGCAAGGATTCCAAATGATCTACAAGTACCAACCTATGTTCCTGATATTTTATTAATAAAGATCAATCATCTATATCATGGAGGGCATCACCAAGTTAATTTAGTTATAGTTTTTTGTATTGTATATTGCATGTCATGTTTATTGTGTTAACAAACTGAAGCACATCTATTGTTGTTGTAGTATTTATCAAAAAGAGTTTGTGAGGTCAATAACATTTGTGCGGGTGACACCCTCAAAATAATGACAAGAGATGAGTGCACCACTGCGGTTGAGGTTGTGAGTTGTGGGAGCGGTGGTACGATATGCCTCCACAAAGGGTGGCATGAATTTAGCTACAAGGGTGGCCTAAGACAAGGGGACTATTTGGTATTAACAATGTGACAAGCCCCATTGACTATTATGGTAAAATTCTACACTAACTTTGGCGATGAGAAGACCCCAACGGCCATCAAAGTGGAGGAAAACAACGAGAGCGGTATACATAAAGAAGCGACGACATTACTACACATGGACATCTTTTGTTTATGTTCTTATCATGGTTTCTTATAATGTCAGGGGCAGGTCCTAGCAATGTTGCAGACAGGAAGGGGAAGGGGATAGCTAGGGAGGTCGATACCAACCAAATGGACCAATTGAAGCACATCTGTTATTTTAACAATACAACAAATGTAACTCCAGCAAGGAAGACTCTCCTACAAGACATATCGGCAGGTTTATCCTCCAAGAGTCAGTTATATGTCTACACAATAAATAACATGATCATCAACAAGAAGTCGGTGGTAAGTTATTTGAAAATGTAGTTAGTTTATACAAATAGCATTCACTAATTGCTTTGTTTAAATTTTATTTTATAGTACTTTTCAAGGCAGTACTGCGAAAAGTATATCACACCTCATATACACCACTAGACCACTGAGATCCAAGTGGCAACAGCAGGGTCTGACGCAGTCCCAATTGCGGTGCATAAAGGGACGGATGGATGGTGCTATCTAACTAAAGGTTTTGGGAAATTTCTTAGCGACAACTTATTAGAAGTTGGGATAGTGTGCGCCTTCCATTTCAACATTGGTACTAATAACATTGAGGTTGTAATGTATGTACTGTAAACCTAGGATGAATTATCTTTTGTAATGAATTATGTGTGATGACTGTGATGATATGTTTAATTCAATCTTTGATGGCTTTAATTCAAGCCGTAGCCTAAAAATATGTTTGTGATGTGTTTTGGAAACTTGGCTGCCAAATTCAGGCGCCTTCCATTTCAACATTGTTACCATTTTTTTTCAAAATGACCATAACATTAGTGATGGGTAACAATAATCAACTATCACTAAAGGATTGTTTAGTGATGGTTGAACATTGTTACCTGTCACTAAAGGTTGATATATACCCGTGAGACTCCCCTAAATTAGTGACGGGTCATAACGTACACCTGTCACTGATGACTCCTCCCATTTATAAATAGGCGGGTACCAAAGTGAATCACCAGGCTTTCATTTCGCGTAACCCTAACCCTAACTCATGCCGCTACCGTCCGATTCATCGTGCTCCTGGCCACATGTCTCGTCCTCCTAAGGTTCGTCATCATCCTCCTCTTCCTCGTCTGAAATATTATTTGTCTTGTCTAACTAGCTAACTTTGTTTTAATTTTATTGTTATAGGGTATCTTGACCTATTGCTTTTAGACAAGTTCTTCGAGATAATTGATGGTGTTAGCCAATTTCTTAGAGATAACGCCCTCGAAGTTGGCATGACTCACATCACCGTGGTGCTCCTACCCATGGCCAGTAGGTGCTCCTGCTACCGATGGCCGGTGGTGCTCCTGTACTACCCACTGGGCTTCTGCTGGCCATGGTACAAGCTTGGAAGATACTATCTAAGCTCTCTATATAGCTATAGGTTTATAGTTAGTAGCCATGAAATCATCCTGTGTTGATATTTGTAATAGCCATTTTTCGAGATAATGAGTTAGAAGTTAATAAATGTGATACAAATTTAGCAATGAATCTTCTGTGATATATTGTATGTGATGTGCTTTTGATGTTGCATGTGTTAAATGGCTGTCAAATCCTAGATGCAACCTAAAATTATTATTTTTTGAAATGACCATAAAATCAGTGATGGGTGGTAACTATCAATCGTCACCAAAGAGGCGTTATAGGTGAGCCCATTGGACTGAGGTTGACCCTTTGGTGACGGGTGTTTACCCATCACTATTGATGTTACATTACTGACGCGATAAGGGTGACGGAAGACATGTCCGTCACTAATGTACGTTATGACCCATCACTAATGTACGTTTCTGTTTCTGTGGTAGTGATATAGCATACCATTCAAAAATATCGAACAATACTTGTTCTTTATTAAGAATTCAAAACCTTCTTCCTCTAAACATGAACAAGAGATAATGTTTCTTTCCAATGATGTAACGTAATAATAATTATTGAATTCAATAACTAATCCTAAGGGTAGCGACAAAGAATAAACATTGATGGTCAATGCTGCAACTTTTTCTCCATTGCCGACGCGGATATCCAGTTCACCTTTTGCACACTTTCTTGACCTACTCAGTCCTTGCAACGATTTGCTAGTATGAATCATCGAACCGGTATCAAATACCCATGAATCATTTAGACAAGTAGCAAGATTAATTTCAATAACATTTATACTTGAAGTAGAAGCGGAAATCCCACTTCCCTTCTCCTTCTAGAGTTCTTCCAAGCACCATTTGCAGTTCCTGAACCATTGACCAGTCTTGTACATAAATAAGGATATTTAGGTACCATACGTCTTGATCCGAGCTTGGTTCTCAAACATACCTTGGAGTCCCATAATCATATTATGGACATTCTTATTCTCATCTTGCTTCCAAAGCTCAGAGGACATATTGGCAAGTATGAGACAACTTACATTAAGTGATTCATTCGAGTGCTTCTCACAAGCCCTCCGGTCAACTAGTTCATTATGATGGGACTCATCTAGAACATATTCCTTTTTCTTTCATTTGAGAACACTTTTCAAGTTTCTATATCCGTCAATAAAGATTGTCCCATAAAAGGTCGATCGCAAAATAAAGACTAAAGTGTTCTTAACAGTTGGTGCCATGATCTACAAAATTAAATGCAAGGTTCAGCATTATGCTATGTTTATCTTCTATCCAATAAAAGATGTATCACTATTAAAACCAGTTACTTTCCCTCTAATGACTAATAGTTTGATAAGATCCCTATTGAACTAACTCCTAGTGAGTTTTGGCATCACTGCTAGAAGCTAACTGACATAGGTAAGAAACACTTTGCTAATCACATCATATGTGACCCTTGTTCGATGGAGTAGCATCTAATGCACAACGTCCAACTCCATGCCCCAAGGCCCAAAACCATTTTGATAGCCTCATTAAGAAAACCAATACTATGTGTGTGGTAGACCGACTTCCACCCTAACTAGTCAAGATAAAAGATAGCACCCTTCTTTGGCAGACCCACTATCGATGATCGAGATCCTTGGTAGGTGCAACTATTAGAAAGAGCATCTATACTTAATTTTCTAAGAGAAAACTATTCTAGCAATGTAACGTTCCCTAGCACACACGAAACATGAAAGAATAGTATGTCAGGAACATAAGTAATGCACCACATGCAACACATTAACTGTGAAATAGTATGGCCCCTTCCCATGGCGATCTTCATCTCCATGGCTCCGTCATTTGTGTGCGCCTCTGACCTCCACGAACCAGTACTAGCCTATTACCAATAATAGCACCTATACTAGTTACATGAGCTGAAGCATCACAGGTCGACACGCAGGTCGTACAACCATTGAACAGCCTTGGGCTGTAAATAATCATGACGCGTGGGCCATATTAATTACATGCAATGCATCCCATACATTCTCAGCAAGGCCATACCAGTCACATCATTCTCTACAAAATAAAGTTAGGCGAAGAATATACAATTGACCTATATCTGGATCTGAAAATTTCAGCTCAACGGGCTCAAAATTTCCAGTTTTGGGTGGATCGAAACTTATGATCTGGTATCGGAACTTCCGATCCGCCGGAACTTCTAGCGGAAAATTTATCTCTATATCGATTAAAAAACTGACATTGGAACTTCTGATAGCAAAATTGCTCTTTATATCGAATTATCTTTGGCATCAGAACTTTTGATTCCAAATCGGAACTTCCGATCCAATGGAACTTCTGAAATCCGACGAATAGAAAATAGATCTAATCTATTTTCCACAACGTATCTCCATAGTGATCGATTCAGATTGAACACTACACATGTAGGCTCTAGTACCATTGTTGGGACATGGGGAAGCTACGCTAGCCAGAAAATTCAAAAATTTTGCCCCCAAACCCTGGAACCATGCACATGAGGATCATGAATCATTACCGTGTAACGCGAGACACGCTAGTGCAGTGGAAGAAAATGTTGGGGAAGCACGTCCTCACTTATCCACATCTCGCTCCGCCCGATCCCCAGCAATCCAATAGATGAAGACCGGTGATGTCCACATAAAAAAGCCCACGCCTCTATAGATACCACACGTACAAGGATGAGATTGATCTCACGCGGGCGTGCTAGCACCACTCGTGAAATCTTGGGAGAAATCTCAATCTCAACTATTGAGATCAAGAAGGGAGAGAAGAGGTTCTTAGAGGCTAGGGTTTAGATCTAATCTAAACTGCAATTAATATCTTGTCCATGACCTCCTCCTCCTTCCTTTATATAGAGCTAGGACCCTAGCCCCAAATCCACATTAAGACCCAACAGATCTAATTTGTTTTGTCCACCTTAGAACTTCCGATCTTGGATCGGAACTTCCGATCTAGACTCTCGGTTTGTAACCTAGAAATTATCAAAACTTCCGATACCCCTATAGGAACTTCCGATCATCTCAACATCAGAACTTCCGATTTTAACTCTCTATCTCTAAATCAGCAATAATCGAAACTTCTAATTCCAAATCAGAACTTCTGATTTGAGCTATCAGTTTCTCAAACCATAAATCATCGAAACTTTCGATACCATATCGGAACTTCCGATTTGAGCTCTTAGTTTCTAATTTAGAACATAATCGGAACTTCTGATTCCAAATCAGAACTTTCAATCCTCCAAGAATTTTCTTGGACACAATTCCTTCAGTTGGAGGTCCCAACCATTTATTGTTGGAATATTAGGCAACTACAAGGTTAATTTATGAAATAGATAAATCATGATATTCATATAAGGTAGTATGAACAGATCTATCATACTAGTAGACATGAACACAACTATCATGTATTCACAAAACATGATCAAAAACCATATGGAATAGTAACACACGTACTGTACGGTTGCCGAAGGTGAATCTGCAATCGGTGCAATGGCACTCCTATCGGTGTCGGATCGCAGTACCCGACGGTGACCAACAGTAGATGTGGACGAAAGATGCGTCGTGATGACAAACATGAGAAGTCGTGTGGAGCGCTTCCCAAAAACCTTATTCACTCTCTCCCGGTGTAGGATTAAAAGGGCGACATATTTCGGAGACCTGCTCTCTCATTCACCGATGCATGTCGGCAAGCTAGATAGGATAAACTACAGTGGTGGCGCAACAGACAAAAAAAAGGCAAAAACCTAGTGGTGATTTCGCACACATGGTACAAACAGTATACTCTGGTATTTATATAGGAATCAATATGATCTTGCATCGCAATCGCAGTCTAAATCGACTATGTTTTCATATACTGATTTACATGCCATTGTTACCAAATAAGTCAGAACTGATTGCGGAGATTGCGGACATCCCCACTTGGGTTCGACATAGATAGTGCCGAGTGCACTTGACTTTGTGGTGTTCACTCGAGTCTGGCATAGATAGTGTCGAGTGCCCCTAACTCCACGGTGTCCACTAAGGTCAGGCACGAATATTGTCGACTGCCGAGTATCGGCCTCCGACTTCCGACCTCTGACTTTCGGCCACACGATTCTCTTGGGTTCGGGCTCGATATTGATGGTGCCGACCGCCGAGTCCAACCGCACGTTGTTCGTATGGATCTTTGAGATTTATTAAGAATTTCTTGAATATTCATGTGAGCCTAGCCCAAAATTCCAGCATTTGTACTATTTATCTCCTTGTCGAATAAAATATTATTCTATTACTTAAAATAAAAACTATCAATAGGTACGTGATTCAATCATGAGAGTCGTAATATTACTATTTCATTCCTAATTGGATATAAGCCATGCCTAAAATAAATATGACAGGAGTAAGCCATGTGTATTGATTGATGATCATATCACATGAATTATATGTATAGATATCAAATCAATAATATAAATTTATGTTAGAGAACATATGTTAAGACATTACTGAAATTTCATGTGACGTAGATACTTTATTTAAACAATGTGGACCTAGAAGTTTGGGCCGGATGAATTATCTCGCCGGGCGCCCCCCTTCTCGTCGACGAGTATTCTCGGGAGAAGCCTGATATGTGCCGTGCGACGGTGCGAGTATTCTTAAGGCAAACAAACGAAAACGTAGCACATCCCTCGTCCACATTTCGAACTTCACTTCCGGCCCATTTCGAACGTACGTAATTGCCCCCCTCCCACTGTCGCCCGCCCGCCCGGCCGGCCGTTACTCGGAACGCCGCGCGCTCCGCCGTGTGCTGCAAAGCTGCACCCCGCCGCCGCTCTCAGATGTCGCCGCATCCTTCCATACCACCACCCTATGCCCTCTCCCTCCCACCGTGCCCTTCCCCGCCTCCTTCTCCTCCGCTGCCTCTCCTCGGCCCCCCGCCGAGACCACCGCTTCCTCCTCCGCTTCGCTGCCCTCGCGAAGGAGCTCTCCGAACGGCCCCAGGCTCCTCCTCCCCCGTCCCGGCCGCGGTCCCCGCACCCCTACGACTACAACCGCCTCATGACCGCGCACGCGGAGTCGGGAGACGGCGCCGGCGCGGACCGCGCTCTCAACCTGCTCGACGAAATGCGCGGCCTCCTCGGGCGCCGCCCCGACGCAGCCTGCTTCACCACGGCAGCGGCGGCGCTCTTCTCATCGTCCCGCCCGGGTGCGGCGCTCGCGGTGCTCGACTCCATGGCCTCAGATGGTGTCACGCCCGACGCTGCGGCGTGCACGGTGCTCGTCGGAGTGTACGCCTGCAGCCTGCATCAGTTCGCCGCTGCCTACGAGGTCGTGCGCTGGATGGTCGCCAATGGTGTGGCCCCCGACGTGGTCACTTATTCGACGTTGATATCTGGGCTGTGCAGCGCTGGGCAGGTGGCTGAAGCTCTGGGCGTGCTGGATTTGATGCTGGAGGTAGGATGCCATCCTAACGCGTACACATATACACCTATCATGCATGCGTATTGCACGAGTGGGAGGATACATGAGGCCAAGAGGCTATTGAATACGATGGTTGCTAGTGGATGTGCTCCAAGCACAGTCACTTACAATGTCTTGGTTGAAGCTCTCTGCAAGGTTGGTTCTTTCAATGAGGTAGAGGCCCTTCTTGAGGAGAGCAGCAAGAAAGAATGGACACCGGATGCAATCACGTACAGTAGCTATATGAATGGGCTATGCAAAGCTGGCAGAATTGATAAGAGCTTCGCATTGGTTGACAGGATGTTATCCAACGGGTTGCACCCTAATGAGGTGACTTTGAATATCCTTCTTGATGGTGTTTGTCGGAGCTCAACTGCGTGGACTGCAAAACGCCTCTTGGAATCCAGCGCAGAGTTTGGGTGGGATGCCAATGTTGTCAACTACAACACAGTGATGACAAGGCTTTGCGATGAGCGAAAATGGTTGGGTGTTATCAAACTTTTCGCTGACATGACCAAGAAAGGCATTGTTCCAAATAGCTGGACCTTCAGCATTGTTGTCCACAGCCTCTGTAAACTTGGGAAGCTTCGTAAAGCGCTTTGTTTGCTGGGAAGTGAAGATTTTGTGGCTACCGTTGTCACATACAACACTTTGATCCGTCATCTCAGTAATACTGGGAAAGTCAATGAAGTCTTCTTCGTGCTTCATCAGATGATTGAAGAGGGCATTGCTCCCACTGACATGACCTATGTTCTTGTGATTGATTGTCTCTGTAGGGAAAAGAATTTTTTGGTGGCCGTTAGCTGTTTCTACCGTTCACTTGAGGACAGCTTCTTCCCATCTGCATTTCTCAGTATTGTACGAGGTCTAATTGTTGGTGGTAAGCTTGGTAAATTGCATACTCTAATTGGATGGGTTCTCGGACAAGGATTTATAATAGAAGTATGTGTTTACCAAGAACTGATCAAGGCTTTTTGTAGGAAAGGATACTGTCAAGGCATAGAGATGTACAAAGTGTGTCATATATTGGAAAAAATGCTCGATTGAGATTATTTTTCTCCACCGGTTAACACAAAAGAAATCTTAAGAACGTATAATGTGCATTGCATTGTTGCAAGCTCTCTTTAGGATAAGTTTTTTTTACTTTCATCAATTTTTTATTACCGTTTCTTTTTTGTTGTTTAAAAAATAAACTCTGAAGATCATATTTAAAATTTAACATTGCAATTTGTTTAAATAAATACTACACGAATAATTTTGACATCTTCAAACTTTTAATGACTAACTAGTCTTTTCATAGCTTGGATGATATGCAATAATCACATGCCTTATCAATCAATCATCATAATTTGTTGATTTAACTATATGAGGTGTGATAAATTATCAAATCTCTATCTCCAAAAGTATCTCAAAACTCTCTCAATACTAGCATATAGGGAATTTTCATAATAAAAAATCAATCTCTAAATCTCCTCTATAAAAGACTCTTGATACCATATTTCCTATGTTTTATTTTTGTATCACGGATGGGTCTCCTATTTATCAAATTTCTTCTATTTTTCTTTTTTTCTATCTCTTGTCTCACGGATGAATGAGATTGAGGTACATAGGGAACAAAAGTTTCTTTCTAAAAATTGACCATAATATATCATTCATTTAGATATAAATTAAGGATTTACTCATCTAGTTCACATATCATTGTTTAGCTCACATATCATTGTTTTGAGAGGTACTTAATAGTGAGATTTGTGAAAAGTAAATCCTCAATTCCTATATAAAGAGAGTATATGATCATTTTTTCCATTTTGCTCAAACATTTACGAGATTACCAAACTGCAAAAAGTTGACATGAGACTCATGAAAGAATCAGGCTTCAGTGAGGAGGCATCCGACTGAATTCTCCTTCCGTAGTGCCAGAACTAGAATTGAACTTGCTATCTACTGGTGTGTTCATTCGCGACCGGCGCCTCGTTGCAACCAGGGGGTTCTTCTCTTCCTCATCGATTGCAGCAAGTTCGTACATGTCATTTTTATGGAACACTGGGTGCACATATGCGTCCTTCAGGTACTCTCTCAAATTCAGGGTTGGGTCATTTGCCCGTTCCAGCGTGTCTTTTACCATTGCATCCTGCAAAACCAAACAGTAACTTATTACTTATGCATCAAGACTGTTCTAGCTTAGGCCCCGTTTGGTTATAATAACTAAATTTTAATTCATGTCACATCAAATATTTAGATATTCTCTCTATTTTAGAATGTAAGTTATTCTGGTCTTTATCAGATTTATCTTTGAATCGATGAATCTGGATACATATGTGTCTAGATTCATCGATCCATAGATGAATCTGGCAAAAGCCAGAATGACCTACATTCAAGAACGGAGGTAGTACTATTTTGGAGTATTAAATATAAACTATTTATCAAACCATTTATAATCAGTGGATTATTCGTGAAACGAATCTAATGAGCCTAATTACATCATGATTTGATAATGTGATGCTACAATAAACATTTAATAGATTTGTCTCACGAATAATCCTTCAATTATGCAATTATTTTTATAATTAATTCACGTTTAGTCCTTCAAATTAATGTTGATGTGACACAGATTAAACTTTAGTTCTTATTATGTTATGTTATGGTGAAGTTTCAATCTAACCTGCAAAGGGAACTTTATAAACGCTGGCTCAAACCTTCCCTTGCAAACATGGTGGAACCATATGGACAGGACAGGAAGAGGAAGAAGAACGACAGTGGACTTCTCTGCTTGCTGTGTACTCAGGAGCCCCATTAGGAGGATTTGTGATACTATCAATGCTATCACTATTCGTCTTTGGACATCTGGCCAGAACTGTGCCGCGCTCTCATATTGCTGATTGTACACATTAATGATCTTGCAACAAAAGGAGCAGGAAAAGAGATTAGATTGAAGACTATAAGGCTTTTATATTCAAGTGTACCACAGGAAAAATCCAATTGTTCACTAAGTGCATAGCAAGGACAATTATGATCAGAAAAATTGTCTTGTGCCATTGAGAATGTGATGTGAACAAACATAATCTGAACCTGAAGAAAGATTACTACCTGGTGTCTGAAAACAAGATAGGCAAGGCTGAAGAACACTATGATGAAAGGCAGAAGAATTGGTGTGACAACAGCATATACGAGCCCAAGCAGAAAGTAGAGCTGTATCCTTGGTTCTGTGGTGCCAAAATTCAGGCTCCCAGGGTCCATGGCCTCCTCTCGATCTTTCTCGGTTCTGACCAAGAAAGCGTTCTTTATATGGAACATGACCAGCGGCTTCAACCGAAGAACCTCAGCGGCAACACCAGCCCAGCCATCAACCATTACGTACGTCACAAAAAATGTTGCTTTCATGGGGATGGATTCTCCAACAATCTCTGGAATTCTGGTGAGAATAAAGGGCAAAAAGTGTCAAATTAGCTAGACAGTAATCATTGATCACTGTAACCAATGAGGGTCAGGGGGCCAAGGGAGACATGCTCCCCTAACCCACGTTCATAACAAAGAAGAAATGACAGATTATTGAACATACTTGTTGGCTGATTGATGGATGAAATTGTTGAGCTGTTGGAACGCTGTTCCAGTTATTACACTCCCCAAGAACACATTGACAAAAAGGAACAGGTAATACTTCGATGCTGTCGTCCTGTTCAATCCAGATAGTGACGTATGGCCCTCAATCGTGCTCATGGTCATGAGAATTGCTGGGAGAACTATAAGGAAGATTTTCAATGCAATTCCTGGTAAGAAACCTTGCACAACTGCCTTCAGTGAATTTCTGCAGTACATTGCATCAAAAATGATTCGAGATCAGAAACACAGTTTCTGTCAAAAAGCAAACAACAATAATGTTGAAATTTTGAGGTTAGTTAAATCTATTACTATTTTCTTTATTCACTAGATTATCCAGCCAGAAAGTCATGCATTTATGCATTTGTAAAGCGATATTTCCTCTGTAACATAAATTTGTCATTCATCACCATCAAAATTTGGCAGCCCTGTAATTTTTCGGAATCAAGGAATGTTCAAAACCGAACACACGACCGATCATAGCAGAGTGCTAGCTCCAGTAGTGGAGCATCCCCAACAGCACAATAACCTCTTACGAGTTTATCAAAAGGTTGAAGACAGAAAAATGAAACTTTTAATGGTTGTACTCAGCATTCGGAGGTTACACCTATTTCCTTGCTAGAGAAATGTAGAACGTACCTGTTCACTTATATAACATGTTTAGCAAATCTAAAATTACTTAATTACAGTCTACTATCTGAGTGGCTCAATTCTTCTTGCTTTATAATATATCCTAGTTAGCAAGAAAAGAGTCTTTGTGAAATACAAGTACTCAATGAAGCGCTAAATTAACTACTGCCCTGAAATCATGTCAACTATGTAACATAATGAATTGCAAAGTTTTCCACTCATACCATACGTCCAGTTTGAAATGCATATGCATTTGTTTCTATGACACTGAATACTGTTTGAATATGGTACCTTCGTAGCAGTAATCACAAGTAGTCAAGATTTGGATTTCTTTAACTTTTGTAGTAGGAAGAGAAAAAGTTGTATACATTACTAAGAAACAACACGCCACAAATGCATTTATCATTGAAATTAAACTGCAAAACAGTGAATAATAATGACAGTCACCTTTCTATTATAGGTTTCAGGAAAGGAAGCAACCGCTCAATGTCATCGAGGTTTGCCAATGATTGGACAATTGCAATTGGTATCATGAAGAAAAATGTAAGAAAGAAGAGTGCAACAGCCATGATAAGCCTCCTGACTGAGAGCTCAACATAAGGGATTGCAAGATTGGGCCAGTAAACATCCCGAGGTTCTGGAGCCCACTCGGTTAACCACAACGTCGGATTACTTGTCTGTTGAGTTTGAGCACAAACAGCTGCTCCCCACCGGCTTTTGAAAGATACAAATGCTGCCGGCATAATAGCTTTAGGATCAGTGATTACCTTCTGCCTCTCCTCATCTTCCTGCAATGCTAGTGTATTAACATTGTTTGATCTTATAATTTTACGATGCAAATATTCAGTATTATCAAAGGAAAAATGGTGGCTGGTAATCTGCTCCTGACGACACACTATCAAGGTGATGATGAAGTTATGAAAGTGACCATGGTTTCCAATGAAACAGGTACCTGTTTGCATAGCTCCTCAATTGCTGATTTGTAGTATTCTATAGCATCCACTCTTTCCCCCCAAAGACCCCACAATCCTGTCTATAAGAAATGTAGTTGAGTCATGCCTTTTGCAAGATTTGCATATACTGAAATGCCTTCATAGATGACAAGAAAACTTTGGTGCCGTACCTTCATAGTAGGTTTTTTTGCAGGGTTTTTAGCATACTGGTTTTCGTAGTAGACCAGCCAGTTTTGCAAGCCTTTCTTGTTCTCAACCAAACCAGCAAGGGTGTTTGCATTGTATACAGTCTGTTGTCATTGCAATCAACAAATTACTCCAGATGAGAGGAAAATTTTGAGCCGGAGTATTGTTATACATTCGATTCTTTTTTGAATTTCTTTACTGCTTAATGCTTTACGTTTTTCCACTACAGCAACACTACAGTTTTCATCAGAGTGAAGGTAGCAAATTTTAGTACCTGGTGACTGAGATAATGATCACGATGATTCACAGCAAAGAAGTGCTCAACATGCTCACTAACTGTTTCGTCTGGGTCTGGTGGCACATTTCTCACCAGGACCTGCATAAAGAAGAAAGACAGTTAGAAATAAGAAGTTGCAAAATTTTCACCAGAGTAAATCCATCAAAATAATTTTAAAGCTAAAATATAATATTTTTAACAGTTTACATAATCTAATGAAAAAAATTTAATCTGCTAATTAAAAATGTCATGAAAAAAATATCTTACCGTGAATTGATCAGGTCGACGATTCTGGTTAGCAAGAAAGCGCAATCTCATAGTCGTTATAACCTTGTATTCACGGTATAACACGTAAAATGTCCAAAACGTGAAAACATAGGCCATTGATATGTGTGCCCAAAATCTATGGCAGGGCAAAACAAAGACAAAATTAAAAGAGAAATTATCAGCCAAAGTGCAGTATCAGTACTTGGAAGAAAACATATAAATATAAATTATCTTTTTTAAGAAGTGGCAGAAGAATTGCCAAAATCAATTAATTAAATGTTGAAATGTATACAATAGGAGAAAGAGTAAGAGAAGGGGAAGGAAATAAAAGAACAAAAGAGGATAGATGGGCTACGTGGGGGCTGGCAAGCAAGAAACGTCCGCTTTGATCCATGTCTAAGTCTCCTCTTTATTTTTTTGACATATTAGGACTCAACTCAATATGTGACGAAACTTGGGCTGGCTACTCCAAACTCTCCATAGTGAAAATTTCGAAACTACTATCTGTTAAGCTTTTTTGTTGATCAGAAAAGTAACATAAACTACTGTCATAATTTAATGGACTTGACAGACAATAAATAAAAAAACTCAGAATTGTACCTCTTCGAACCTTTTCCTAGATTAGATATTGAGAGCTTGTCAATTTGATCATAACTTAGACTCTTTTCATTTTCCAACGTTCCACTCGTCCAATTGACAGGAACTAGGACAATGAATGCCAGCACAGCAATGGGCACAAATATTTTTAACCTGCAAAGCAAGAAAACTATGCAGTAAGCACAGTACAATGCTTCTCTGTTACAAACATAATGATCTACCTGTCTTTCTTTTGACACAAAGCCGAATCATCAAATCTTGTAATCAAAGCGAAACCATGGATATCATGCTCACCCAAGAAGATAGATGCGGACATATACAGCAGAGTCGAGTCCTGCATGCTCAACCAGCTCAGGTTCAGGCATTTGCAGAGCTGCAGGCATCCAGTTCAGAAACCGGATATATGTCGAAAGATCAGCGTTGACGAACTTTGAGAAAACAGTTCCCAAATGTCTTGGGCTGCTTCTTGTCCCTTTGAGATACCATTTCGGAAAGTATACCCTATCATTGATAGGTTGTATCCTCAGAACGGCAAATGCAAGAAGAAAACCCAGTGCAGAGAGTATGTTTATTCCAGCCGCCACGCCAATGTCTGAGAGAGAACCCATTCCTCTCAAAGTGACTCAGTCCAGAAGAGGCATCATGCAGAGGTAGCTGGCTGTACGAGCTGGTATCTGCTAAGAATTGGAAAAATGGTCAGATAATATTTGTTTCTAATAAATGTGGCAGATTGTTGGTCGAGCCGAATAAAATGGAAAAGTGTATATCAAATCGAACGAAACGAGGTGACGACCATTCGAGACCAAGAAAAATACGATGAGCAGAGAAAATATTGTTCAATAAATTTGCTCAGGAAGTGGATCCAAAAATAAGAAAATAGTAAAAAAAACGAGGAAGAAGAACATCTCATGATCCAATTCGAGTGCGAAGAAATCAGGCCACCAATGGATCCTACTGGTAAAGCACAAATGTTGGGAAACTTGGGTTCAAGGGTTCAAGCCGCCACCCTTCTCCCTGATTCAAATACAGGTGCTTCGCCCTATCAATTCTCGTTTTCTCTTTCTGACGCGCAGGCCATTGAACTGTCATGCATCCCGTGAGGAAAAAAAAAAGAGGAGGGCAGGGTCAATCGATCGAAACGCACGCGCGCATTACCTCTCGAGGCTGACGGCAGCGACGTAGGCAAATCCCTACGTGGGCTAGCTGATGTACTCTCGGGCTCCGGAGTCGGAGGCGGCCGGTCGTCCGGCCAACCGGAAGCAATTAACGAGAAGGAGACAGACGCTCTCGATGCCCTTGTGGACGGGGTAGGGAAACGAGGGACGGCGGAGGCGTGCAAATGGTTAGGGCACGATCGATCAGCCGGCGATGCACCGACCGTCAACTGGTGGATCGGCCAATTCGGTAGGAAAGATTTGGCGACGGCGCCGTTGCCCTGTTAACCTGGATCGTCTTGGAGGGATTTCCTGCGTTGTTTATGGGCGCGCGAGAGGGGGGAGCGGGGAGGTGCCGGCACGGTGCCACGGCGTGCGTGCGTGCGTGCGTGGCGTCCGACTCAGCTGGCCGCCTGCGCCTCCATTTGTGATTTGTCGCAGTCACAGGCTCACCGAGAAATAAACGGTTGCAGCCTTGCAGGACGGCATGCGCGGGTGGCGGTTTCCAAAAGCAGGCGCCGTCCGGCTCTCGGCCTGTGGATTGTTGGGCCGCAGCGCTAGCCAGTTAGTAGCCCGGACGAAATGCATACAGCAGCGCGAAAATGGTGCCCTTTTTCCATCTCCACGATTAAAAACCTAGTGTCATCTTTTAAAAATCATGTTTTTAAATTAAATTTAGGTGTTTTTTTAAAATCATGTTATATCAGTATTCTAAAATGATTTTCTATCCTAAGTGATCCCCTAAATTACCTCACATTTCTCTCAAAACTAAAAACTTTTCTTTCTAATCCCCTTTAAAACAAAGGAATTGAAATTATAAGAATACTGTCGTATGTCGTAGACTGATTGGTTTTAAGAAATCGACATAATTTAGAATAATTCCTATATAAAGTTTTAGGGGAAAAATATAGCAATTCACTTGGACATACTCTTAAATCATAAACTATAAATCATAAATCCTATGCTACTCAACACATCCTAATATGACAATATTTAAATTTTATTATATGTATTAATGAGATGTATAAAAATATTGTAATACTTTTTGAGTGAGTGTCATTGTGGAAGAACAACAATGTCATATGCAGGAGGGATTTAGTTAGGTATATAGAGAAGTCTGTGGACGAAACTCAATGGTTATCTCGGAATAAGAATCCTGAAGAGTTTTTAGACAGATTCGGACCCTCTAAAGAATAATAACCTTAAAATGACCTTAAAGTATATGATACCATGTAAAAATGTGCTTGTAAAAGGATCCCTCGAGCCCTTATATATTGGAGAGATTGTGGGTTACAATTTAGGTTTTTATATGTCGTATTAATGACCATTTATGATAGAAAAAATGGTCAGAACATGGGCTATAAACTCAATCATTATCTGTTGTATTGATTGGACAATTATATGCCTAAGCTTTATTGTCATCAATGAGACGATTAACTGTGATTGTCTGAATGCTGACAATCGGGCTATCCTCCCAAGTGCGAGACTCGAGAGCCCTTAGACCCCCGACTGCGGCTGGCTATTGGATAATTCGATCACTAGTGGGTCTTCTTTAATGTTTTGCCTTACGACCATTTTTTCAACTCGGTCATCCTAAATGTACTAGGCAAGTACCAATAGTTATATCCCGACAATGGGTGAATGATTAGATAGAATAATAATTAATAAAATGAAATTATAGAGATATTGTCGTAAAATGATTGATTTTTAGGGATCAAAATAATTTAGGATGTGTTGATAGCAAAAAATGGCACTAATGGCTAGATTATCAAAATATCAATTTTTGGTGATTTGGGCCGAAAATACACATGTCCAGGGTCTGTCCGAAGCCCTACAGGTCCGAAGCCCATCAAGCTATGGGCTCCAAAAGCCTCCAGCCAGCCCATGGGCTTCGGCCAGGAAGCCTTCAGAGGCCCACGCTGCCGAAGCTTCGGAAGCCCACGCTGTCGAAGCTTCGGCCCAAGAGCAAGCCTCGACGGGCCTGGCCGAAGCCCACGCTGTCGAAGCTTCAGCCCGAGGAGCAAGCCTCCACGGGCCAGGCCGAAGCCCACGCTACCGAAGCTTCGGCCCAAGGAGCAAGCCCCGACGGGCCTGGCCGAAGCCCACGCTACCGAAGCTTCGGCCCGAGGAGCATGCCTCGGTGGGCCTGGCCGAAGCCCACCTTGGCAGAGATAGAGTTGGACGTGTTTCCAGCTCAATCTTTATCTCTATCCGGCCGGATTAATAGTAGATTAGATTAGAGTTAACCCTCTATAAATAGAGAGGTCTGGCCAGCGTGGAGAGCCCACCTCCAACTCAAACCAAACCAAAGCCATGCTTTGATCGTACCTTTACTTTACCTTTACTTTTCTGTACTTCTTCGTGGGTTTTCTTGGAATCCCTCCGTCCGCCACTACGGAACAGTGGTAAGCCTTGGTACTTCGCCTGTGAAGTCCCCGTTAATCTACGTAACAAATTGTTATCGCCTTGTTACTTAGCCTGTGAAGTATCCGCTAATCTGCGTAATAGATTGCTACCTTCGCCACCCGTGCAACACCTCGCAAATTCGGTCCTAAGGCCGAATTGGTACTTCGCATATTCCCTGTTGCAGGTTCGCACGTTCAGAGCCCCTTCGCCGGAGGTGTTCGGAGCTGAGAGACCGGTTCCGGAGGTCCCAGGACATCCTTCGACAGGATCGCATGCTTCGACAAGAGGCTCCGCCAGCATACTTCGTCGTGACATGCTTCACCATGACTACACTCCGTACCGGACGAAGTTGCACCTGCGCGTGGCCTTCGCGTCACTACTCTGTAATTTGCTGCATCGGAGATCGCACGCCGAACCCCGCTGTTCGGAGGTGATCACCGTGCTTAGATCCGTTCGGAGTTCACCTTCGCCTGGATCAGTCCGAACGCCGAAGCACCCTTCGGCGGAGCACTTCGCACCAGACACCGAAGGTACCCTTCAGCGCACCCTTCGCGTCAGACTTCGAACCAGGAGGGCTCCATCTGGTTTGCTGATTTTAACCTGTTTAATCTATTTCTTTCGGCTAATTGGGTTATTTTGTGTAATCTGGTTGCCTGGCGACTCCACCCCCCTTATCACTATTAAGGGTAGTCGGAACGCGACGTCGGTGCTATGTCACGCTTAGGCCCGTCCCTAAGTATCCGTGCACTTTTGGATCGCCGGACTAACCCAAGTGTGGGGACACGTTTCCGTGTCAACACACTTTTTGGCGACTCCGCTGGGGAAAAGCTACGCCAACATGATGAGTGCGTCTACATCGACCGCCGGTACATCTACTTCGACTACTACGTCTACACCGCCGATGGACACAATAGGAGGCGCGGATATCGACAACCGCAACATAATGTCACCCACACTTGAAGATATCCCCACAGAGGACCGAGCAGAGATCGAGGCGAGGCTAAAGGCGCTCTAAGACATGATGCTTGGGGGCTACATCAAGACACGCGTAGGCTTCGTCAAGCGCGACATCATCACTCCCGACCCCGCTCAGGTCCAGGTAACACCAGTATCACCTCGTTTATCTTCTTTAGAAATTGAGCAAAAAATAGCCGCATCAGTAGATCAGGCCGTTAGTGCTTCGCTAGCCAACCGTTTAGATTCGGCAGTTAGCTCCCAAGTAGAGGTGACTCTTAGAAGGTTCGACTTCACTGAGGCCGCACCTCCGGTTCCTATAGCTAGTGCACCTCCGACAAACATGTCTTCGGCCTCATCACTTATGGCCGAGACTAATCATTATGCCTATGGTCAAACTAATACTACATACCACACAACGCCCGCACCAATACCCGTGCTACCCGCACCACACACGCAGGCGCCCGGACATGAGCACGTTATACAAATATCACGTAGGGAAGAAGCACATGGCCGACACGCCGATATCCCACCGCGTGCCGCGCCCCCACATGAGAGGCGCATGCAAACAAACTACCAAGATGATTTAGATGAGCGGATCCGCGCACTGTTTAGGGAGTGTGCTGGCTTCGTGCCCAAGGGACGGGTTAGGGTTTATCACAAACCATACCCCGATCATCTTGATACAGTACCCTACCCTCGCGGCTATAGGATCCCCGAGTTTACTAAATTCGACGGCGAGGGCAGCAAGACCACACTAGAGCATGTTAGTCAATTTTTGGCACAGTGTGGAGAGGTTAGCGGGATAGATGCCCTAAAGGTTAGACTATTTTCTCTCTCGCTATCCGGCACAACTTTCACTTGGTTTTCTGCGCTCCCGCCGAACTCCATCCACACGTGGGACGATTTAGAGCGAAAATTCCATGATTATTTCTACACGGGTGAAATAGAACTTAGGCTTTCACATTTGACATCGGTTAAACAAAAATCTAGTGAGAGCGCCTCTAAGTATATCAAGCGTTTCAGAGATACCAGAAACCGATGTTTTAGTCTTAATATTTCAGAAAGGGACTTGGCAGAATTAGCTTTTAATGGGTTGCATTCCGAACTTAAAGAAAGGTTAGATAACCAAAACTTTTTAGAAGTTAGCCAAGTTCTACAGCATGCTCTGGTCCAAGAAGGCCGAGCCAAAGATAAGAAATTTATTAAGACATTTAGCAAGCCTAGGGCCAAAATCCACATCATGGAATGCTCTGATGAAGAGGAGTCAGAGGAGGAGGATTTGACCGACATGTACGCAGCCGAATGGGTTACAAACGCTAAAAACAAACCTGTCACTTGCTCCGAACTACGACCATCCCCCACAAAGAATAGACTTAATGAGGTCAAGTACTCGTTCGACGTGACTAAATGTGATAAAATATTTGATTTCCTCTTAAAGAGTCAGCTTCTTAGGTTACCTAAGGGTCAAGTTATCCCACCCACCGACGAGTTAAAGAAGCATCCATACTGTAAGTGGCATGATTCACATTCTCATAATACTAATGATTGCAATGTTTTTCGACGGCAGATACAATCGGCCATAGAAGAAGGACGATTGAAGATAGACCATGATCCAAAAATGAAGCTGGATAAAGATCCTTTTCCAGTCAACGCCGTCGACCTCAGCGAGAAGAAGGTGTTGATTCGGCTAGAACAGGCCGAGTCCGCTAAAGGAAAAGATGTGATTGTTGGAGAACCGCGTACTCGCACACTCGTACCAAAGAACCCCCGAGGTAGGAGTGTGGAAACAAAATGTCAATACCCCTTCAGCTAAGGCTCGCAAGAGGCCGAAGGTAACATATAACATGCTGCTGAACAAGCATCAGAGGAGGGCCAAAGAAGCAGGTCCGCATGCCAAGTTAAAACGGCTGAAGGGTACAAGACCTTCGAAGGGTGGCTTCAGACCGAGGGTTGCGAACCTTCCGCATGAAGGCTTCGGACCAAAGGTTGCGAACCCTCCGCACGAAGGCTTCGGGCCGCAGTATCCTGGTGCTCTGCACGGTGGTTCTGAGCCCCAATGGTCGGGTTCCCCGACGACAACTTCAGACCCCAGTGGTCGAGTCCCCCATGCAACGGCTTCGGCCCCCAATGGTCGAACCCCGCACCGTGGTGGACTTCTCCGATGGGAGGCTTCGGCCCGCACTGGCCGAACATACCTCTAGCCTGGCGGGATTCTTCGCTGGTGTGGTCGGAGACACCTTCGACTTGGCCGAACCCCCCTCCAGGTGACGGGTTCAGCTCGCAGTGGCCAAGGCCGCTAGAGCCTCCGATGCCTCCGTCGTATGACTGGGCGGGGACCCCGTGTGCCCCGCACATACCTGGGTTAGGGTACCCTCCGTAGACTAACCCTATGCCTTATTTTCCTTCGGAGTATTGTGGATGGCAGGGGCAAACAAACGCAGAAGAGGGGGCATCGTCCATAGACTGTCTGTGGTACCTCCGAATCGGACCCTGCAGAGCGAAGCCGAAGGGTGCGAGCTCGCGGAGGCCGAAGTCAGGGAGTCCGAAGACATAACTATCAGAGTTGGGTATCAGGAAGTCCCAATCCCGAAGACTTTGTCGCCGAGGGCTGACGGAGATAAATCGCATGCTTTGGTTGGGCCCCGCGCCGAAGCTTGGTTTGATCGGCCGAACGAGGCTGATCCGTTCGACAGGGTTCACAGCGAAGCCCCCTTCGAACACAGGGCGCCCGAGGCCGAAGGGCACACTTCGACCAGCATTAACAGGGGTTGAACAGTAGCTCCAAGCACCAAGCCGTAGCCATCTTGGGCTCCCTCGGGCATGTCCAAATCACAAAAGAGATGCCTACAAAGGCTACGAGCACAGGAGATACACGAGAAGGTAGCTGAGGTCGAGCGCGATGCTATCTTCGAAGAGATCTGCCCTTAGCCAACTGCCAAAAAGGTATGGAGGGAGAAGCCGGTTGAGATAACCATTCCGGCTCCTAGTCCGAGCGACGACGAAGATGACTTGCTTGACGATGATTACTCACCCATCTCTGAGGGGCCCGCACCTCAGGCGATGGACATCAACATCGTCACATTACCCGCCGACTTTGCACCACCACAGGACGAGGCCGAGGTCGCTCAATTGAACCTCAGTACATGCAACGCCATCTTCGAGAAGCCAGAGGACTCGGCCCGCCATCTTAAGCCCCTCTATGTCAGGGGTCACATCGATGGAAAGCTGATTTCCCGGATGCTCGTCGACGGCGGCGCCACTGTTAACCTAATGCCTTATTCATTGTTAAAGAAACTTGGCAGGGACGAAGGTGACCTGAAGAAGACTAACTTGATGCTCAACGGCTTCAACGGCGAGAGCTCCGAGGCCAAGGGAGTGCTCTCTATAGAGTTTATGGTGGGCAACAAGACATTGCCAACAGCGTTCTTCGTCGTCGACGTACAAGGTAACTATAGTGTGTTACTCGGACGCGACTGGATCCATGCGAACTATTGCATCCCCTCTACCCTACACCAGTGCTTGGTACAGTGGGACAGCGATGAGGTGGAGGTCATCCCCGCAGATACTTCGGCCCAAGTAGCTTTGGCCGATGTGTCGGTTGACGCCGTCCATAACAAAGTAGAGTGTCTATCAGGCAGAGATCTTTCGGATTATGACTTTGTTAGTGTATCCAGAGGACGGTTTGTACCAGTGTCTGTAAAGCCGGTTGGAGTAGCACGGCTATTTTTGTATTAGTAGTCATGTCTAGCAAAAATAATCTAGAATAGCTAAAGTCTCGCGTGGAGCAGTATCGGTCTAATAAAGACAGTATTGCCGAGGCCATCGAGGACTTTAGCGAAGTAGAAAAGTTAGGGCAAGGTTTTGCGTCGGCCGACCCCTTGGAGGAAGTTGATATAGGCGATGGTAGCATCCCAAGGCCGACTTTTGTAAACCAACATTTATAGCCCGATGTAAAGGCTGAAGTAATAAAGTTACTTCGGTCGTATGTCGATTGTTTCGCATGGGAGTATAGCGAAATGCCAGGGCTAAGCCACGAGCTCGTGGAGCATCGGCTTCCCATCAAGTTCGGGTTTAGGCCTTATAAACAGCCTCCCCGTCGCTTTAATTCGGCCGTCTATGACCGAGTTAAAGAAGAAGTGGAACGACTACTTAAGGTTGAATTTATTAGGCCATGCAGATACGCAGAATGGGTTGCTAACATTGTACCTGTAGAGAAGAAAGGGAGCGACAAGATACGAGTATGCATTGATTTCAGGGATCTGAACAGAGCCACTCCAAAAGACGAGTATCCAATGCCAATAGCCGACATGCTGATCAACGATGCTTCAGGACATAAGGTACTAATTTTTCTTGATGGCAATGCCGGTTATAATCAAATATTTATGGCCGAAGAGGACGTCTATAAGACTGCCTTTCGATGCCCTGGTTTTGTTGGGTTATTTGAATGGGTCATCATGACTTTTGGGTTGAAAAATGTCGGCGCCACGTATCAGCGCGCTATGAACTTGATCTTTCATGAATTGTTAGGAGTCATGTTAGAGGTTTACATCGATGATGTCGTGGTCAAATCGGACGCTATGGGAAACCATTTAGCCGATTTAAAGGTTGCTTTCGATAGGATGCGGCAGTATGGGTTGAAAATGAACCCACTCAAGTGTGCTTTTGGCATGTCGGCAGGTAAGTTCTTAGGTTTCATGATTCATGAGAGAGGTATAGAGATTGATCCTAAGAGACTTGAGAAGATTAGAAATGTTGCAGCGCCGGCGTGCAAGAAGGATGTGCAAAAGTTGCTAAGCAAGTTGAACTATTTGTGTCGCTTTATATCCAACTTGTCCGGCAAGATTGATGCCTTTGTCCCCATACTCCGGCTAAAAAATGAAGCCGAGTCTGGGGGGCAAGCCAGCAAAATGCTTTTGAGAAGATCAAGGAGTACTTATCATCACCACCCGTGGTGAGAGCCCCCAAGGCCGGGATTCTGTTCCGGCTATACATCGCCGCTGAAGACAGCGTGATTGGAGCCGTGCTAACCCAGGAGGTGGAGGCGAAGGAGTACATCATCACATTCTTGAGCCGCCGCCTGCTGGTCGCCGAAACCAGGTATGCGATTGTGGAGCGATTATGTTTATCACTTTATTACGCATGCACCAAGTTACACCATTATCTTCTCCCCACCACATGTGTTGTCGTTTGCCAAACCGATGTTATAAAGCTTATGTTACAGAAGCCGATTCTAAGTGGAAGAATCGGAAAGTGGGCTTACGCATTAATTGAGTACGATTTGGCCTACGAGCCCCTAAGAGCGATGATAGGCCAAGTCATAGCAAACTTCATAGTTGGTCATCACATAGATGCTAGCTGGAGTGATGCTATTGCTCTAGTTGAAGTAGTGCCATGGAAAATCTATTTTGATGGTTCGGCTTGCAAAAATGGCCAGGGTATTGGAGTGGTTCTCATATCACCTAATGGTATGTGCTTTGAAACCTCGGCCTGACTAGAGTTTTCTTCCACTAATAACCAAGCCGAATACGAAGCTTTGTTGTTAGGTTTTGAACTACTAGAGTCTGTAGGCGCTAAGCATGTTCACGCGTACGGTGATTCATTATTAGTAGTACAACAAGTGGCTAAGAATGCTCAATGTTTTAATGGCTTGCTGAATAGCTACTTGGACAAATGCCTAGACATAGTTGCTACTTTTGATGATTTCAAAATATCTCACGTGTCAAGAGAAGCCAATTCAATCGCTAATGATTTGGCTCAGCAAGCATCTGGCTACCAAGTCAGGAAAGGGAAATTTTCTGTGTTGAAAAAGCCGATTATTGGTCTCATTGCCGAAGCCAGTGATGCTGGACAGGCGCACCCTTCAGGTCGAAGCCCTCGGGTCGCCGAAGGCCACCGCATGCAGAGCCCCTGGATCAGAGTGCTCTGCCCACCGAGGGGTTCGGCATGCCGGAGCCTATAGTCCGAAGCCTCTCGGATGGGGAAGGATCTCCAGGGTCTGAACCCTCAGAATGGCTTCGGCCAAGCACACTCCGAGCGGCCACTTCGGTTGGGCTTCGGTAGGAGCTGGAATGGCTCGCGGGGCACCCCGAAGTCAGTGTTTTATAAGTTCTTTCAAAAGGTGGACCATCGAAGCCCTCTGAAATCTGTGAGGGCGATTGGAGAATCCCAATCGTCTAGTATTTGAAAGACCCTACCCGAAGGGTTGATCGGAAGGTTCGGCGACAAGCGTTCAAATTCGTGTTGGTAGACGACACATTGTATCGCTAGACTATTGACGGAGTGCTATTGAAGTGTTTATACCATGAGCAGTCCCATGTGGCTGCAGGAGAAGTCCATGAGGGGCTTTGTGGCACTCATCAGTCGGCCCAAAAGATGAGTTGGATGCTCAAAAGAGCGGGTTTTTATTGGCCGACTATGATTGAAGATTTCTTCAAGTACTATAGAGGGTGTGAGGCATGTCAGAAGTTTGGCAACATCCAGTTAGCTCCCGCCTCATTACTCAATCCTATTGTCAAGCCATGGCCGTTTCGAGGTTGGGGTTTAGACTTCATCGCCTAGATCTACCCTCCTTCCTCAAAAGGGCATCGATTCGTGTTAATGGTGACAAATTACTTCACCAAATGGACCGAGGCCGTACCTCTCAAGAACATGAACCATAATGAGGTACGCGATTTTATTTTAAAACACATCATACATAGATTCGACATCCCTCAAACTCTTACTATGGATCAAGGTAGTTCATTTGTTTCTAAAGAAGTAGGGGACTTCGCCGAATACTATGGCATTAAGTTGATGAACTCTTCACCTTACTATGCTCAGGCCAATGGTCAGGCCGAGTCTAGTAATAAAACCGTGATTAAGCTTATTAAGAAGAAAATTGAAGAGTTTCCTAAAAGGTGGCATGAAGTGCTTTCCAAGGCATTATGGGCTTGTAGGATTGCGAAGCACGGTGCCACCAAGGTCAGTCCATATGAGTTGGTATATGGACAAGAGGTCGTTCTGCCTGTAGAGGTAGATCTTGGCTCCTTAAGAGTGTTGAAGCAAGACGGCTTATCGGTTAATGAATATGAAGCTCTTCTGAAGGATAATCTAGAGGAAGTGACCGATAAGAGACTAAGAGCTTTAGAAGCCATAGAGGTAGATAAGAAGAGAGTAGCTAGAGCCTACAATAAGAAGGTTAAACCAAAATCATTTCAAATAGGAGACTTGGTATGAAAGACGATTTTGCCTTTAGGCACAAAAAGTCCCAAATTCGGCAAATGGTCACCTAGTTGGGAAGGTCCTTTTAAGATAGCCGAAATCACTCCCGGCAACGCATACGTGTTGGAATCCCTGCAGGGAGAGCAGTTTCGAAGGGCTTTGAATGGTAGGTACTTGAAATGATATTTCCCGAGTGTGTGGCAAACGTCATAAAAATGTCGAAAAGCCGATATGAACAGTATCGTCTCAAGCTCGTTGTGCTTTTAGTTCACTAGTTCACTAAAAGGCAGGGGGAATGTGTTGATAGCAAAAAATGGCATTAATGGCTAGATTATCAAAATATCAATTTTTGGTGATTTGTGCTGAAAATACACATGTCCAGGGTCTGTCCGAAGCCCTATAGGGCTAAAGCCCGTCAAGCTATGGGCTCCGAAAGCCTCCAGCCAGCTCATGGGCTTCGGCCAGGAAGCCTTCGGAGGCCCACGCTGTCGAAGCTTCGGAAGCCTTCGGAGGCCCACGCTGCCGAAGCTTTGGAAGCCCACGCTGTCGAAGCTTCGGCCCAAGAGCAAGCCTCGACGGGCCTGGCCGAAGCCCACGCTGTCAAAGCTTCGGCCCGACGAGCAAGCCTCAACGGGCCTGGCCGAAGCCCATGCTACCGAAGCTTTGGCCCGACGAGCAAACCCTGACGGGCCTGGCCGAAGCCCACGCTACCGAAGCTTCGGCCCGAGGAGCAGGCCTCGGTGGGCTTGGCCGAAGCCCACCTCGGCAGAGATAGAGTTGGACGCATTTCCAGCTCAATCTTTATCTCTATCCGGCCGGATTAATAGTAGATTAGATTAGAGTTAACCCTCTATAAATAGAGAGGCCTGGCCGGTGTGGAGAGCCCCCCTCCAACTCAAAGCAAACCAAATCCATACTTTGATCGTACCTTTACTTTACCTTTACTTTTCTGTACTTCTTCGTGGGTTTGCCTGGAAGCCTTCCGTCTGCCACTACGGAACAGTGGTAAGCCTTGGTACTTCGCCTATGAAGTCCCCGTTAATCTACGTAACAGATTGCTATCGCCTTGTTACTTCGCCTGTGAAGTATCCGCTAATCTGCATAATAGATTGCTACCTTCGCCACCCATGCAACACCTCGCAAATTCGGTCCTAAGGCCGAATTGGTACTTCACATATTCCCTATTGCAGGTTCGCACGTTCGGAGCCCCTTCGCCGAAGGTGTTCGGAGCTGAGAGACCGGTTCCGGAGGTCCCCAGGACATCCTTCGATAGGATCGCAGGCTTCGACAAGAGGCTCCGCTAGCATACTTCGTCGTGACAGGCTTCACCACGACTACACTCCGTACTGGCCGAAGTTGCACCTGTGCGTGGCCTTCGCATCACTATTCTGTAATTCACTGCATCGGAGATCGCACGCCAAACCTCAATGTTTGGAGGTGATCACCGTGCTCAGATCCGTTCGGAGTTCACCTTCGGCCGAATTAGTCCGAACGCCGTAGCACCCTTCGGCGGAGAACTTCGCACCAGACGCCGAAGGTACCCTTCGGCGCACCCTTCGCGTTAGACTTCGAACCAGGAGGGCTCCGACTGGTTTGCTAATTTTAACCTGTTTAATCTATTTCTTTCGGCTAATTGGGTTATTTTGTGTAATATGGTTGCCTGGCGACTCCACCCCCCTTATCACTATTAAGTGTAGTCGAAACACGGCGTCGGTGCTACGTCACGCTTAGGCCCGCCCCTAAGTATCCGTGCACTTTTGGATCGCCGAACTGACCCAAGTGCGGGGACACGTTTCCGTGTCAACAGGATGATACCTATATAAAATTTTAGGAAAAATATATCAATTCTCTCGTAGATACTCGTAAATCATAAACCATGAATCCTAAATCCTATGCTACTCAACACATCCTAAAATATAGCAATATTTATATTTTATTATATGTATTAATGAGATGTATAAAAAGATTGTAATATTTTTTGAGTGGGTGAATAATTAACTAGAATAATAATTAATAAAATCCAAAAATATTATTAATACTTATAAAAATATTTTTTATAAACAACAAATTATTATATTTCAAATAAAATTTAAATCAAACAAGTATAATAAAATACTTTATAATTTTATTTTTATTTCGAACTATAAAAATAGATTACTCAATTCTATTCATTCAACTTGCTCCATGCGACTATAGATGTTCAAATGGATGGCCCGGCCTAGCACGACCTAGCCCATGGAGGCACAACCCATTTACTAACGGACCGGCTCGACATAGTTAATAAACGAGCAGTGTCGCCCCCACCCGTGATTTAGTTGTGTCGGGCCAACCCATTACTCTAATTGGGCTGGATGGCCCGACTACAGTGGACCCGCGTGCATTTCTCGCCCTACCGGCCATAAATTTTTCCTCCATTCCACGCAACTTTTCTGCCTTGTAGTCAACTCTTTTTGCGTACATCGCATGTCTTGTAGGCTGGCAGCATCGCCTCGTTTCCACCATTTTGTGCATCGAATAGGTGAACGTCTAGCGTGCATATAGATTCCATCGAACACTGAAAAATTAGTAGGGCCCATGCATAGAGAAGTGGAGAACGATGGGCCGTGCAACAGTGCATATGCTAACCGGTCACGGGGGAATTATACATATGCCCCAAAGTTGAAGAGCCTTTGCAGAATTACCTAAAGTTGATGTTCCTTGCAAATATACCCTATAATTGATAGAATGGGTTGCAAATTTACCCCACTACCTATTTTTATTTTATTTTTTCTTGTTTTTTATCATATGAATTCCCGATGTACCCATGTTCTCTTTTTATCCAATGTAGAATTTTGTGTCTATAAAGTGTGACGGCGTCACAGAGGCCTGCGATGATGGGGCATGGATGACGTTGGTCGAGAGGCACGGAGGCCAGCGGTGGCGAGTGCACGGGGCCTACAGCGGAGAGTAGCAGGGTCAGCGACAGAGGGGCACAAAGTCAGCAGCTACATGGAGGCCGGTGATGACGAGCACACTGGGCCAACAGTGGAGAGGTGCGGGGTCAGTAACGGAGCCACACGAGGCTACCGGCGGTGGTGGGGGTCCCTTCCTCCTAAAATCCCCACATAGGTGATGCTTCTCTAGTGAAGCGTCACGAGCTCTCATGGCCAAGGTGATGGCGTCGCCGCTAGCTTACTCATTCATCCTCTCGCGCATCCCGCTTCCTCACCTCCTAACATGTTGTCCCACCTCACCACCCTGTCGTCATAGCCTCCTCTCCTAAGGCCGCTTCCCCTGCCACCATAAAGACCCTGAGGAGTACATGGATGATGTTGACATGGTGAACATTGCACATGATGTCCCTAGGTGCATGGCCATTTCCTCACCTTGCATACTCGACCTGGCGCGTGGGGCCGACGGGGAGCAGGATTGACGTCAGCTGTGTAGGGAAGCCAAGCATGCGGAGCCACTAACGGTGGCTGCAATAGTTGTGCAGTGTGGTTGAGCATGTGGGGTCATCGATGGTGGCTGTAGCTCGAGGTTGGTGGTGGTGGGTCGTCAGGAAACAATTGAGCAAAGTGAATGAACAGGGGTATAATGGGAATTCATAGGGTGAAAAAACAAGAAAATAATTAAAATAAAATGAAAATGGGTAGTAGGGAAAATTTGCAACCCATTCTACCAACTTTAGGATATATTTGCAAAGGATGCCAACTTTGGGGAAATTATGCAAAGACACTTCAACTATGGAGCATATGTGCAATTCCCCCGGACATGTGCAATGCTAATTGGGATGTATGGGTGTGTATATTTGAAATTCAAATTTTGAACAGAATTTATTGAGCTAACCGGGCTTGGCTTTAAGCGAGCTGTGCCCATGCTGGCCCATCGTGCTAGTGTAGCGGCCCAAGCACATCCCAGCCTTCGTGCTATGCCGACCCAGGTCCATTTACCAACAGGTTGTGTCATGTCTAGGCCTTGTTTTTTAACCGTGCTTCGGGCCAGCCAAACAGGCTCATGCCATTTTCCCATCTATACACGCGGTTGTACAAACTCATCGCGACACGCACGTGAGCACCGACACATTGCTTTTATAATCACCTATAGAGCTAGGACTAGAGATGGCAATGAGGCTCCAATGCCCGATCCCCAATGGGCATTTCCTCTATTAGGGGAGGGGGATGGGGAAATTTCATCCCCACAGGGAGAAGAAATGGAGTAAATCCTATCCCCACCGGGTAAGGCAGGGACGGGGACAATCTCCCACTCCCCATCCTCGTTCCCCGCGTGTATACTGACTTGTGGGCCTTTCTTGTGTATATATAAGAAAAAACCTAAATTCCCTATCTTCTCTAGACTCTCCAAACTCCAGAGACAAAAGTCCAGACTCCCGCCTCCCTCAACATTTCACACCGCCACCGCCCAAGTGCTACTCACTGCCAGGGCACCATCGTAGTCGTCCTGCTTCTAATCGCGCTAGTCCTCCTGCAGTCCTGCTGCTCGCCTGTTCTCTTGCTTCTCACCAACTCACTACCAGCTACCGATGCTTCCTCACTGCAGGATTCAAGAGTTCAAGTGTCAGGCTACTACTTCCTCATCGTGACACCATCAGAAAGCACCCTCTCTCTGCTCACACATTTTCTTTCTAGATCTGAAAGCCTTGATGTTTAGCTGGTTGTGTAACATCCCAAATTTAAAAATAAAATAAAAATGGGGGAAATAAATTTTCTGAAATAAAAAGGAATTATTTAATTGAAGAAAAGGTTAAAAGAACCCAATTAAAGAAAAAAAAGGAGAAATATTTAAAATTTGAAGCTGAAAAATTTACGATGGAACCTATGTGACAAGAAATATTTTGTGAATTTTTACAAAATTTTAGACACAGTACTTCAAGATCTAAAGGAATTTATGAATTTCTGGAATTAATTGAAATCGAAAATGAATTTAAAAACTTATTGGGCCGCACCCCCTGATTTTGTCTTGGCCCAGCCCAACCCGGAGCCGCACCCACCGACAGGTGGACCCGCCTTGTCGGCGCCGTCCCCCTCTCCTCTCCTGCACACCGCGCCTGCCCTGGACCCACGTGGCAGCCACTCGCGCCCCCTTCCGTCGCTGACGTCCTGGACCCACTGGTCGGCGCCGCGCCCCCATCCTCTCTCTCCCGCCCGTGCCCCGTCTGGCCCACCTAGCAGCCTCTCGCGCTCCCCTCCCGCCGCTGGCTGCCCGGGCCCATCAGTCAGCTCATTTATTTTCCTGTTCGCCCGCTGACAGGTGGGACCCACCTGTCATATCCATCTTCTTTGATGGAAGGGGATCTCCCCACTTCCATACCAGCGCCCCCTTTCCATTTTTCACCGCCGACCACTTAATCCCGCCGAACCGACCTCGGATTTGCACCCCCCGCTTCCCAGTGATCCCTTTCCCCCTTTAGCTCACGTGTTTTCGCCATAGATGGCCGGTGATCGCATGTATGGCAAGATCACCGGAGACCCCAAGATTTCCCCCAGTTTCCTTCCGGTTAGACGCCGGCGAGCCCCTATAAAAGGCCTCCCACCCTCGCCGCACTCAGCCCCACCGCCTCTTCTCATCGCTAGGTCGCCGTCAGTCACCCTTCGCCACCATCTCCGGTACGGTTAGACTCCCCTCCCTCCTCTCTTTCTGTTTCTGCATTGATCGAGGGCATAGCACCTTCGCCGGTGCCATTGCCACCGCGCTCGAGCGCCACCGTCGCCAGGGAAGAAGGGTAAAATACCCTTGGCGGCACGTGTTGTGCCGGATTGAATCACGACCGCCCGATCTACAGCGCACGGTCAGGATTAAATCCCAGATCCAAGCACCTAGATGCGTTTGACCCTCTATTGACCTCTATCGCGTGATCTCATCCGTTGAGCATCACTTAAATGCCCCGCCCCACCGTGAACCGTTGGATCTGGATCCAACGATCCAGATCGGGCCGACCTAGCTCACCGTGGACCCAAGCCTGTTTTTTGTTTAAATAAAATTTCAAAAAATTGTTTAAACTTTAAAAATTCATAACTTGCTCAATTTAACTCCAAATTTGACCATTTTAATTCTAGAAAATATGTCCTTTTATTCTCTACACATTTGTGCAATAAAAACAATATGTTTATTCTGTCCATTTTTTATTATTAAATAATAATTCAAAGGCCCTTTTAGGATAAATAGTTAATTCATGTAATAAAAATTCAAAACTTTCTAAAAATATCATAAAAGCTTATATAATAACTTCAGAAGACCTAATAACTTCATTTCACTATTTTAAATGCAATGAAAACAATAAGGTTGCTTTATACCTTTTTATTTCACCTCTAAAAGGGAAAATAAAACCCCCTTAGGGAAAATACTTATATCAATGTATAAACTTCAGAAACCTCTTTAAAAATTAATCTTAAATATTTAGGTAATAATTTCATAGAAGTTAAGGCTTTGTTTCCTTTATTTAATACAACACCAACATGTATGCTTGTCTTGGTGATTTTGGGATTGTTTATTGAATGTCGCGTTTATTTCTTTTCGTATCAGAAGACTATGATGTCGTCGACGATTCGGAGTCTTACCCCGAGGTTCCACCTTCACCGTTTGCGGATCAAGGCAAGTGACAACCCCCATTTTGATCATAATTGAGCCCATGTTTTAATAAATTATCGCTATAACTCATAGGATAATATTGCATTAGTCTAATATCAAACCCTAAATTATATTTATTAGATCTCTGTCCTTGTGTGTAAACCCAAGCCATGCTTATTGAGCCTAAACTCCTTGTCACTCTACAATGTTATATTAGCTAGTGTCCAATGTATCGACACAACTGCTATAGGATAAAAGAACGAGTCGTAGATTGATGGATTATGCTATATCATTTCCCCATTATTCTCGTCTCTCAATTCTGTTAAAGTTGGCTATATTATAAGTATGGTGGGTTCCGGGTGCAAGCTCGGGAATTGGTTGGTCGCACCCGGGGCACTATAAGGACCGGTCTGCGGGATCTGTTACAAAGCACTTCCGTACTAACCACAAGTCTAGTGGGTAAGTCCTAACTGGAGGTATGGATCGTACCAACTTGGAACACCATAGTGGAGGGGGCAAGGGGCAACCTGCGGGTGACTTGTACTGACGTGGCTCAAGGGGGGTATGGTGTGGCCCGAAGTGACTAGGAAACCATATGAAACCTATAAGAGGGTGTTATCGAATTGGTGCATTCCATGCTGAAGGTTTTGGCATGAGCTTCTCGTGACAGGAGTCATTTAACACACTACGGTGTGCGGGAAATGAGTGCCTTGTGGGTACAGTAGTAAACCTCTGATCAGAGAGTTTAAATCTTTTCGAAAAGCTGAGCCCACGGTTAAGGGCGGGTTGTGTGACTTCTCACTGTTAGTTTACTGTTATGTGAATGTATGTGTTATTCATGACATGTAAGGACTGTTGAGTGAGGGTGGGCTGTAGCGCCCCGATTTAACAAATCGAGACATTATTGCATTTCCATAGAAAAACAATAATACAAGAGGTTCATCATGCGGCAACGTACATACGACAATATCCATGGTACGCAGACCATATTTATTACATCAAAGTTTTGGTAAAAACAGTAATAAAGATAATTAAAAATCTGCATGACGAACATCTCCTTCAGGATCTTTCTTCTCGACTGGGTCGCTACTCCAGACCGTCTTCATAGTAAGCATCCTCTGTGGGGTCCAACGGGTATGAGTACAAAAAGTACTCAACAAGCCACCGCAAATGCAAGTAATAATGCAGGATAATAAACAAAGAGGGGTAATGGCTAACATTGCGGAAAAGTACATTTTTTAGTTATTGCATTTAGGGTAGTCAATTTTAATCATGCGAAAAAGTAAACATGAGCAATATTAACATCATCTAACTCGAGGAGTACGTTTTACCTCCTCGCACAACAGTCCTTACATGTCAACCAACATGCACATACATATTCAAAGTAAACTAACTGTGGGATGTCACGCAACCCGCCCTTGACCGTGGGCTCGGCTTTTCGAAAAGATTTAAGACTCTGATCAGAGATGTACTACTGTACCCACAAGGCACGCACTCATCCCAAACGAGATGACCCATACCACGGGAACTCGTGCCAAAACCTCGGCATGAAATGCTCCAAGCGATAACCACCCGCTCTAGGTTTCGCCGGCGCGCCGGGCTGCATCCCGGCTAACGTCGCACCCCCTTTTGCGCCACGTCGGTACAAGCCACCCGCAGGTGCTGCTTGACCCATCTCCAAATGGTGGCCTCGGTTTGGAACACTCCATACCTTAGGACTTACCCACTAGACTTGTGGTTAGTACGGAAGTGTATTGCAACGGATCCCTCAGACCGGTCCTTATAGTGCCCTGGGTGCTACCGACCAATGCCCTAGCTTGCACCCGAACCCACCATGCATACACTCACAACCATAACTCATCACCAACAGAAATCCAAGGATAAGAAGTAACGGGGATCATATAGTAGGACCATTTTACTACGACTCATTTTTATCCTATAGCGATCATGTCAATACATTGGACACTAGCTAATATCATTAATCATGTGGTGACAAGGAGGTTAGGCGAGATAGCATGGCTTGGGTTGCACATCAAGGTCGGGGGATCCTAAATAAATATATTGTAAGGGTTCATTCGACTAATGCATATATAACCTATGTGTTTTAGCGATAGTTTAATCAAACATGGGTTCAATATGCTCAAAAGATTTGTTTGGTGACTTGCCTTGTTCAACGAAAGGCGAGGGAGGGACTTCCGGGAAGTATTCCGGCTCCTCGGTGGCGTCGTAGTCTTTTCAATGTAATAAAGTAAAATAAAATGATCACATCATTCAATCAAACAATATAATAATACATGATAAGCACATAGGTTAAAGTTGGTTCGATTAAAAATAAAATAAATTTAATTGTTAAGGTTCTGAGATTTATTTCATACTTAATTTTAAAGGAATTAAAATGAAAAGTTGTCCTTTTTAGAAAGGGTTGTTAAAATGTGATTATTGTCATATTAAGTTTCCTAGTAAATTTTTAAATGGAAAGTTCATGTTAGTTTAATGGTTCTCAGTACATGGACAGAAAAGAATAATTATAAATTTTTCTGAAGTTTAAATATTTGAATTTGTATTTTAACCCTAAAGGCATTTGAATATTCACTTGAATAAACATGAAATGTCCAAAGTAAACCCACTATTTTTATTGCATAATCATGTAGAGAATAATATTATGAATTTTCTGAAATTGGAATGGCAATTTTTAGAGTTCAAATGCGCCAGATATGAATTTTACAAGTTTTAAACCTTTTCTGGAATTTATTTTCAAATTTAAATCCTCTCGGGTCCACGGTGAGCCAGGCCCACTGTTGGATCGCGATCGGGCGGTCACAGGTGAGTCGGGGGAGTTAAAATGACGTGGACGACTGAGATTAAAACGTTTGAACTGGTACGCGATGGACGCTCCAGATTAAACGTGGGTTTTTAAATCTAACGGACGCGCGGGATTAAAACATACCCCTTCGCTCAGATCCGACGGCGCAGATTAAATCGCACATGTGATTTAATCGATACTGTTAGATCCAGATCGCACGGCCAGGATCAGATCCGACACGGCACGGGTACTCGACCCGTGCCGGTCGTCTTCTCCGGCGACGGCGGGCGGGCCAGCGGCCACGGCGGGCGACGGCGGTCGGGTCTAAGGCCAAAAATGGAAAGAGGGGGCTACGGGGATCACGAGGGTACCCTTGCGGCGGCGAGCGGTCGACGGAGCGAGGCCGGCGACGAGCGGGGGCGGCGAAGGTGTTCGGTTCCTTGGCGGCGACGGCGATCCGGCGGGGTCCGGCATCGATGGAGGGGTGGCCGAGGTCGGGGACGTCCTTGCGGTCACGTTGGTGGCGGAGGCGCGGACAGAGGTGGTCCGAGGCGACGACACAGGTGGCCGGAGGCGAAACAGGAGGAATGCGCTAAAAGGTGAAGTGCGGGCGCTCTGCTTGGTCTGAGTGCTAACGGACGCGTGAACCGAATGCGGTGGAGGGCAGTGGTTTAAATAGGGGTACCGGTGGGAGCAGGGAGGGCGCAATTGACAGTGGCTGGGGATAAATGTGTTTTGACGCCGGCGAGCTCGGGTTGAACGCGGTTTATCGAACCTGGACGCGAATCGGCCGAGTTTAATAGGGGGAAACGGTCGGCGCGTTGAGGGGAATTCATTGCCGGTGATGGATTAAAGGGAGGGGGTCAGCGGGGGCGGATCTGAGGTGAGATTAGGGCTTCGGCCGGCGAGGGGGGGATTTAGGGGTGGATCTCGCGGGGGCGACGAATCTAACAAGTGGGGGCCACCTGCCAGTGAGCGCGAACGAGGAAGGGAGGCGGCTGACGGGTGGGGCCGTGGCGTCGGGCGCGCGCGCGAGGGGAGGCATTCGGCGCCGACAGGTGGGACCAGGCTGTCAGCCTAAGGCGAGCGGGGTAGCGGGCTGGGCCGGCCGAGAGAGGGAGAAAGGGAGGGGAGAAGCCCATTACTGTTTCCAAGGTTTTTAGATTTAAAATAATTGCAGAAAATGGATTAAATATTTTGGGGTATTTCCAGAGTGGATAAAAATTTGTAAAAATTCTCAAAAATGTATTTTGGCCTTGGGAGTTTATACAAAAATTTTCAGCTCCTGGTTTGGTCATTAACTCTATGATGTAGTTCAAAAGGGTATAAAAGGGTATTAAAGGTATTTTCAGAAATATAAAATCCAGGAAATTGAATTAAATAATATTTTTATTGTTTTGGAAATTTGGGGTGTTACATGGGCTGACTGTAGCCCTTGAGTTAGAAGATGATGCATGAACTCACGTTTACTTTTCTGCATTAATAACTGGATTACATTAAATGTTTTACAAATCTGCTTTCCCGTAAAAGAAGCCACTACCTTCCTTGTTATTACCTTGCATTATATTTGCATTCGGTGGCTTGCTGAGTACGATTGTACTCACCCCCGTTGACTTACACCACCAGAGGCAGTCTACTACGAGGAGGGTGACGGTCTGGAGTAGCGACCCAGTCAAGGCACGAGACTGGAAGAAGGCATTCATCTAGATGATTTATTTTATTAGTTTCTCTTTGTTTTAACTCTTTTGTAATAATATGGTCTACGGACCATGATTGATCGGCGTATTGTACGCAGTCGTGTGATGAACGTCTTGTATTTATTGATTTTCTATGGAATTTCAATAAATTCCTGGTTTTATTAAATTGGGGCGTGACAGGTTATTTGTAGTAAAAAACTTATGCACACACTAGAACAAGTGAACAACACTATTGTTTTAAATAATTTCTACTTATCTTGAGTACTAGAACAACAATAAGCGATGGCAATTATGGCTAATTGGACTGATTATATATTTTTAGTTTTTTCAGCTAGGAGAAATGATGTCAAACTTGTACTGATGCAATTAACTTGTACTTGCATGCTTGCTAAAATGTTGGTATTTCTTTTTCATAAGTCCATATTGAAAATGGCATCTCCTTTGAATGAAAGTAGAAACCAGGAAACTCCATGTATCACCCTGAATTTTAAGAAATAAATAAATTGAGTTTGAATAATAAGTATTTTAAATAATAAATAATTAAAATGAGTGTTGACACGAAAACGTGTCCCCGCACCTGGGTCAGTTCAATGATCCAAAAGTATTCGGATACTTATTGACAAGCCTAAGCCTAACACAACACCGACTTCGTGTTCCGACTACCCTTAGCCATAGTAAGGGGGGTGGAGTCGCCAGGCAATCAGATCACACAAAATAATCCAATTAGCCGAAAGAAATATATTAAACAGAATAAATCTGCAGACCGAGCGAAGCCAGACTGATTCGATGTATGGTGCGAAGGGGGTCTCCGAAGTGTACCTTCGGTGCCTGATGCGAAGTGTCCCACCGAAGGGTTCCTTCGGCGTCCGGACCGACCTGGCCGAAGATGAACTCCGAACAGATCTGGACGCGACAATCACCTCCGAACAGTGGGGTTTGGCGCGAAGTCTCTGATACAATAAGATATAGAATAATGACTCAAACGCAACACGTGAGTGTGACTTCGTCCAGAGCGAAGTACGAGCATGTCGAAGCTTGTTGTTGGGGGAAATTACTCCATTTCCAGGGCTTAAAGATTAATTCATCAAAGGCTGAAGCTTGCTCCGAAGCTAGTGAGCAGAGGTTCGAAGGGTGAGGCGCCACACCGAAGGGTGCAGCGGTGCGAAGCCTTGGAGAACCCTCCGGATGGGAGATGGAGGCCTCGTAGCCGAAGGATATGATTGATTGGATGTCCGCCTTATCCATCTACCTTGTAGTATTTTACCTTATATAACCTTGTTTATAGTACCGAATAGTTTCCACTATGTCAGTTGTAATCTAGGGGTAAATAGGTCTTTTCCTTATGCTTTTTCCCCTATAAATACCCCCCTTTGTACCTTGTAAAGGGGGATCCATAACAAGTTATTAATCACACTCATTCGGACCACTCGAGTTATTATCCAATACGGAGGCTCGAGGTAGTCCTAAAGCGCAAACTCCTTGTTTGTCCATTCTTGATTTCAGAGAACCTGTTGGCGTAACATTTGCGCCAACAGTTGGCGCCGTCCGTGGGGAACCAAGTTCTAAAAGCTTGTTCTCTGCTGCTGACTGCACTTCGAAGAGTACTTACGGAGGGAGCCTCGGAGTCTCAAGATTCCGCGCACCCTTCAGTTAAGGGCTTCTTAGTGCAGCCCGAAGGCCTTCACTCGACCCCTCGGGTCATTCGAAGTCCTCCGTCTCCAAGACCTCTTCGTGGCTAGCTATGCCTCCGAAGCGAAGTCAGGCTTCGGGTCCTCTCCGAAGGTCCCCTCGGACCACAGGAGCCGGACCCTCGACTAATCCGGTGATTCCCGCCAAGACTGCTGGGCGTTGAGCGCCTAGGGGCCCTCTGGCTCCTCCAACGGTGCTTCAGACCGACTACGTCAGCTCCTGAGACTCGGAAGTGCCCTCCGACGAAGACGAAGGCCCTCCCGAAACCGAGGCTACGCAACTAGCCAGGCTTCAGGAGGAGGTATCCAGGTGGAGGCAAGAGGCCGCCGATCGCCTCCGCACTCAAGCTTCCACCGAAACTCCAGGAGGGCCTCAAGACGGTGGTACCCACAATCCCCCAGAAGTTATCCAAGTCTCGGAGGAAGCTGAGAATGCATCCTTCGATAACGAGTCTCCATTGCATTCGGATTTGCAGAGAGCGCCTTTCGACCCCAGGTTCAAGGCCTCGAAACTGCACAAGTACTCCGGGGGGTCAGGACCCCGGAGAGTTCGCCCGCTCATACGCCCTGGCAATAGAAGCGAGTGGAGGGGTCCGAAGCACTTTGGCAAAATGCTTCCCCCTCGCCCTCGAAGGTGTGGCACTTCGCTGGTTCTGGTCCCTAAATCCAGGATCGATCAGTTCCTGGGAGCAGCTGAAGAAGAAATTTGTGAGCAACTTCCAAGGCACCTTCGTGGCCCCAATGTCCACAGGAAGTTTGTTCCAGGTAAAGCAGCGGGTGGGAGAAACCCTCCGGGAGTACTTCACGCGCTTCGCCCACACCAAGTCACAGATCAAGGGCCTGTCTACCTCTTCGGTAGTTGATGCTGCCCGCGAAGGGGTGCTGAACCCCGACCTCCTCAGCAAACTCCATCGAAAGCCGGTGACGTCGGTGGCGCAGCTCATGGCATACTTCGAACAGTATGCCAAGGCGGAGGAAGGCTGTCTTCGGCGAGCTGAAGCACCATCGCCCACCCTCCGAGAAGTCAAAAGGGAGCCTGAAGCCTCCGCTCCCCTGCAACCTCCACAAGACAACCGCTTCAACGAGTACAAGCGGGGGAAGAAGCATTTCCGTTCGGAAGTGCTAAGCATTGCACCATCCGTCCCGAAGGCACCTGCCAATTTCCAGCAGGCATAGAACTTAGGGCTGGAGCACCGAAGCCTCAAGATAGAGTGCCTGGTAGGCGCCAGAGTTTTTTTGCTGCGTGCATGGTGATAATAGGAGCCATGACACGAAGGACTGCAAGTCGGTGTTAACCCTTCGGGGTGAATACATAGGACGAAGTACGGGGCAGGGTGCTTTGGATCGAGTCCCACCATCGGCACGCTCGGAGCCTGTACAAGCTGTGGCCCGAGTCGGTGCCCTCGAAGCCCCCATGCGGCTGCCGGTGGCCAGTATTATGCCACCACCAAAGCAGGAAGACCCGCAGGACCGCGGCAAGAGAGTGGTCCTGCCCATCTCCTGGAGGGGGGACCCTCGGAAGCATGTCCAAAAGGCAGCGGCGCGAGTACGTCCGCGAGGTCGGGCACATTGGGACTTCGAGTTCCGCCGAAGGGATGCCAGAATGGTCCCGCGTGCCCATCTCGTTTACAGCCAGTGATGCTGCGGGGGTGAAGTTCCCCCATGCTGACCCATTGGTCATTTCTGCTGATATAGCAGGAGTGGAAGTCCGAAGGATACTGGTAGATGGCAGGAGCTCCGCAGACATACTCTTTGCCCAGGCCTTCAATCAGATGTGCATACCTCGGAAGCATCTACTTCCAGCAGCCAGGCCGCTTCAAGGGTTCTCAGGACCGCCTCTCGATGCCCTCAGCCAGATAGGCCTCGAGGTTGCCTTCGGAGAGGGGCCTTTGGCCCGAGTAGAAGAAGTGATCTTCGACGTGGTCGACGCCCCATATGCTTACAACGCTATCTTCGGCCGAGGGATGTTGAACCAATTCGAGGCTATAGCACACCATAATTACCTTTGTCTCAAAATGCCCACGCAAGGTGGAGTACTTACTATTTCAGGAGACCAAGCTGTAGCCAGGAGGACGGAGTATGGCCATGGTCAGCCTTTGGACCCCCGGCAAGTGCATAATGTGGCGGAACGCATCGAAGAAGTGCCGGAGACCCCGAACCCTCCGAAGGGATCATCGCTCAAGCCAAGCCCGGAGGGTGATGTTGAGACAAGAATAATTTCGAAAGATGGCAAAGAGTACCCAGTACAGTTCGACAAGGGGCTATCCCCGGAAATAGCTGCCTCATTAGAAGAAGTCGTCAGGAGAAATCTGGACGTATTTGCTTGGACTGACGAAGACATCACCGGGGTCGATCGAAGCATCATCGAGCATAGTCTGCTCGTCAACCCGAAGGCCAGGCCAGTGCGCCAGGGGCTCCACAAGCTGTCAGCAGAAAGAGCAAGCCTCGCCAAAACTGAAGTAGAAAAATTGTTAAGAGCTGGCATCATCAGGGAGGTAGCCCATACCGAGTGGTTGGCTAACCCTGTTTTTGTAAGGAAGAAGGACTCGAACAAATGGCGCATATGTGTTGACTTCACTTCAATAAATAAAGCATGCCCGCGAGACCCCTACCCGATGCCCCGAATAGATCAGCTAGTAGATTCCACAGCCGGCTCCGAATTGCCAAGTTTCCTCGACGCCTACTCCGGATATCATCAAGTATGGCTGAAACGCGAAGACGAGGCCAAGACAAGCTTTATAACTCCTTCCGGAGTATTTTGTTATGTAAGAATGCCTTTTGGGCTACGGAATGCCGGAGCCACCTTTTCTCGTTTAATAGCTAAGGCTCTAGGTCATCAGATAGGCCGGAATGTCGAGGCCTATATGGATGATATTGTAATAAAAAGTGCTCAAAAGCACCAGCATAGCCTAGATCTAGCTGAAACATTTGAGAGCCTCCGAGCATGTGGAGTACGCCTCAATCCAGAAAAATGTATATTCAGAGCACAAGCAGGAAAACTGCTAGGGTACTTAGTTTTGAGCAGGGGAATCGAAGCTAGCCCAACACAGATAAGCGCACTACAAAGGATGGCTCCACCAGAGAATTTGAAGCAAGTTCAGAAGCTAGCAGGTAGGCTCGCAGCTCTTAGCAGGTTCCTGGCCAGGTCAGCAGAGCGGAGCCTCCCAATTTTCAAAGCACTAAAGGGGTCCGAAAGCTTTCAGTGGACATCGGAGTGCCAGAAGAGCTTCGATGATATAAAGGCATACCTCGGAAGATTATCAATTTTGATCGTTCCCTTCCCAGAAGAAACACTGCTCCTTTATCTTGCAGCAACAAGTTCAGCGGTGAGCGCAGTATTGGTCCGGGAAGTTGAGCTTAAAGAAAAGCTAGTCCAAAACCCAGTGTATTTTGTGTCGGAAGCATTATCCGGAGCTAAAGTCAGATACTCCGAGCTTGAGAAGTTTGCTTATGCCCTAGTAATGGCCTCGCGAAAGCTAAGGCATTATTTCTTGGTGCATAACCTGATCGTCCCTACATCGTATCCTCTTGGGGATATGCTCTGAAACAAAGATTCTACGGGCAGGATTGGAAAATGGGCGGTCGAGCTGGCACCCTTCGGAATCTCCTTCACGGCGAGAACAGCTATTAAATCTCAAATTATAGCACATTTCGTAGTAGAGTGGACTCCATCTGCTATTTGGGCCCCGGAAGAACCCTCCGAAGGTTTTTGGACAATATTTTCTGATGGAGCTTATCAAGCATCAGGTGCCGGAGCAGGGGCCGTCATCATATCACCATCGGGGCAGAAGGCCATGTATTCTGCGAGGCTTAACTTCAGAACCACTAATAACATTGCCGAGTATGAAGGAATCTTGCTAGGCCTCCGAAAGGCTAAGGCACTCGGAGCTGCAAGAATAATGATTAAGACAGATTCCCAAGTCGTCGCGGGGCATGTTGATAAAAGTTTTCAAGCAAAGAATCCACATCTCGCACAATACCTTGAAGAAATCCGCAATGCCGAAGCAGCATTCAAAGGATTTACAGTTCGAAGTATCCCTCAGGCAGAGAACCAACTTGCAGATATTCTTGCAAAGGCTGCAGCAGGGGCGGTGGACCTCCCGGAGGGTGCTTTCTACGAAGAGCTAGCGCAACCAGCAGCTGTTCAAATACCCTCTTCGGAGATACTGTGCATTCCAATTACAGATTGGCGGGCTCCGATTATGAACATATTGCAAAGTAGCATGGACCCTCCCGAAGGTCCCGAAGCCCGAAGATTACAAGCAAGAGCTCGAAATTACAAGATTATTGATGGAATATTATACAAAGCTGGACTGTGTTCACCCCTACTTAGATGCATCTCACAGCCCGAAGGTGAAGACATACTTCGAGGCATCCACGAAGGCTTGTGCGGAGGTCATTTAGCCCCTCGAGCGCTAGCAGGCAAGACGCTTCGGCAAGGATTTTATTGGCCAACTATAGTAAGAGATGCGGAGGAACTGGTTTGAACATGCCAAGGCTGCCAGTGGATGGGCAGACGGAGCCATCGCCCGCCAATTCAACTTCAAGTTATTGCCCCAGTATGGCCAATGGCTAGATGGGGCATGGACCTCATAGGCCCTTTCCCAGTGGCAAAAGGCGGCTTGAAATTTGCGGTAGTGGCAATCGAGTATTTCTCAAAATGGGTTGAAGCGGAGCCATTAACAGCTATCACCTCGAGGAACGTCCAAAAATTTTTCTAGCAGAATGTTATATGCAGGTTCGGAATTCCAAGAGAGTTGATGGTGGATAATGGAACCCAGTTCGAAGCTGACACCTTCCAAACATTTTGTGAAGAACTGGGCATTAAGCTATGCTTTGCGGCAGTGCGACATCCACAGTCCAATGGAGCCGTGGAGCGAGCCAACGGGAACATCCTCTCCGGGCTGAATCGCCGAATCGTTGGATTGGCCAAGGGGCTGTGGGTAGAAGAGCTCCCCAAAATCTTGTGGTCCATTCGAACCACTCAAACCAGGTCAACAGGTTTCACACCATTCAGATTGCTCTTCGGAGATGAGGCCATGACTCCTACGGAGCTCAGAGGTGGATCGCTTCACATAATTCAACCTGGGGACGAAGGTGAACGAAGCACTTCGCTGGATTTGTCAGAAGAAACAAGGCTTCGAGCTGTCGCCAACCTGACTAAGTACCAGGACCACACCAAAACATGGTATGACCCGAAGGTAAAGATAAATGAGTTAAAGCCTGGTCATCTAGTGTTGCGAAGTGTAATAGCTCCGGGGAAGCTAGGAAACAAATGGGAAGGACCATATGTTATCTTACGCTCAGGACGCCCCAGATCGTTTAAATTAGCCAATTTAGAAGGAGAAGAGTTGAAGCATGCATGGCATGCGGAGCACCTTAAGCGTTATTTTGCTTAAGGGCCCCTTGTAATCACTTGTAAAAACTTTCCTTTCTATGAATAAAGATAAGGGTCAAATTTTTTTGCTCTTCGAATATCCCTTACTCCTGATGGACGCATTAGGAGGACAAAGATGCTTGTAGAGCCAAGCATTTTTCTCAAGACCCAGGCAGCTGCCTTCGAACCATTGGTTCAAAAGCTCCGTCGCCAACCTACGGATTCCAGGCTCCGACTTGTTAGGATCCATAGAAGAGTCTAAGGACTTTAAAGAAAAACAGACTTTTGGCCTCCGGGTGCGAAGTGTCTGTAAAAGAGCCGAAGGTGGCCAACCTACGGATTCCAGGCTCCGGCTTTATAGGATCCGTAGAAGAGTCTAAGGACTTTAAAGAAAAACAGACTTTCGGCCTCCAGGCGTGAAGTGTCTGTAAAAGAGCCGAAGGTGGCCAACCTACGGATTCTAGGCTCCGGCTTGTTAGGATCCGTAGAAGAGTCTAAGGACTTTAAAGAAAAACATACTTTCGGCCTCCGGGTGCGAAGTGTCTGTAAAAGAGCCGAAGGTGGCCAACCTACGGATTCCAGGCTCCGGCTTGTTAGGATCCGTAGAAGAGTCTAAGGACTTTAAAGAAAAACAGACTTTCGGCCTCCGGGTGCGAAGTGTCTGTAAAAGAGCCGAAGGTGGCCAACCTACGGATTCCAGGCTCTGGCTTGTTAGGATCCGTAGAAGAGTCTAAGGACTTTAAAGAAAAACAGACTTTCGGCCTCTGGGTGCGAAGTATCTGTAAAAGAGCCGAAGGTGCCCACCCTATGGATTCCAGGCTCCGGCTTGTTAGGATCCGTACAACAGTCTAAAGACTTTAAAGAAGCGAACAAATTTTTAGTCTTCGGGCGTGAACTAAAAATACAAATGATAAGTACAAATTCGAAGCATGCGGTTGTTCGGAGATTCATTGTGCCTAGCGAACCCTTCTCTATAGTAAAGGCTCCACCACCCACAAGGGGGGTCAGAGGATAGGAGTCACACAGCATACTTTCGAAGCATTTCACATTAAATTATTATACTTTTACATCAAGAGAAATTTGTTTCTAAGCCTAGGTAAAATCGGATACCTTTTCGGCCTCTAGAGCTACCTCTACGACTACTTTGCCCTTCGGAGCTCGAAGCCGCCGAAATTGTCCTTTTAGTTCGAGTGCTTCTCTTCTTCTTCGAGGCTCGCAGTTTCTTCTGCTCCTCTTGAAGCTCGGCCCACGTCAGGAGCCTTTCGGAGTCAGCCTCTGTAGGGTCTTCGGCCCGGTACTCCGAGTCGGACCAATCAATAGGTTCAGAAGACGAAGACCCCTCCGCCTTCTCTTCCTCTTTAATATAAGCTAAGACATCCCGACGAACTTCAAGGGTGATTTCTCCTCCGTATCCACGAGGAACAGAAAAATGGGAGCGGTGGTAAGGCCTCAAGCCCTCGAGGTTTGCCCACTCCTTTTGGAGTTCGTCGGTAATTTCCAAAAGTTCGAAGTCAGGGCTCGAAGAGCATGACAAAACCTAAAAAAGAGCAGAACACCCAAGACAAGTTCTTGTTTATAACTTTTTCATTAATAAAAAGAGGCTTTACAAGGCTTCATGTACATAGTAACCCTAAGTGGCTAGACCTGCGGGTCGGTTGGTGGAGCAGGAATCGAAGGGGCTGGCGAAGCAGGAAGTGGTGGCTTTGTATGCGCTTGCTTCTGCCGACGGGCCTCGTCAATCCAAGCTTTAGCTGCGACCTTGTGGTCCGTCTTCCAGGTCGACCGGAAGGCTTCCCAGGCCGAAGCCACCTCCGAAGATGGCCGCAGCAAGTCGTCGTCTACGAAGCCTCCAGGAGACGAACCCTCGACTGAGCCGAGGGGGATCCGAAGAGATTCAAGATGACGAAGAACACCGATGCTGGCACACTGTCTGGAGATCTCTCCATACCGAATGCCGGAGTTCTTCATCAGCGACGAAGCAACTTGGATCCTCGTCAGCTTTCGGTCAAGGGGCTCGTGGGTCGCAGCAGAAGACGAAGGGCACATGGTGCCGAAGTACTCCAGTGTACCCTGAAGAGCCTCCAAGGTACGGTCCGCAGTACTGGAATTCTTCTTCTCCGCTGCTTCCAGCCCTGCTGCAGTCATAGACACTTCGGCCACCCGGAGCATTAAAGAGCTCTTATGGCCATCGCCTGGCTAAGAGCCACCTGGAGCTCCACCAACTGCGCACTCGAAGTAGCAGCTTCTTGGCGGAGTCTTTCAACTTTCGCTCGGAGGATGACGTGCTCGGCCTCGACCTCTCGGGCAGACGAACGAAGGGCGTCGCTGGCTTGTCGCGCTTCCAGGAGGGCTTCGTCAGACGCCGCCCTAGCCCTCCGTTCCTCTAGGACCTCTTCCTCCAGCCCGAGGGATCTCCCGGTGGAGTCATTAAGGGCCGTCTGGAGGGTGGTGACCTTCCGTTTAAGTCGATTAACTTCGACCTCGTTGGAAGTCGCTGCCGCTCTAGCAAGGACAAATTGCTGCAAAAAGAACAAAGTAAGTACTGAAGTATTTATGATCACTAATACGAAGTAGCTATGGTGTCCTTTCATACCTGAAGGGCAGCCCTTTCGAGGGCTGTGTTGAGTGACGAAGCCCTGGCCTCGCTCAAGACGGAGACCAAGTCCGAATTGGCGATGTCCTGGCTTCTCTCGGCCAGGGGCTCCATGAGTTTCCGGAGGCCGCTCCGGTGCTCCAAGAACGGAGCCAGCAAAGGAAGCCAAGTCAGAGCTTGAACATCATCCGCTGCGGCCTCGTCCTCCGAATTACCGACAGAGGTCGCGGCCTGGCCAGGAAGAAGACCGAGGCTAGAAATACTCTTGCCCCTCCCCGGTACGAAGGAGGGTGAAGCAGGAGTACTCCGACCGTCGGCAGCTACCCCTTCGACCAGAACCGCAGCGGCGGAGGCAACCTCGATGGTCGAGGCTGCCACTGCAGGAGTGACCTCCATCGCCAACTCCGTCCCGACAAGCGCATCTTCCGCTCCGGCGGATGCGTCCTCCACCATCAAGCTCGGAGCGTCCAAAGGCACGGGAGGGTCCACTTGAGCAGCAGCCTCCGAAGGTGCAGGAGCGTCGGACGCCACCGAGGCATGGACACTCGTAGAGGTACCTACTTCGATAACAAAATTAATAAGAATGCTTTCAGAAATAGTGTGCAGGTATTGATCAAAAAAGGGGGGAGCTTCGGAAAGTACCTCCGGGAGCCTCGTGGGGTAGGATCGCCGGATCCTCCAGGACCTCGTACATCTGAAGGATGTCGGCGAAGTCATCTCCTGAGGCCCCGCCCCCAACATTTCCTGCCGGAGCCGCGATCTCCGCCGTAACCACCTCTGGGCAGGCAAGTTGGGACTGGCGGGGTCTGACTCCACTTGCACGACGACCGGCGCGGGAGGGACCGTCGGAGTTACGCTCGCTACCTCCCTAACGGAGGTGCTAGGGGGGACTTCCCCTAGGTCTTCGTCGTCCAGGAGGTAGTCTTCGAAGACCGCCGCTGTCTGGGCATCGGAGTCCTCTACCTCTTCGGAGGCTGAGCTCTGATCACCCGGTGATGAAGCAGACGAAGCAGGCGTCAACTGCGAAGGGGGCTTCGCCACTTTCTTCTTCCTGGGCGGCTGCTTGCCGGTCTTCTTAGATGGTTCGGTAGTGGCTTTCCTTTTACGAGCAGCCGCTCTGGTCGGGGCGAAGTCAGGAAGATTTGGGGGCTCCATTCCGAGAGCTCTCCACACTCTGTTGGATCGCTCCCAGCTCCCCACCAGCTCTAACCTTTTTTGCCTCAAGGCCACCGAAGGGGCTCCGAGAACCCGTTCGGTGGCTCGAACTATGTCCTCCGGAGCCAATGCCAGAGGCGCCGCTGAAATAAAAAGGTATGAAAGTATGAATATAATTGGTTTCTTCATCTAATATGATGCTGCAGGGGGTAAGTTTTACCTAAGTTTCGGAGGTCCCCCTCCGAGGCCTGTGGGAACATGATCGGCCAGTTGGCTCCGAGGGGAGGGATCCGAAGGGCGATGAACTCCTCGGCCAGATCGCACATGCTCATACGACGAGCCACCGAAGTTAGCAGCCCCAGCCTCGTCGAGAGCAGGCTAGGGTTCGGAGAGATGTCCGCCTCCTTCCGGAACCAGATCTCCTGGAGAGGACCAGCGAGGGGGGAGTCCTCTCCGACTTCGGCGTAAAACCACCGAAGTATCCAGTTTGTATACCACCGGTCATTTATGGCTTTTGCAGGGAAGTGAAGGACATGCTCCCTCTGTAACTGGAAGTTGACGCTACCGAAGGCTATAGTCACCTTGGAGTCCCCAGGTCCGTCTTGGGGCTTCGGCTGGCATATAGCTTCGTGGGTTGCGGTGAAGATCTCGGAGCGTCCTTCGCATCCCTCTGCCCGGAGTGCCCACTCGAAGATGGCTAAGCGCGCGATGGCGTTGGGGGATACCTGAGGTAGAGTTATGTGGAACAAGTCCAATACCTCTGCCAAGAAATCCACGGCTGGCAGTCCTAGGCCTGCTTCGAAGAATGCTTCGAAGACCACCACCTCCCCGCTTCGTGGCCTTGGAGTCGATTCTGTCCCAGGGACTCGAGTCCTCAGTCCAGCGCCCAGCTTTCCGTCTACTGCTTCTTCAATGGATTCGGCGGTGCTCACGGATTGGCCGATGATGAAGCTCTCGGGCAATCTTCTTCTTGGAGGGTGGACGGAGCGCCCGAGGGTTCTTGGGCCAAGCTCCGCTCGAGGTCCCCGCCATTGCCGCTGCTGCCGAGGTAGCCCACGCCTGTCTCTGCGCTAGGGTGTTAGCTGCTGCCGGAGTGGTGTGGCTAGTTCACGCCATTGCGCTTGGGTGCTCAAGAGATTGGAAGATTGGGGGAAAGTGAATAGTGAACAATGGATGCGGTAAAAAATTTTGGTTAATCCCTGTCTTTCCCTTTTATAACCGCACGACCAGTACTACTCTTCGTTTGATTTCACACTGCAGGTCCGGCTTCTGTCACCAACAAGTGGGTCCGGTAATTGGAACGGCGTGCAACCGCTGTAAAAATCGACCGTTACCTTTTTTGCAGAGCGTAACGTCTACTTGCGCTGTAACGGCTACAATCTAACGGCGCTCCACGACATTTGCACTCCGAGACCGTTCCCTTCCCAACGTGCGTTCCCACTGCATCAAGAACCCGAAGGGAGAGGTTCGAACGCGTTGGGATCGAAGTCCTTGGCTAAGTCACAGCATGCCCAAATCCTCTTTAAGCCTCAGAAAATAGAAATGTTCCTTCCGTATACTGCCTTCTTTCTAAACAGGTTAACCACAGAGAGGCGTATTCGAGGGGCTACTATTGGGGGAAATTACTCCATTTCCAGGGCTTAAAGATTAATTCATCAAAGGCTGAAGTTTGCTCCGAAGCTAGTGAGCAGAGGTTCGAAGGGTGAGGCGCCACACCGAAGGGTGCAGCGGTGCGAAGCCTTGGAGAACCCTCCGGATGGGAGATGGAGGCCTCGAAGCCGAAGGATATGATTGATTGGATGTCCGCCTTATCCATCTACCTTGTAGTATTTTACCTTATATAACCTTGTTTATGGTACCGAATAGTTTCCACTATGTCGGTTGTAATCTAGGGGTAAATAGGTCTTTTCCTTATGCTTTTTCCCCTATAAATACCCCCCTTTGTACCTTGTAAAGGGGGATCCAGAACAAGTTATTAATCACACTCATTCGGACCACTCGAGTTATTATCCAATACGGAGGCTCGAGGTAGTCCTAAAGCGCAAACTCCTTGTTTGTCCGTTCTTGATTTCAGAGAACCTGTTGGCGTAACATTTGCGCCAACACCTGTCGTGATGAAGTCTATTGGCATTTGGTCGAAGCAGCAGTCTCGTCGAAAAGTGTTCTGGTGACCTCCAAAACAATCTCTCAGCTCCGGACACCTCCGACGAAGTAGCTCCGAATGTGGAAACCTACAACAGAGTAGATTCGAAGTACCAATTCAGCCTGAGGACCAAATTATGCTAAGTGTTGCACTAGTGGCGAAGGTAACAATCTATTACGTAGATTAGCGGATACTTCACAGGCGAAGTAACAAGGCGATAGCAATCTATTACGTAGATTAACGATACTTCGAAGGCGAAGTAACAAGGCGATAGCAATCTATTACGTAGATTAATAGATACTTCACAAGCGAAGTAACAAGGATTACCACTGTTCCGAAGTGGCCATCGGAGGGCTTTCAGGCAAACCCATGAAGGGTACAGAAAAGTAAAGATAAAGTAAATGTGATTCAAAGCTAGGCTTTGTGGTTGATTTTGTCGGGGGTCTCTGAATCGGCTTCACTCCTGTAGTTATAGGGAATAGACTTCTAATCTCTAAATCTAATCTGCTATAACTCGGCTGAATCATGCGTAGAGATAAACACTTAGCCAAAATCGGATCCAACTCTATCTCTGCTCGAAGTGGGCCTTTGGCCAGGCCCGCCGAAGCCTGCTCCTCGCGTCGAAGCTTCGGTGGAGTGGGCCTCTGAAGGCCTCCTGGCCGAAGGCTGTGGGTTGGCTGGAAGCTTCCGTAGCCCAATGGTCCTTTGGCCCTGTAGGGCTTTGGCCTGACCCGGGACATGTGTATTTTCGGCCAAAATTACAAAAATTGATATTTTGACAATCTTAATCATTGATGACATTTTTTGCTATCAACAATGAGGTAAACAAAAATTTGGGGAATAAAAAAAATTAAAATAAATTTGGAGCTAAAAAGGACAAATAAATAAAACCATATGAAATAACCCAAGATTTGAGTTGGGGAATTTTTGTTAAGTTCCTCAAGTAAAACAAAAATTTTAGGAATTTTTTTCCAAATTTTCAGGACCTTTACACCTAGCATATAAAATACAAATGAATTTCAGTAATTATTTTAATTGAAAAAGGAATTAAAATTCTTATTGGGCCGCCCCCTCCTTTCCCTCTCTCTAGGCCGGCCCAGCCTATTTTCATGCTCTCACTGACATGTGGACCCCACCCATCAGTCCCCTCTCCTATTTCTCGTGCGTGTCGCCTCCTCCCTCCTCCCGCGCCCGCGCCACTCCCCTCTCTATGCCAGTCTGACCCTAGCTATTGGCACCGATCCTCTATGCCCGCACCCGCCTTCTCTCTCTACTCGATGGAGCCCACCTGTCAGCATCTTCATCCCTAGTGAGAAATCCCCAAATCCCACGCCAACCGAAACCATAGCTCTTCAATCCCACCTCCGTCGTTCACCTCCCGGGAAATTCTCCTCACCATCCTTTTTCCAATCTCCGGCGATCGTTTTTCCCCTATACCCGAGCCGGATCCCATCCAGGTTCATTGAATCGCCATGCATGGAAACTCCTCACTGGCGCAAACATGGAATCCCCTCAGTTTCCTTCCTTGTGCCTTCCTTTCTTGCCACTGACGCCCCTATAAGACTCCTCCTCCGCCACTGCATCCTAGCCGCCCAGAAATCCCCGAGCATTCGCAACACAAGTGCCCCGCCACACCATTTTTCACCATCACCCTGTTTCCACTCCAACCGCCCTCGCTCATCGCCAGCTACAACCGCTCGTCCCCGAGCCCTAACTCTAGTACCATCATGACCCCCGCCTTCGATACAGTGATGGTTTTGAGCCGAAGCCATCAAAGCCCTTGAGCCTTCACGCCATCACCTCCGGAGTGGACCACCACGGCTTCGCAGCTACTCCCAGCTCTAACTCCGTCAGTCCATGTACCGAAGCCATCCATGGCCGAAGTACCTCAAGTCAGCCACACTCCGAAGCCCCACCTTCGGAGTACCACCCTTCGAAATCCCTCCATCATCCAAGGCCTCCGCATGAAGCATTTCATGAGCATTTCATCGCAATGTCTCTCCCCGAGCACACTCCTCGACGAACCTCACCCGGACCATGCCTTCGGTGCACCTCAACATCTGAGACCTCTGTCGGGTAAACCTTCGAGTGCCTCCCTCTAGAACAACACTTCGAATGCCTTGCCTCATTGCTGAGGACTGTCCACCATACTCCGAAGTCACTCCATTCGGAGTACCCTTCGAAGTGTCTCGCCTCCGAGGACTTAGTCTCGGGATACCTTCATCTAGAGCCACGCTCCACACTCTCTGCCTTCACCTGGTGCACCTTGACCCGACGACCGACCATACCCCACGCATCCTTCATTACCAAGCTCCCCGCTCTCTGGCATCAAGCCTCCCGCTTGACCCAGGTTCACCTGCTGCGAACCGTCCGTCACCTCCGAAGTCACCTACGCTTCACAGACAAACAAACAAGTGTATCCAGTACCCTGGAGACCTCTCTGGGTAAACAACCTCCGGTACACACTCTAGTGTACCACCCAAAGTACCGAACCCTTTAGTACACATGTCATCGTGCTCTGCCAGACCCCTCCGACAGATACACTCCACTACAAGCAGACCCACCGACCTCCGAATCCCTTCGGTGAAACAACCTCTGAACCCCTTCGGAGGGACCCCTTTGAATCCAGAAGGTCAATACTGTCAATCACTCATAACAGACTCCGAAACCAACCCTTGGTTTCTCAATCTCCTCCTTGATGAGTGCATTGACAACCAAATTCAAGTTTAAGAAAATTTAAAAAGTTTCAGCACACAAGTGACCAAAAAAACTCCGAAAAGAGCCAAATCATGTCACTTGACAAAATAATTTCTCTTCCCCTTTGTTAAAAGAGTAAAAGTCCCTCTCCCTTTGACATATCTTTCTGAGGAGCCATGCTGAAGAGCGTGGGCCTCATGGCTCCAGATGTGATGAGTCATTGTCAACGAAAGTCAAGAGGACACAAAGAGAGAAGAAGACCTACTGTGTCTGGGCCGCATGTGACTCAGGTACACGGGCAGCGAGCGACTGTCGGGTAGAGGGGCCGCGAAGTCGGGCTAGCCCAATCCGGGTACATGGGCTAGGAGCAGCAGAGGATCCACTGGGATGTTGACTAGGATTGACTCAGGTACACAGGCGGCGAGCGATTGCCGGGCTGAGAGAGCTGCGGAATCGGTCCAGCCCAATCCGGGTACCTGGTGCAAAGTCGATGGACGCTTTGTCAGTTTCGACGCAAAACTGACGACCGCTGATCTCGGATCGGACTATTCTGAGGCAAAGCCGTAGTCGCTACGAAAGCTTCGCTTCCAGATAAGTCATATGTAAATAGGAGTTTACTATTTTTTCCTTAGGCCCACAGTCAGTCAGTCGAGTCTGTAAAAATATCCTAAGAGCAGTTTAGTCTTTTCCATTTTATTTCAGCGTCTGTTAAAAACCCTAAGGGTCTTTTGGTATTTTCCTAGGCTATTGGGCTGCCTATAAATAGGGCCCCAATCCCTAGGGTTAGGGTTACCCATTCTGAAATCAAGTTTACTTTCATTAAAGCTTGGGTCATTTTTGGCTTTTTCTCTGTTCGTCTCCGTGGGAGCGCCGCCACCATTATTTTCATCAGGCATGTCAAGAAACCGATTGTTCAGTGTTATTCTCTCTGTTTCGTAGCCTCCGTGCGGTACTGTGGATTCATGTTCTTGATTTGCGTGTCCTGATTTGTTTTCGGCTTCGAGTTTGCCACAGCGAGTTGGCTTGTTGCTTCAGAGCCATCTACTCACATTTTTCTGAGACGCTGATCTCTCTCTCTTAGATTTTTAATTCCTGTGGCATTAACTTCTCTGGTTTGGCAGCTTGGCTCCCTGCAGCACAGGCTATCTTGCAGGCTAGCGATAGCTTTTCTTGCTGCTGCAGCTCAGCTGTGCTGTTTCTGCCATAGACTGTGTCAGCTAGCCTCTAGGACCTATGAACTAGAGTTGTTGTATTTTGTTTTAATGCACTAGCACCGGCCTTTGTGATCTACTCCTGTTATTTGCGCTTTATTTTGGCAACATTTCTTCGCACAATTTTCTACGTGGCAGACAGTCTTGTAGGTTACAGCCTATGTGACCTATTCCGCATACGGGAGGTAGAAGAGAACACTGTGCTATCAGAAATTTCTGCCATACTCGTGTGGATCCCACAACACGCCTCAGCTAGCTTCAAAGTTTTGCATACTTTGGTTCTGTGTTTGTCTCGTTCGAAGTCCAACGCGAAGGCACTTCGAAGCCGAAGTTTTTTTTCTTGACTCAAGCACTGACAGACTTCGGCTTCTTCGAAGTAGGCTTCGACATGATTTTTTCTCTTGCATACTTCGGAGATTCCTCGCTATTACCTAGCCTCACATTACGTACTCCGAAGCCCCACACGAGGCTCCTGGCTGTTCACTGTTCAAGCGAAGTATGTGTGTGTAGGCTTCGATTTTATGTATTAGTTTCGAAGTATACACTTCGGAGAGGCAGGCCTCGCACGACTGCTCCGAACAGGCTTCGACAACTTCAAGCTTCGCATAAAGGACTTCGAAGCAGGCTTCAGCACAACCACCACAGGCTTTGACACTGCAGGCTTCGTCAAGTATCGAACATGAGACAAATTTAAAGAGTAAATTCTCATCTCCTTTTATGTGCATTCAAGTTAAAAGCCTGTGATGATCTACTCTTGTGAAGCTTGATATGTCCATGTTTTAAATGCTTTGTTAATTTTCCTTTAAGCACTGGGTTGGTGTTTCTTTGTTTAGGACACCGATCGTTTTTAGGCTAGATCATTTTTAGCTTTGTTGATCTGTGAATTTTTCCTTGCTAAAGTCTGTTGAGGTGCGTTGGTTGTTTGGGAGCAGGCCATTGATTCGAAAGAATTTTCAGGCGCCCATACCTTAACTGGTTCTAAACCCCAGTAGTGATCATGACGTCTCCTAGAAAGGTCCCGTCCTTGGAAGCTTATGGCTATAATTATTGGAAGACTCGCATGCGAGCCTATCTCATGAGACAAAGCTCAGACATCTGGGACATTTGTGTTCATGCTACTTTCACCATATTGCCAGTTGTTGAGTGTAATTCTCCTGATATTATTGCCCAGCATCTGAACAACAACAAAGCAGTGAACATTTTGTTTTCTAGATTAGGTCCCACTGAATTTGAGCGTTTGAGCCATCTCACCACTACGAGAGAGATCTGGGCTACCCTCCAGGCACACCATGAGGGGACATCGCAGGTCAAGGCTCGGCTCTATCAGACCTACCGGCGTGAATATGAAAATTTCACATAGAAGCCGGGTGAATCTGTTGAAGCTTTGTTTGGTCGTTTTCAATCGATCATCAACAAGCTTCGGGCCAACAAGGTCGAGGGAGTTCAGTTAGTCTCAGATCATGAGCAGGCGCTCAAGGTTATCCATACCTTGGAACCTAAGATCTGGGAGATCAAGGTATCCTCTATCATTGAAAGCACCTCTTATGATACCTTGACAATTTCTAAGTTGTTTAGCAAGCTGAAGGCCACTGAGGTTGATACCCAGTTGAGATCAAATCTCACTGACTCTGGATCAAAGACCCTGTCCCTTACTACACCTTCTGCTGATCCCTCTTCTGTGAACTGTGCTGGGTTCTCCTTGATGTCTATCACTAAGGACCAGCTCGAGTCGTTAGGAGATGATAACCTGTATCTGTTTAACAACCGGGTGTGTCATGTATATGACAAGAGAATGTTCAAAAGACACGGCACAAAAACCGGATGCTTTGAGTGTGGTGATCCAGGTCACTTCATCGCCGACTGCCCCAAGCGCAATGGTCACAAGAAGGGTACCAGTGGTGGCTTCTATGACTCCGGCAAGCATGACAACTCATCCTTCACAAAGGGCAAGCCAAAGACCAGATTCTTCAGAAAGGCCCTGAAGGACTACCGGCGTGAGAACAAGAAGCGCGATAAGGCCTTCTTTGCCGAGATGGAGAAAAGCTACTCCAAGCGCTCCACGTCTTATTCCTCTTCATCGAGCTCAAGCGATGAGGATATTGTCATCAGGAAGGGGAAGGACAAGGATGATCCGGTGGGCCTCCTGCTTCATGGCTTTCGGGGACAGGCCGAAGAGCCGCTCACATCAACGCCGAAGATCCCGTAAGAGCTTCTACTCAATGGCTCTTGGGGATAAGGAAGAGAAGGGCTCCTCCGATGACTACGATGATGACAATGAAAAGGTATCCTCTTACGAACGATAAATTGTTGATTTACTTGAAAGTAATCATCAGGAGTTGAAATATCGGGAAAAACTGCTTAGAGGGGCTAAGAAGAGGATAGATGAACTTGAGAGTGAGCTTGCCATGGCCAACGGTAGAATTGAGAGTCTATCTTCTTCTCCTTGCTTGGGTGATAGCAGTGAGTGCCCAAAGTGTGAGGTGTTGCTGTGTGACCTAACGACTCTGAAGTCTAGGTACACAGAAAGGGTTGATGAGAGGGACGCTTTGGCCACTGAGCTTGAGAGTGCTTAGCTGGAGCTGAAAGATGCTCATGCCACTGTCGTCGTGCCCTGTGCTGATTGCCCATTCCATCTAGCTAGTTTAGCTGAGCTGAAAGCCAAGGGTGTTGAGCATTTGGTTGATTTGGGGAGAGTTAGATCTGAGCTAGAGTAGACTAGGCTAGAGCTTGAGACACTGTCAGTTCCACCCACTGTCTGTGAGAACTGCTTGTCTCTTAGATTGGAGTTGATCAAGCTGAAAGCTGAGAAGTCTGTCCAGGTTGATAGAGAGTGTGAGACCTGCTTGTCTCAGGTGGAGGTACTAGCTTCCTTGAGAGAGGAGCTAGCTGATGTCCAGAATGAAAACTTTTACCTCCGTCAAATCCTGAGTTGGGTGAGTGCCAGAGAGCCACAACTCGGCATGATGATCCAGCAATTTAAGAGGCAGGATGGGTTTGGGGTAGGCTACACCTACACCAAGGCTGATTTTGAGAGTGCTATTAGCCGGGTAGTGGAGTGGAGTAAAATGACTTCGGAATAGAGATATCCCAAGACTCACTCCACTGAGTCTTTCTAGGCTAGTCAGCAAAAGGATGGAGTGTTCCAAGAATAGCCCAAAGCTTCACCCAAAAAGCCCATCTGGGTTCCAAAGCCCAAACACCTCCGCACTTCTCTAGACTCTCTACCTGGACCCTCTCACACCAAGGAGTCTACACCCAACACCACCAAGCCCAAGAACCCCAAGCCTCAACCACATCCCAAGAAGCCCACTTACCACTGTGAGTTTTGTCAGAAAGATGGGCATCTTGCGGAGTTTTGCTTCAGGAGGAAGCGGGTTGAGAGAGCAGAGAGAGCTCGTGGTGGCCAGGAGCAGTTCTACCAGTAGGGTGGTAGACCGAGAGTTCCTCGACGCAAGGAGAGGCTAGAGGCCAGGCCGCATCGTGTAGGTGGTGGTAGAGGAGACGGCTTTCATGCCCATGCTCTGGTGGGTGGTGTTCGATCCGGTAGAGCTCCAGGTCGTTTTGGATACGGCCCTGGACCTCGTGGCCGAGACTTTAGGCAGAACCAAGGACCGCGCTTTGAGCCGCGTTTTGGTCCAAACTCTTATGATGATTTCTACTTTCCATCTTTTGAGCATACGGCTCGACACTGGTTTAGTTCCTTTGCTAAACCTAGTGCCGGACCATTTGCTCCCCCTTACAACCACTGATTGTGTAGGATCGGGGACTGGAGGATGTATGGATCATGGACTCAGGATGCTCTCGCCACATGACGGGACATCGTAGATGGTTCTCCAGTCTCTCTCCCCCGAGCTCCAAGGAATACATCACCTTCGGGAACAGTGGTCAAGGGAAGGTACACGACATTGGCTCAATTCACATCTCTGACCATTTCTCTTTGAAGAACGTTGCTTTGTTTGGAAATTTGAACTTCAATTTGATTTTTGTTTCGCAACTTCTTGAGGATGGTTTGGAGGTTCGTTTTAAGAAGGGCATTTCTTCTGTCATTGATTCTAGAAGGTCTTTGATTTGCCAGATCTTACCCTTCGGTAAGGTTTTTCGGATTGACTTCTCTAGTTCTTTTGGCCCTTCTCGATGTTTGATTGCTGGATCCTCCTCTGAGCTCTAGAAGTGGCATAGGAGGTTGGGCCATTTGAGTTTTGATCTGCTAGTCAGATTGAGCTCTATGGACCTCATCCGAGGATTGCCCAAGCTTAAGCTGGAGAAGGATCTAGTTTGCCATCCCTATCATCACATGAAAATGGTTGCCGCTTCTCACTCACCTATGACTCAGGTGATGACTTCGTATCCGGGAGAGCTGTTACACATGGACATTGTTGGTCTAGCTCGGGTACGCTCAGTCGGTGGGAAGTGGTACGCGCTTGTTATCGTTGATGATTTTTCTTGATTCTCGTGGGTTTTCTTCTTGGAGTCTAAGGATGAGACTTTTCATTTCGTTCATGACCTAATTTTGAAACTGAAGAATGAGAACAATGGTCGGATGCGAGCGATTTGCTCTGACAACGGCTCTGAGTTCAAGAACTCTTAGTTCGTCAGCTTTTGTAGTGATCAGGGTCTTGATCATCAGTTTTCTGCTCCTTACACTCCCCCATAGAACGGCGTTGTGGAACGAAAGAACCGCACGCTAGTCGAGATGGCCAGGACGATGCTCGATGAGCACAGGACTCCTAGGCGCTTTTGGGCTGAAGCCATGAACACAGCTTGTTATCTGGCCAACCACATTTTTCTTAGAGCTTACCTAGGTAAGACTTCATATGAGTTGCGGTTTGGCAGACAGCCCAAGGTGAGCCACTTGCGAGCGTTTGGCTGCAAGTGCTTTGTGCTCAAGAAGGGAGGACATTTGGACAAGTTTGAGTCTCGTTGCTGGGATGGAATTTTTCTTGGCTATGCTTTGCATTCTCGAGGCTTTCGTGTTTGGAACCTCGACTCCCAGCAGCTTGTCGATACTTGTGAGGTTTCATTTGATGAGTTCTTGCCTTCTTTGACTCCTTATTTTGAGATGTCTGGAGATGGTGAGCTCGGAGAGTCCATCTTCGAGGAAGATGATGATGCTCCAGCTGCTGATGAGGGTGGGCCTTCTGCACAGCCTATAGAACCCACACCTTCTGAGACTTCGACTGAGGATGAGGGCGTACATCTGATCACTTCTTCCACTTCGATCGAGCCCCCTCAGTCAAGTCCAGAGGTGCCAGCTGCTGACTCCGGTGAGGTGACATCAGATCACTAGGGATCCCGAGCAGTTCAGTGTGATCACCCCTCAGAGCTCATCATCGGTGATCTGTCTGAAAGGACTTTGTGATCTTCTATTGACTCTCTTGATGTGTTTGCTGAATCTGCTTTTGTTGCATCTTTTGAGCCCAGAGACATTTCTCATGCTCTTTCTGATTCGAATTGGATTAATGCCATGCAAGAAGAGCTTGAGAATTTTGTCTGCAATCGGGTTTGGACATTGGTTGAGCTGCCACCCGGATGCAACCCCATAGGCACCAAGTGGGTGTTGAAAAACATGCAAGGTGAAGATGGGCTTGTGGTGTGCAACAAAGCTCGATTAGTTGCCCAGGGTTTTTGCCAGAAAGAGGGTATTGACTTTGAGGAGACTTTCGCCCCAGTTGCCCATCTTGAGTCCATTCGCATTCTCTTATCTTTTGCCGCCTCGAAGGGTTTTAAGCTTTTTCAAATGGATGTCAAGAGTTCTTTTCTGAATGGGTACATAGAGGAGGAATTCTATGTTAGGCAGCCCCCCGGTTTTGAAAACCCAAAGTTTCATCGACATGTTTTTAAGCTGCAAAAAACTTTATACGGTTTGAAGCAAGCCCCCAGGGCTTGGTATGACCGATTGAAGCAGTTTTTGTTGGGGAAGGGCTTTGTGATGGGTTCTGTGGATAAATCTCTTTTCTTGCTTAGAGATGCATCAGATTTCTTGGTTGCTCAGATATACGTGGACGATATCATTTTTGGTGGTACTACTAATGCTCTTGTGTCCAAGTTTTCTGAGGAGATGCACAATGAGTTTGAGATGAGCCTCATGGGTGAGCTCAAGTACTTCCTAGGGCTCCAGATCAAGCAGACCAAGGACGGCACTTTCATCCACCAAGGTAAGTACACTCAGGACATGTTGAAGAAATTCGACTTTGGTGGAGAGATGAAGCCTCAGATGACCCCAATGGGATCATCTGGGGGCCTGGACAAGGACGAGAGTGGCGTCAAGGTCAATGAGAGAGAGTTTCGAGGGATGATCGGTTCGCTGCTGTACTTGACGGCGACAAGGTCAGACATACAGTTCGCCGTGGGACTGTGCGCGCGCTTCCAGGTATCTTCAGGTATCTTACCTATGCGCCTGATCTAGGTCTTTACTATTCAGCATCATCATCTCTTGATTTATCTGGCTTTTCAGATGCTGACTTTGGTGGGTGCTGGTTGGATTGCAAGTCGACTTCCGGTACTTGCCAGTTTCTTGGTTCTTCTCTTGTCTCTTGTTCTTCTCGGAAGCAGTCTGGAGTTGCACTTTCGACCACTGAGGCTGAGTATGTAGCTGCTGCTAGCTGCTGCTCATAGTTGGTTTGGATGATTTCCACATTGCGAGATTTTGGGTTGTTCTTTCCTACCAGAGTGCCTCTGTTTTGTGACAGCACCAGTGCGATTAGTGTAGGGAAAAACCCTTGTCTCCATTCAAAAACCAAACACATTGATGTGCGCTTTCACTTTCTGAGGGATCAATATGAGAAAGGTGTCATTGACCTTGTTCATGTTGATACCCATCATCAGTTGGCTGACATTTTCACCAAACCCCTAGATCAGTCTACCTTTGAGCGTTTACGAGGGGATTTGGGTGTTGTATATCCTTTTTAGGATATTTTGAGTCAGTTTTATTTCTTCTTTACTCTTTTCTTGATTCTTTTTGTGTGTGTTCATATCATACATATTCACATATCACACTTTGAGCCTGCTTCTGTTATATGATTGACCTGCTTTACTTACTCTAGCTGGTACATGCTTTTGATTACTTGTCGATGATCATGTTTTGCTTCAGTTCACATGATATGTCTGATATCTGTCATATGCATGGCTTTTATGCTTTAAAATTGAAAAATGATCACCATTGCTTCTGGTAACTAGCAGGAGTAGGCTGAATGCTTTTGCTAGCTGTTACATGCCTTGTAGCTAGTTCCTCACTTAGATGCAGATTTGCAACTTGGACATCTATATGCTTTAACATGGAAAATGTGATATAAAAATGATAAAAATCAAAAATGAATGAAAATTTACATGCCTTTTTATGCTTGAGTTGAAAAGATCCAAGTGGGTTTGTTTTGTCGCATTGCATTGTTCTGGACTGCTTACCATAGCACTTTGGTATGAACTAGGACAGTGTAATGTATGCCAAGACCAATATCTTAAGCTTCTGATGGTCCAGTTCTGGCCTAGGCTTGACTTGGTCGGTTAGCATAAGGTTTGACATGCAAATAACCCCTGGCAAAAATGAAAAAGCCTGAAAATTAAAAAGATAACAAGTTTGTTGAAGCACTTTGTTTTGGACGATGCTTATCTTGGTAGATATCAGTTAGCTTTTGTATCTCATGCATTACCTTGCTTGTCAACTGGAACATGTGGTGATGCTTTTGTTTGCGAAAATTGAAAAATGTGTGCTAATGACTTTCTTTAGATATCATCTGTTGCACTGATCATGCCATGTATCTTAGACAGTATGTCTTTTGCTATACCTGTTAGATGTTGTAATTGCAGTCAATCATAACTAAGAAGCATGCTTTCTACACTCCACCTGCACCCCAGTTGCATTCATTGCATATTTTGAGGGGGAGTTGCATCTCAGCGGGAGTCTGTGTCTCTTTCGAGTGCATTTAGTCTCGCTTAATGAGTCCAATTGTCAACAAGGGGGAGAAATTTTGGGAGAAGAGTTTAAGGGGGAGTTTTGGCTTTCTCTGGGATTTGTTTCAGGGGGAGTTTTTGTTCCGTTTGTCCTTACTCTTTGGATATCCTTGTTGATAATTCTGAGATTGCACTCGTTTTGAGCTTTTACTTTTGGTTAACCATAATGACCACTCTCTTGCTTTTGTTTGTCTTTTGGTCATTAGGGTTAAACTTTTATTTTATTTTCTTCTTCTCTGTTTTCTTGTGTTTTGTTTTCGTGTTTCCACATGTGCTCACAGGTACTAGAGAGCTAATGAAGAGAAGTGTTGATAATGCACTCATCAAGGGGGAGATTGAGGAGCCATGCTAAAGAGCGTGGGCCTCATGGCTCCAGATGTGATGAGTCATTGTCAATGGAAGTCAAGAGGACACAAAGAGAGAGAAGACCTGCTGTGTCTGGGCCGCATGTGACTCAGGTACACGGGCAGCGAGCGACTGTCGGGCAGAGGGGCCGCGAAGTTGGGCTGGCCCAATCCGGGTACATGGGCTAGGAGCAGCAGAGGATCCACTGGGCTGTTGACTAGGATTGACTCAGGTATATGGGCGGCGAGCGATTACTGGGCTGAGAGAGCTGCGGAATCGGGCCGGTCCAATCCAGGTACCTGGTGCAAAGTCGGTGGATGCTTTGTTAGTTTCAGCGCAAAACTGATGACCGCTGATCTTGGATCGGACTGTTCTGAGGTGAAGCCGTAGTCGCTATGAAAGCTCTGCTTCCAGATAAGTCATCTGTAAATAGGAGTTTACTATTTTGTCCTTAGGCCCACAGTCAGTCAGTCGAGTCTGTAAAACTATCCTAAGGGCAGTTTAGTCTTTTCCATTTTATTTCAGCGCCTGTTAAAAACCCTAAAGGTCTTTTGGTATTTTCCTAGGCTATTGGGCTGCCTATAAATAGGGCCCAAATCCCTAGGGTTAGGGTTACCCATTCTGAAATCAAGTTTACTTTCATTAAAGCTTGGGTCATTTTTGGCTTTTTCTCTGTTCGTCTCCGTGAGAGCGTCGCCGCCATTGTTTTCATCAGGCATGTCAAGAAACCGATTGTTCAGTGTTATTCTCTCTGTTTTGTAGCCTCCGTGCGGTACTGTGGATTCATGTTCTTGATTTGTGTGTCCTGATTTGTTTTCGGCTTCGAGTTTGCCACAACGAGTTGGCTTGTTGCTTTAGAGCCATCTGCTCACATTTTTATGAGACGCTGATCTCTCTCTCTCTCTCTCTCTCAGATTTTTAATTCCTGTGGCGTTAACTTCTCTGGTTTGGCAGCTTGGCTCCCTGCAGCACAAGCTAGCTTGCAGGCTAGCGATAGCTTTTCTTGCCACTGCAGCTCAGCTGTGCTGTTTCTGCCATAGACTGTGTCAGCTAGCCTCTAGGACCTATGAACTAGAGTTGCTGTATTTCATTTTAATGCACTAGCACAGGCCTTTGTGATCTACTCCTGTTATTTGCGCTTTATTTTGACAACATTTCTTCGCACAGTTTTCTACGTGGCAGACAGTCTTGTAGGTTACAGCCTAAGTGACCTATTCCGCATACGGGAGGCAGAAGAGAACACTGTGCTATCAGAAATTTTTGCCATACTCGTGTGGGTCCCACAACACGCCTCATCTAGCTTCGAAGTTTTGCATACTTTGGTTCTGTGTTTGTCTCATTCGAAGTCCAACGCGAAGGCACTTCGAAGCCGAAGTTTTTTTCTTGACTCAAGCACTGACAGACTTCGGCCAAAAACATATAAAGCAAAAATAAAAGCTTCGAAATTTAATGACAAGCTTCGAAATGGGCAGAAGTGCAAAGACATATAAAGCAAAAATAGGCCAAATTTAATGACAGTTATCATGTGCTCAGGTCAATTTAACATGATCTAAAAATATGATGACAACATGTGATTTCATCATTTTGAAATAAAAGCGTCATCACTCAATCAAGGTAACTAGACAAGTAAAAGCAGGGACTGCGCAAAGCTAATCAATTTCTACTCTAGACAGACAAGTCCAGTTCAAATGGAGTATTGAAAGCAAACTTGATTGACAATGAATTTATACTTGCTGTTCTTTTCATAATGCTAGGGGTTATTTGTTCGTCTACCTTATACTTTCCAATCAAGCCAAGTCTAGGAAAGAAAGCCATCAGAAGCTTAAGGCAGTGATTTTGGCATACACTAAATTATCCCAGTTCATACCAAAGTGCAATGGTAAGCAGTCTAGAATAAAGTAGTGCGACAAACAAACCCACCTAGATCTTTTCACTTTTAGCATTCAAATCATGGATTTTTGGATTTTTGATAAGTGAACAAATTGTTTAGCACTTGAAGAATGTCCATGAGTAAGCAATATGATTTGTCAAGTTGTAATTGTTGCATCCAGAGAAAAGGATTCTTGCTATCAAGCAGATAAAAGATAGCTAAAGAAGTTCTTCCTAAACATGCTAGATTCAAGACAAAGCAGTGAGCATGATTTGATTTTAGAAAGAAAAATCATGCACAAAATCTATCAGGCATTAAATAGAGTTGAGCTGTCATGATGACATGAATTAAAACAATGCATATTAGTGCAAAACATGTAAATGCAATTTCACACACAATGAGCATATGCATATCAGTGAAAATGTGCTCCCCTCACAGAATGGCGTACGGGTGACAAACACCAAGTTCCCCACGCAAGTAGGCGAAACATAAAGCATCGAGGGGTTTTGTAAAGATATCGGCTAGTTTGTGTTGGGTATCAACATATTGAATTTCAATATCACCCATCTCATTATGATCTCTGAGAAAATGATATCGCACATCAATGTGTTTGGTTCTGTAATGCTGAACCGGGTTGTTTGCAATACAAATAGCACTAGTGTTATCATAGAAAAGTGGAACACTCTTATAATCTAACCCAAAATTCCGTAAAGTGGAAACCATCCACAAAATCTGAGAGCAACAGCTAGCTGCAGCAACATATTCGGCCTCAGCCGTTGATTGTGCAACACTAGACTATTTGCGGGAAGACCAGCAAGCCAGTGAAGTACCCAGAAAATGACAAGTATCGGAGATACTTTTCCTATCAATCCTACACCTAGCAAAATCCGCATCGGAATTACCTCGAAGACACAAAGAGGAAGACATAGAATACCAAATGCTAAACTCGAGGGTGTGCTTGAGATATCTGAGAATGCGCTTTACCTCTTGGCGGTGAGAAGCACGTGGCGAAGCCTAAAAATGAACGCACAAACACACTGTGAAGTGTATGTCTGGCCTCGTAGCCGTCAAGTAGAGGAGTGAGCCGATCATGCTCCGAAACTCCTTCCGATCTACGGTTTCTCTATCCTCCTCGGGATCCAATGCTATCGAAGTAGCCATCGGAGTAGCGAGGGGCTTCGCATCAGCCATGTCGAACTTCTTGAGCAGGTCCTTGGTGTACTTCATCTGGTGGACGAATGTACCTTGTTTGCTTTGCTTGATTTGCAAACCAAGGAAAAATTTGAGTTCGCTCATCATGGACATCTCGAACTCCCTGCTCATGGCATCTGCAAACTCGGCAACCAAAGCATGAGAAGAGCCACCAAAGATGATATCATCCACATAAATCTGTACTAGCAGGAAATCTTTGCCATGCTTGAGAGTGAACAAGGTTTTATCAACAGATCCCATCAAATACCCCCGCTCAAGAAGAAAAGACTTAAGTCTATCATACCAAGCCCAAGGGGCCTGCTTGAGTCCATAAAAAGCCTTATGAGGTTTAAGGACTTTATGTGGGTATTTGAGGTTTTCAAAAACAGGGGTTGTTTTACATTAACATCTTCGCCTATGAAGCCATTAAGAAATGCACTTTTGACATCCATTTGATAGAGTTTGAATCCCTGGGACGCCGCAAAGGCAAGAAAAATCCTAATGGCCTCTAGACGCGCAACAGGTGCCAAAGTCTCAGTAAAATCCTTTTTGTTCCAATGAAATGAACATTTGGTGGAGGATCAACTAAAGTCCAGACTTGGTTTCTCTCAAACTTTTTAAGTTCTTCAGGCATGTCATTGATCCAACTAGAATCAGAGAGTGCATGACTAACATCTAAGGGCTCAAAAGAAGCAACAAAAGCGGAATCAATGAAATGAGCATGATAATGTGTTACCCTTTGATCAAGCTCAACAATGATCTACTCGGGAGGATGCATCCTTTGAATATGGTGTGGAGCCTCGTGGTGGGATGCAGTCTCCCCCTCAACTTGTGTGTTGGAGTGGTCGAAGATGACCGATGTCGAGGTATTTGCTTCGGGACCTTGTGCCGATGTGGTCAAAGCACGGTCGGCTTCGGGGGTTGATGTCGAGGGTAGTAGGGGTTCATCCTTGAATTCTCCGGTATCTTCATCTTCGAAGATGGTATGTTCCATGTCGTGTTCATTTGCCTATTCAAAAGTAGAACTAACAGAGGGGGTTGATTCATCAAAAGTCACATCACATGACTCGATGACAATGTTAGTTTCCAAATTGAGAACACGATAAGAATGACCATCAGTAGAGTATCCAAAAAAAATATCCCGTCAGAAGAGCGCGACTCAAATTTGTCTAAATTTCCACGTTTCAGGATAAAGCAATGACAGCCAAAAACTCGAAGATGAGTAACTTTGGGCTGTCTCCCAAAACGTAGTTCATAAAATGTCAAGTTCAAAATTGATCGCAAGAAGATTCGGTTTGAGATGTAACATGCAGTGTTCATGGCCTCAGCCTAGAATTCCTAGGAGTCCTGTGCTCATCGAGCATCGTCCTAGCCATCTCAACCAAAGTGCGGTTCTTTCTCTCAACAACACTATTCTGTTGAGGAACCCGTGGAGCAGAGAATTGATGTTCTATGCCATGCTCCATGCAAAAGTCAACAAAGAGATTGTTCTTGAACTCAGTGCCATTATCACTTCGAATGAATTTCAATGTACGAATGAATTTCAATGTAACAGGAAGTTCAGTGAAAAGTCTCAAAGCCAAGCTCCGAAAGTGTGAAAACACTTCATCCTTGCTGGCAAGAAATAAGACCCAAGAGTAGCGAGAGAAATCATCGACAATGACTAGCACATACCACTTGCCGCAGAAAGAACTAAACCTAGAAGGACCTATAGTGTCCATATGGAGAAGTTCTCCAGGTTGTTCAGTCATCACCATGGTGACTGGCGAGTGCGAAGCTGCAATCATTTTTCCATGTCAACATGGAGCGCAAACTAAATTCTTCTCAAACTTTAGCTTGGGCAATCCTCGGATCAGACCTAGGACACTTAGACGAGCAAGCAACTCAAAGCTCATATGCCCTAGTCTCCTATGCCACTTCCAAAGCTCAGAAGTTGAATGTGCAACAAGACAATGAGAAGAATTAGATGACTCAGAAAAATCAGCTCCAAAAACTCTGCCAACTCTAAAGATCTTACAGACCACAACGCCATTAGAATTGAATACTTGTGAAGTATCGCGATGGAATCGCACTTCGAAGCCCTCATCAAGCAATTGAGATACAAAAAGCAAATTGTATTCTAAATTTTAAACCAAATCAACATCTTTGAGAGTGAAATTTGAGTTGATTTTTACCACACCTTTACCTTTCACTCTACTCCTTCTATTGTTGCCGAAGGTGATATGTTCCTTTTTCTTGGTTGTGGTGAGGCTGGAGAACCATGCTGCATCTTCGGTCATGTGACGCGAACAACCGGAGTCCATGATCCATGTGCCCTCCAAGCCTCAGTCTGGTGCCTACATATGATAAGAGAATCTCGATCGCTCAATGTTGGGGTGAGTGAAAACATGAAGAGGCATCCAGCACTGAGTGATACGAGTAGTAGGCACAACAAAAATAGACTGTCTGCGCACAGGAAAATCAGAATGATGCATTGTGCGAGGTCTACCTACATGCTATGACCCAAATACATGACGAGGTCTCCTAACCTATCGAGGCACAAAGTTACTCACACGAGGTCTACCACCATATGGAACATGGTGAAAACCTCGAGGAGCAAAACCTCTCCGGGAAGTACGAGGAGCCTCAAAAACAGGACGTGAGTAAACCTCAGAATCATGCATACCTAGAGATGGGTAATGCATGTTCTAGAAACTCATCACCTGAGAGCGTCACTCATCCTTGATGCAACGAAAACAGACCCTAACCAGATGACCCGCCCGCTGACAATAGGAACAATGAAACACTCTCCTAGGGGCACTCTCATGGGTCATAGGAGCAATACTCATAGGATCCTTGGGCTTCTACTGAGTGATTTTCTTTTAAGTTTGGGTAGGCTTTTTGGCTGATGGAGTATCTAACCAGGCTCTTTCTTTATCTAAGGTAGTGGGTGAGGTAAAAACAGTTTTGTTCTCACTGTCTGAAGGAATCCTCTCAAAACCCAATCCCAGAGTTAACCCTGCCTTGTCAGCACACATCTTGGTCTTGGCCAAGAGCAAGTCCATCCTACCCTTTCCCTTAGTGCATTTGTTAACCACAGAAAGATGGTATTCATTTTCAGTCATGAGGTTTTCAGCTCGCTCTCTAACAGTGCCTAGCTAGTCCTTAAGGGTTATGCAAGTGTCACACACAGGTTGCACATCCTTAGAACTACCGACCCTCTCCAATCTAGCCTCTAAATCATGGACATACTTATCATGTAAATCAATGCTCTCACGTAATAAAGAACAGTTCATTCATTCATTTATATCATGAGGACTAGAATCAACCATCAAAAGCTGCTTCTGTGCAGTCTCAAGCTTAGAAAGAGTTTGAGCATGCATAGAACGCAACTGAGCAAGCTCACCCATGACAACATTGCAAGATTCATATTCAGCATCATTAACCCTAGACTTAAGCATGGCATAATCAGTAGAAACATATTCTATCCTAAGTCTAAGTTCTTTTCTATCTTTAGCGGCTTGCACAAGTAACCTATCCTGACTAAGAACTACTTCATTCAGTTCATCTAATTTAATTGAAAGCTGGTCATAGGATAGTGGTACCTCAGATGAGTCAAGCTCATTGTTGATGTGATCGCTGTCGGCCATGAAGTAGAGGCCGGTGAAATCTCTTCCCTTCTTGTCCTTCTTCTCCTCCTTCCTTGGAGATGTCACTGAGAGCAGCAACAAAAGCTCTGGAAGCGGCTTTGGCTACCCTCTTAGGCACCTTGCCGCGCTTGCCCTTCACAAAGGGTTTCCTCTCCTTTTTGTGGTATTTGGGGACCTCACTCTCATCTCTCTTCTTGAGTTTAGGACAGTTGGCCTTGATGTGAGAAGTGTCGCCACACTCAAAACAACCACTAAAACCACTTCTCCTCTGATCCTGTCTCTCATGGTGAAAACGGGTGAACCATCTGGCAATGAGAGCAAGCACTTCATCATCCAGAGTATCCACCTACTCCTTAGTGACGAAGACCAGGGAGGACAAGGCAAAACCACCTGCTAGAACACTAGTGCCAGATGAGCTTGGTTCTGCAGTGGTGCCACAGCTAGTGCTAGAAACTAGTGCCAATGGTTGTGGCAAGGAGTTTCTGTGCACTGCAAGAGATGCCTTGGCAATCTTTGTGGACTTCAGCTTGCTGAAGAGCTCATCATAGGTCAATGTGTCATAACCTGTGGACTCATCTATGCTGGATTTCTTCACTTCCCATATGCTACGATCAAGAGCATAGAGAATCTTGATAGCTCTGTCATGATCATTGTAAGCAAGCGTCTCATTGGACCGCAAGTTACTCACTATCGCATCAAAGCGAGAAAACATGTCATCTATAGATTCACCAGGCGCCTGCACAAACAACTGATACTGTTGATTGTACGTGATTTAGCGCCTAGCCTTAATCTGTGTAGAGTCCTCATGAAAAATAGTGAGTGTAGTCCAGATCTCCCTAACTGTCCTTAGGTGTTGAACCCTATCAAACTCACTCCGACTCAAACCAATGAACATTATATTTCTAGCCTTGGAGTTAGCATTATACTAATCCTTTTCTGTCTGAGAGGTGCAAGTTTCAGGGATGGAGTATTGTGAGTCCACAATCTCCCAAATTGCATTTCCTTGGCTTAGCAAGTAAGCCTCCATGCGCACCTTCCAGTATGCAAAATCCGTCCCATCGAACAGAGGTATTTTACTAACTCTGTCCATGTCGCCAACAGATCACAAAACCGGTTAAGGTCAATTGGTGATCTTAACCTGCTCTCATTCCAATTGTTAGACCAAAAACGATGACTAGAGGGGGGTGAATGGGAGCTTTTTAAAAGGGAAAATTACTCATATGCCATTATAATTTTTAAGAATTGTCTACATGCCATTGTCAGTGACTATGGTGGTCCCCATTTTTCATTGACACACTGATGGCGTATTGGCAAACTGTTTTAGTTCCGTCTTCTATAGAACAGGCTTCGAACACATCCTTCGAAGTTCTGGTTCGGAGGTATTTCATAGCTCCGAAACCAGGCTTCGTAAGGAGCAAAAGTTCGAAGTCAATAAGACTTCGCTCCACCCAAAAAACCAAACCCTCAATTCTGCTAAGTCAGTGCAGGCTCCGCACACTAGGTGCCTTGAGCAAACTTCACACTTCACCCTTCATAGGAGGTGGTTTCCCTCTGCAGACTCTGACCAGAAATTCCGCACTAGCAACTGATACTAGGCATCGTGTTTCAAAGGTCAAACTACACCGAGAACATACTGCGCTGAGGACTTTGATAGGGAACAAATCAGGCTTCGAGTTAAGCCATGGACAGTGCTTCGCTAGTAATTAGAGAGGACTAGCCTCCAGTTACACAGAGCGAACACACACACTTCAAAAGCACAGATCACTCACACACTTCTCCAAAAGAGAACCACTGAACAAACTCGAACCAAGAAGAAGTGGAGCACAACAAAATCAGAACATGCAGTCCAAAGCAGACATACAAGTTCAAGCAAAAATGAAAATAGAATAAAGTTTCATTTCTTGAACAGGGAACACAAAATGAACTCACATGATGAATACATGAAAATGGTGGCTAGCACAGGAGCTCTAAAAATGGCTGCTCAAAAGTGTTACTGTTGCCTAGCTAGCCTCCACTATTTATAGGCACTATTCAGCCCTGTGAATAGACTACTTTACCCCTAGGGTTTACACTGATTTTGTCTCATCAGAACAGGGGGTACAGATGGTAGTCTACTTTATTTGGAGGCCTATTTTGTCAGCTTCGCAGAGGAGACATCATCAGCTTTTGCAGAGCATACACGATCAACCTTTGCAGTTTTGGAGTCTTCTGAAGCCCCCCTTTCGCATGCGAGGGGTGCGTTAGCTTCGGCGAGAAGCCTTGAGCCTAACGGCCTTCGCTTCACCAAAGTCATCCTTCGATACAATGATGGTTTTGAGCCAAAGCCGTCAAAGCCCTTGAGCCTTTGCTCCATCACCTCCGGAGTGGACCACCATGGCTTTGAAGCTACTCCCAGCTCGAACTTCGTCAGTCTGTGTACCGAAGCCATGCATGGCCGAAGTACCTCAAGTCAGCCACACTCCGAAGCCCCACCTTCGGAATACCACCCTTCGAAGTCCCTCCTTCGTCCAAGGCCTCCGCATGAATCATTCCATGATCATTTTGTCGAAGTGTCTCTCCTCGAGCACACTCCTCGACGAACCTCACCCATACCATGCCTTCGATGCACCTCGACTTCTGAGACCTCCATCGGGTAAACCTTCGAGTGCCTCCCTCCGGAGCAACACTTTGAATGCCTTGCCTCATTGGTGAGGACTGTCCACCATACTCCGAAGTCACTCCATTCAGAGTACCCTTTGAAGTGCCTCGCCTCTAAGGACTTAGTCTTGGGATACCTTCAGCCGGAGCCACGCTTCGCACTCTCTGCCTTCGCCTGGCGCACCTTGACCTGAGGACCGACCTTGACCCCACATAGCCTTCGTGACTGAGCTCCCCGCTCGCCTGGCATCAAGCCTCCTGCTTGACCCAGGTTCACCTACAGCGAACCGTCCGTCACTTCCAAAGTCACCTGCGCACCACAGACAGACAGACAAGTGTATCCAGTACCCCAGAGACCTCTCCAGGTAAACAACCTCCGGTACACACTCCGGTGTACCACCCAAAGTACCGAACCCTTCGGTACACATGTCATCGTGCTCTGCCGGACCCCTCCGACAGATAAACTCTATTGCGAGCAGACCCACCTACCTCCGAACCCCTTCGGTGAAACAACCTTCGAACCCCTTTGAGGGACCCCTTAGAATCTAGAAGGTCAATCATGTCAATCACTCATCCTAGACTCTGAAACCAACCCTTGGTTTCTCATTATTGTTCTTAATTTGCGTGCTGAGAAGATTATGACGCCGCCGAGGAGCCGGAGTTCTACCCCGAGGTTCCACCATCTCTACTCACTGACCTAGGCAAGTCACAACCCCTGCCTTGATCATATTGAACCCATGTTTTAATTAAATAATGTTTTAACCCATAAGATATAAATGCATTAGTTCAATTTAAAGTCTTACACCATATTTATTAGATCCCATGACCTTGATGTGAAAACCCAAGTCATGCTCTTGAACTGTTTTTTCTTGTCGCCTTTAATATTAATTATTAGTTAGTGTCACTAGTATCGACACAAATGTTAGTATGCTAAAAATAAGTCGTAGATTAGGATGGATATTTCTACTCTATTATTCCCGAATTTATATCTCATCTCTTGTTATTCTAAAAGATGGAAAAGGACTTGGAAAATGTTTAAGTATGTTAGCATGGTGGGTTTCGAGTGCAAGCGAGGGTATTGGTTAGTCGCACCCGGGGCACTATAAGGACCGGTCTGCGAGATCTGTTGTGAAGTACTTTTGTACCAACCACAAGTCTAATGGGTAAGGCCTAACCAGAAGTATGGATCATTCCAACTCGATGCACCGAGTGGAGGGGTTAAGTTGCATCTGCGAATGACTTGTACCAACGAGGCACGAAAGGGGGTACGATGTTGGTCCAATGCGTTGGCGCGCCAGTGAAACCTAGTTGGTTATCCTCAAGTTGGGGCGGATTATGGTGAAGGTTTTGGCATGAATTCCTGTGCCTTGGTACACCTCTAATCAGAGTATAATCTTTTTGAAAAGCTAAGCCCATGGTCAAGGGCGGGTTGAGCAATGTTCACCGCAGTAAATTTAATTTACTTTTCTAGATGTGCAATGGGTACCGGTTTATAAGGACTGTTGTGCGAGGGAGTATTGTTGTACTACTCGAGTTAGTGGATGGTTTCATACTCATTACTTATATTCTGCATAATAAATATGATCACATTAACTGCTTAATTACAAATTGTACTTTTCTGCAAATATAAGCCACATGCCTTTCATTGTTATTACCCTTGCATTATTTTGCATTTCGGTGGCTTGTTGAGTACTTTTGTACTCACCCTTGTTGACGCAACACCAGAGGCTACATACTACGAGGATAATGGTCTAGAATAGTTGTCCCAGTCAAAGAAGCGAGTCCTGAAGCTAGATGTTCATCACCAAGATTTTATTTTTATTACTATTTCAGTGTAAAAAAATAGCATGCGAGCTATATTTTGTTTGTCGTAAGACGTGGTTATGTGATGAACATTTTGTATTTATTGTTTTTATTTGGAAATTCAATAAAGTATGTAATTATTAAATTCTGGGTGTTACACTCTAGTCCTAGCACTACAACAAAATGATAAAATTTCGTCGGCTATTTTATCTTCCGCCGGCATTTCGGAAAGCCTACGGAAGTTATTTAACTGGCCGACGGAAGTTAATTTAACTTCCGTCAGCTTTTGACCATGGCTGACGGAAATTAAAGGGCATTTTTCCCCGCCATGTACAGAAGCCTTACTTCTATCGGCCAGCATTAAAGTTGGTTGGCTTTAATGCTGGCCGACGGAAGTTAAGAGAGATATTTTTCTCCACCCGCGCGCGTACAAGGAAACCAAACTTCCCTGTACGCGTGCCCACGCCGCCGCCCTGCTCGCCGCTGCTCGCTGCCCTGCCGCCACCGCCGCCCACGCGCGCGCAGCCGCCAGAGTGCCCTTCCCCACCACTGGCCGAGCATCCTGCCCCGTCGCCGTCCGCCCGAGCTCCCCACCGCCAGCCGCCTCCATCCGTCGCCCGCCAACCACTGTCGTCCGCCGTCGCCCGTCGACCGCCGCCGACCATCGCCGTCTGCCAAGTAATTTTTACTCCTCCCGATCCTCTATATAATTTCCTCACTTTCATTGTGATTGAATTATTGTTTACTTTGTGAATTGTGAATATATGGTGTGAATTGTGAATTGAATTAAACTGTGAAATGTGAATATATGTTGCGATGTTTATATGCAATATATGTTGTGATGTTAAAAAAATTGTACATGTATTAATATGTTTCATATGCGATGTTCAGCCGGCCGCCGCCCATCGCCGCCCGCCGGCCTCTGATCCGCCGCTGCCAAGTAATTTTTTCTGCTTTAAGAATTTTCTTCACTTTTAATTTGTGAATTTTGTCATAGTGGATTGCAGTGATTGCTCTAGGTTATATTAGCAACAATTTTGTCATAGTGGCCGGATCGAGATTGATTGTATGATAGACACTTAAATTTTGTTGTAGTATGTGATATAATGAATAATTGATTCATTTGTTAATGCATGTCAAGTGGAAATTGATTGTATGATACACTTGATTTTTGTCGTAGTATGTGATATAATGAATAATTGATTCATTTGCTAATGCATGTCAAGTGGAAATTGATTCATTATGTTGACTATTTATGCTATTAAAAGTGTTTCATATGCGATGTGCTATTATATATGCTATTAATTAAATTCTTGTATTAATTTGTAGTTTGTTGATGATTTCATTACGGTGATTAGTATTACATATATATACTTTCTTATATATATTCTTTCGTATGCATTTCTTTATTTGATAACAACGTAAATAGTATAACGAAACCTATGCGTCACCCGTTTCGGACCAACATGTCTCACACGTGTCGTGCGTGTGAGATGTGTAGGTCCAGAATTGTCCCTTTTTGGACAGCCTCAGAGTGGGCGACAAAACGTGGTATTTATGATGAGTCATGAGTCCGAACGAGATTTCAGTGTCATAACCTTGTTGTTCTCCATTGCACCACTATCAGACGTGCAATTGGAGAACAACGGGGTTATGCCGCTGAAATTTCGTTCGGACTCACGACTTATCATAAATACCACATTTTGTTAGTCACTCTTGGGTGGGTTTACGACCTATCTTTTCCTATAGACATAGGGTTGTGGTATGTACGTAGAAATGTCTTAGTACTTATGATGCATTCTCGATTGAATGAATGTTTTGCCTCTAGAATGGCTGAGGATGATCGACGGTGGATGTATAGTTGTTGGAAAAAAGTGGATCTCACACGAGGGAGTGGGTAATCAACGCTGAGAAATTTGTTGAGCGTGCATTCACTTTGACAAAAAACTCTGCCACGCAGTGCCCATGCAGGAAGTGCGGAAATTCTCATTGGCAAGACAAGAGAACGTTGTCACTGCACATTTGCAAATATGGTTTCTTCCCAGGTTATGAAGTTTGGGTGCACCATGGCGATACAGGCCGTGAAAAAACAGTATTAGTAGAGGAAAAAGAAGATGATAGCGTGACTGACGATAGGATGGATGAGATGCTTGATTCTATACGGCCAGAGTTTGAAACAAACCCTGAGGATCCTCCTACACCGGAGGTTCAAAAGTTTTTCAACATCCTTCGAGCTTCTGAAGAGTCGTTGCATGAGCACACCACCGTAAGTGTTCTCGCTTTCGTGACCTATCTAATGGCCATTAAGTCGAAGATTGCATTCTCCAACAATTGTTATAAGGAGCTCGTGAACCTGATCAGTGATATCCTTTCTATGAACCATAAGATGTCGAACGACATGTACCAGTCAAAGAAAATGCTTTCTGCTCTCGGTATGGAGTATGATAAGATTGACTTGTGTCAAGATAACTGTATGCTTTTATGGAAAGAATATATGAATGAGATGAAATGCTTAAAATGTGGTAAACCGAGATTTGTAGAGGTCGTAAATGAAGATGGTGAAAAGGTGATGACAAAGGTTGCTCATAAGCAACTTCATTACATGCCTCTTACACCTCAGGTGAAACGATTGTTTCTCTCAAATAAAACCGCTAGGCATATGAGATGGCATAAGGAAGGCGTACGCGAGAATAACCAAGTAATCATGCACCCATCTGATGGTGAGGCATGGAAGGCTCTAGATGATTTTGATGCAGAATTTTCTAGGTATGCAAGGAATGTTCGCACCAGGTTAGCAACAGACTGATTCACGCCATTCAATGTAACCGCATCGTCGTACTCTTGTTGGCCTATCTTTGCAATTCCATACAACCTTCCACTTTTGTTTTGTATGAAATATGAATTTATATTTCTGTGTCTCATTATGCACGACATGGGACCAATACCGGTTTGCACCTGATGGAGCCCACGGAACTGCCTAGGGGGCGGTGTCTCATGACTTCTGGGTATGTGTTTTTTCATGCATTGTTTTATTTTAACGCAAAACTTTTGGAGTTATAGTAGGTTATTAATCATAACTTTTGTAGTTACATTTTTGCTTGCCAGAATCGGGAAATCACCATAATCATGCCCTTGCTGTCTTCAACAACAATGCATTCAAGCGAACAATGTGTACTACAAGGTGAAGCTAGGGAAACGAATGAGCAAGACGATGAGTTCTTCAGCAATATACTTGACTGAGGAGCAATATCATTCGGTAAACAATCCTAACTCTTTTAAATCTTCAATTTTTGAGATTTATTTTCATCTAATGCAGAAGCTTAACATCTTTGTTCAGGTGAGGATTATGTGGTTTGCAAACCGCGAGGATGCCTACTTTGAATTCTGCAAGATTTGGTCTTCACATGAATTCAAGAAGGTTTCTAAGAAGAAAAGGCAATGTCGTGGCACGGATCCGAAGCACAAATATGGGGACGATGGACATATCTGCTTGGCTAAACGCATGGTAAGACCTACCCTTGTCACTTTATCTATATATACATTGTAATGCGAATAACTCATATCTACTGTACAGGAAGCTAAAACTAGTGTTGTGCCAAGTGACATCGAGGTTTATGCTTCTAGTCATAAAGGAGCAGATCCTGCACAGCCAGATATCTTGTGTAGTCAGTCAGCCATGGATCATTTGGTAAGATGTTAACAACTTTAAGAGTTTGTGTCATTTTTTTGCCTCTAATCGGTAATGTTGGTTTTTGCAAACGCAATATGGTCAACACATGGCTCAACTCCATGGAGAAGAGTATGATTGATGGAGACAACCTGTCGACCCAATGGTTGTGTACTCCAGCGGAGTTGGAAAAAGCCATGGATGGTGAGACGATGTTTTTCTCAATGCTTTGTGTATGGTACTGTCCTGGTAACTAACTTATTGAATGTTGCAGGTACTCCATGTTCAATGAAGTTATTGACTCAAGGGCGGTGAGAGCTCAGAAGTCCGCTTAGTCATCGCAGGGCTCCTCAGGAGTTAGCTCTAGTCGTCGTCGCTCAGAAGCAAACTAGGAGATTGTTCAGCTGATAGAGGAACTGAGGCAGTCACGCAAGCAGATGATGCAGTCATAGGAGCAAATGAGGCAGTATCAAGACCATTATACTACCTAGTTTGCACAACAGTAGGCGATGAAGCATGTATGTTAAGTTTGCCACATTACAACTATATAGCAATTAGGAATAGGTTTAAAACTAATGGGTTGCATTACAACATGTATAACACATTGCCCAGCTGCAGGGAATTGACATGTCGTAGTTCCGACCAATGCCTCGCCCACCACCACCATTGTTTCCTATTGGTGCTCCTATTGCAGCTGAGGTACCCTCCTATCGTTAGTTTAGATACTTAAGTTTGCGTTTAGATGGTTATTTGAGTTCGTTCTCTAATTTTATCTATTGCTTTAGACTGTCCATACGCCCGGTCGGGATGGACCCTTGACTTCAAATGTGGATGAACCGAGAGGCAGCGGCGGTGCCCACAACTCCAACCAACCAAATGAGGGCGATGAGTGAGCATGGATTGTCCCTTAATGGATTTTAATGTGATTTGTGTACTTGGATGTGATTGTATTGCATAACTATGGATGTGATACTATTGTTGGATGTGAATGTGTACTTGGAATGTTTTGGATGTTGATGTGAGTTTGAATGTAAAATGTGGATGTGATTTTGTTGTTGGATGTGGAATTGTGTGAATGTGGAATGTTTTGGATGTGGATGTGGATATGTGATTGTTTATTGTTTTGGATATGTGAATTTGGATGTGATTGTGTATGTGGATATGAAAATGTTGTTGAATGTGAGTGGGAATGGGAGAAACAGAAAAAACAAAACAAAAATTCCAGGGAACTTCTGTCGTCTTTACCATAGCCGACGAAAGTTAGCTATTTTCGGCCACGTCAGCAGAAATAGCTAACTTCCGTCGACCATGGTCAAAGCCAATGAAAGTTATGGAAGTTTGCCACGTCAGAAGAACCCCCGTGGCCGGCGGAAATTGGCTAACTTCCGTCAGCCACCGACAGAAGTTAGCTAACTTCCGTCGGCTCCACGTTGCCGACATAAGTTATGGGGGTTGTGATGACGTGGCAAAATACCACGACAACTTCCGTCGGCCATGTGGAGCCGACGGAAGTTAGCTAACTTCCATCAGTGGTCAACGGAAGTTAGCCAATTTCCGTCGAATCACTTCCATTGGCCAGATGCCGACAGAAGTTAGGCTTTTGCTGACGGAAGTTGGCTTCTTCTATCGGAAAAAGCCCAAAGCTGAAGGAAGTTTGCTGGATTCTTGTAGTGCAGATATAGCAAGCCTCTGTTCTTGATCATCCTACAAAGGGCGCTCAAGAAGATATTGAAATTTCTAGTGAGGAAGATGAAGCTGGTGTCGTTGGTTCAAAGAGGAAGTTGACTTCATTGGTTTGGAAGGAGTTCAAGAGAGTGAAGGTGTGTGGTAAAATTAAAGCAAAATGCAATCATTGTTCCAAAAATCTTAGAGGAGAAACTAAGAATGGCACTAAATATCTTCATGATCATTTAAAGACATGTCCATATCGCAAGAGCAAGATTATGGGGGCACAAGAAAAGATGTATTCTCAATCTTCTTTGAGATTTAGTTCTAAGGATTATGGGAACATTTTAGTTGGAAGTTACATGTTTGATCAAGATGTTGCTAGAAAGGATCTTACTGACATGATTGTCCTACATGAATACCCCCTAAGTATGGTTGATCATGTAGGTATACAAACAAATTGTTATTTATTGTATTTCCTGTGTATCGCATGCCTAATTATGTGTGTTTTAATTTTTTTGAAAAGACATTATGAACCGATTTTAGGAAGAAAGAAAGAGGGCCATTGAGATATGTTGCTATAACTACTGACATGTGGACCTCAAATAACCAAAAGAAAGGATACATGGCAATCACCACCCATTTTATCGATGAATCTTGGAAGCTCAGGAGCATTCTCATGAGGTAGTAATAGTATCATTTGAAATGTTTGGATTTTTCTATATTGAATTCCTGATTGTGTGCATTAATTTATTCTTTGTATAGATTTATTTATGTGCCAGCTCCACATAATGCTGAGGTTATTGCTGATTAACTAAATGAAGCTTTTATTTAATGGAATGTTGATGAGAATGTATCAACAATAATAGTAGATAATTGTTCTACGAATGACAAGGTAATAATGTGTTGTTATACATGCTAATATACGTGTTCTAGTATATCTCTTTAACTTACACATTTTAATTTATTGAAAATAGGCAAAAAATTGGTACTAAGAAAAATAGGACCATATAAATTTATGTTGAGAGGCATCATGCTACACATGCAGTGTGGTGCACACATTTTGAATTTAATAGTTAAGGTGTGTTCGGAATATGATCCCGAGTTACTTCCTGAGTGGTTTTAAGCTCACCAGATAACAGTTGGAATTCTCCAGATGGTCAACATGTGGGGATCTAAAATCTTGTGAGTTATGTACTCGGTAAGAGGGCTCCTGACCATCGGCATTAGCATGGTCACCTTCAAGAGCCATACTGTCATTGATTTCCATAAATCCTATAGTTATTTAGGGCGGTTATGTCCAAAGTTATTGCCCATGTACTGATCAATTTTCCGTCATTAATAGGGCTAATTACTCATGATTTGTATCCCCTAATCCCTTCCTTATAAAGGTACTAGGGGAGTCCTGAAAAAGGACCTGGATCCAAGATCTTTGAGATCATATCGATTTATTCCTAAATCATACACACACATGAGGTGGGTTATTATCCTCCGAGAGACCTGAACCTATCTAAAAAATCTCTATCTCTGTTTCATTTCTTGAGATAACCATGGAGTCATAGCACAACTTTCCATTAGCCTAACTGAGGAGCCATGGTGAAGACCTCAAAGGGAAGGCACTTCCAAGGTGTACTCTGAAGGGAGTCACTTCGAAGGAACAAAACTTGATGTGGATTGGTCATGTAACTCAGGTGCACAGATCGACGATCGTCGAGCAGAGGGAGCCATAGGGTCTTGTGATCCTTTGTCTGCCTTTGAGTATTTTGTGAGTGTCTTTTAAATAAGGACACTGGTTTTTGTTTGGAGGCTAGAGTTATTTTATAGTGTTTGGGATATCTCAGACTGTCGCTTCACATCATATCTGACAAAAGAGTGATAGCACTTATTTTTATCTATGATTTGGGAATTTTTATTTTGCGCCCATTCACCCCCTCTTTGGTTGCTACTCCTGGTTTTACAAGTGGTATCATAGCTTGGTTAGGGTTTTTTCATACCTTTACTGGTTCTAACCCAAGTTATCGACTATGAGTTTTTCGAGAAAGGTTCCGTCCCTTGAGTCCTTTGGCTATAACTATTGCAAGACTCGCATGCGAGCTTATTTACTGAGCCAGGGATCATACATTTGGGACATGCGTGTTCATCTTTTTTACCGTTCGTCCTTTTGTTGAGTGATCTACTCCGTTAATAGTCACTTAGCATGAGAACAACAACATAGCGGTGAACATACTATTTTTTGGACTTGGTTTTTCTGGATTTGAACATGTGAGCCATCTCGACACTGCTCGAGAGATTTGGACTACCCTCCAAACATATCATGAGGGAACAACCCAAGTCAAGGCTCAGCCCAACAAGTACCACTCGAAGGGTGATTATGTTAGTCTTTGCTTCATCTCTGACAACAGCAAGCGCAAGCAAAAGCACAATACTCGATATCAGCAAAACAACAAGCACCACAAGAGCTTTTGCAGTATGGCTCTTGAGGAGAAGAACGACAACAACAGTTCTAACACGGACTCCGATGATGAGGAGGAGATAACTCCTCATGAGCTTGATCTTCTTGATTTGCTTAAGGAAAACAATTAGGAGTTAATGTATCATGACAAACTACTTAGAAAGGCTATGAAGAGATTATATGTGCTTACCAGTGAGCTTGCTATTGCTAATAGCAAGATTGAGAGTCTAACTTTTTCTCCTTGCTTTCCTGAGGATACCGAGTGTCCGATCTATGAGAAGTTGTTGTGTGACCTGACTTCTCTAAAGTCAAGGTACACCGAGAGGGTCGATGAGAGAGATGCTTTAGCCACTGAGCTTGAAAATGCTCAGTTGGAGCTGAAAGATGCTCAAGACTCAGTTGTCGTACCTTGTAAGGATTGCCCATCCTTTTTAAATGATCTTATTGAGTTGAGATTGAAGTGTGATGGACAGGTGAGTGAGCTTGAGATGCTGAGTTGAGTAGGTAGAGACCAAGTACAGTCTAGATATTTTATCAGTTCCTTCCACCATCTGTGAGGACTGTTAGTCTCTTAGGAAGGATCTAGCTGAAAAGAATGCTGAGATTCAAAATCTAGGGAAGTCTGCCCATCCAGATGTTGAGTGTGGGGTCTTCCTATCTTAGGTGGAGGTGCTAGGTTCTTTGAGAGAAGAGATAACATGTGTTGAGAATGAGAACTCTTACCTCTGATAGATCCTGAGTTGGGTGAGTGCTACAAAGCCTCAATTGGGGATGATAATCTAGCAATTCAAGAGTGAAGATGGGTTCGGACTTGGGTATACTTACACCAAGGATGATTTTGAGAGTGATTTAAGTAGGGCAGTGGAGTGGAGTAAGATGAGTCCAAAGGATAGATATCCTAAGACCCACACCACAGAGTCCTTCAAAATTGATCAGCCTAGAGATGGAATGATCCATAAAAAACCTAGAGCTCCACCCAAGAATCTTATTTGGACTTCCAAGCTTGACTCTTTACCTAGAACCTCCAACACTAAAAAGCTTCCACCAAATACCACCAAGCCTAAGAACCCAAACACTCAACCACATCCCAAGAAAATGACCTATCATTATGAGTTTTGCTATAGATACGGTAATCTTAAGGAGTTTTGCTTCAGGAGAAAGCGAGTTGAGAGAGCTAAGAGAGCTAGAGATGGGCATAGCAGTTTTACCAACAAGGTGGTAGACTAAGAGTTTCTCAATGCAATAAGAGGCGAGTTGCCAGGGCGCGTCATGTAGGTGGTGGTAGGGGAGATGGCTTTCATGCCCATGCTCCGAAGGGTGGTTATCGTTCCGGCAGAGCTCCAGGTCATTCTCGATACGACTTTGGACCTCGTGGCCACGACTTTAGGCAATTTGGAGGACAACGCTTTGAGAGAGAGTCGCGCTTTGGTCCTAACTTCTATGCTTATTTTGGTTTTCCTACAAGTGATTTAAAGTCTTGTTCTAATTCTAACCATTTTACTTCTTTTGGTTTTTCCACTTTTGAGAAGATGGCTCGACACTAGTTCAGTTCTTTTGCTAACCCCAGTGTCAGACCATTCGCTCGTCCTTTTTACCATTGATTTTACAGGATCGGGGCCTGGAGGACATATGGATCATGGACTTGCAGATAGTTCTCAAGCCTCAACCCCATGAGCATCAATCACTACATCACTTTTGGGGACAACTGTCAGGGTAAGGGATTTTGTGTTTTGTTTATCCTTTTTGAGTTGTATGTCTTGAAATTTTTCTTTCTCTTGCATGTTCTTTTGTATTTTTGTGTGATTTTCATGCTTTGTTGCGTTAACACACATGCACAAGATTTTGTTATATGATTAACTGCTTTTACATGCACTTTCTTGTATATGCTTTTGAATATTTGTCTATGACATGTTGATTCTGCTCTAATGAACATATTTGATATATGTCATGCGCATGGCTTTTATGTCTTAAAATCTAAAACATAGTCACTGCTTAGTCTGATAACTAGCATGTGTAGGCTTATTACTTTTGGTATCTTTTATATGCCTCGTAGCTAAATCCTTTTCACTGGATGCAAATATACAACTTGAACATCTACATGCTTTTCATGGAAATCTTGAACTGAAAATTAATATAAATGCCTTTTGTGCTAAAATGAAAAGATCCAAGTAGGTTTGCTCTGTTGCACTACTTTTGTTCTAGACTGCTTACCATAACACTTTGGTATAAACCGGGACATTGCAGTGTATGCCAAGACCAATGCTTTAAGCTTTTGATGGTTTTTCTTTGACTTAGGCTTAGCTTGATCGGTCAATATAAGGTTGACAAGCAAATAACCCTTGGCACTAAATCAAAATGAAAATGGAATCAAAAATCTTAAAATTATTAGATAACAAGTTTGCTGAATTACATATTTTTGGATAACCATACTTAGGTAGATATTTGCTAGCTTTTTCATTTCATATCCTATCATGCCTAGTCAACTAGTCTGAGGGGTAATGTTTTTGTTTGCCAAAACTTGAAAATTGCTTACTCATGATTTTATTTGGATGTTATTCACTTGAGCTTGCCATGTAGTGTTACTAGACAATATCCCCGTGTTGATAGCAAAAAATGGCATTATTGGTCAAGAATGTCCAAATATCAATTTTGGTAATTTAGGCCGAAAATACACAAGTCCTAGATCAGGCCGAAGCCCTGTAGGGCCGAAGGCTCATCAAGCATTGGGCTTCGGAGGCCCTCTAGCGGCCTGTTACCTTTGGCCCGAAGGCCTATCGGACATGGGCTTTGGAAGCCTTCTAGAGGCCTGCTACCTTCGGCCCGAAGGCCTTCGGAGGCCTACCTCGTCGAAGCTTCAGCCCGAGGAGCACGCTTTGGTAGGCCTTGCCGAAGGCCCATTTCAGGCCGATTTTCAGAGATAGAGTTTGAGTCTGATTCTGGCTAATTTTATCCCTAAGTTTGATTAGGACAAATCCTACTAGATTAATCTTAGAGATAAGAAGACTAGCCCCTATAAATATAGGGGTGAGGTAGGTTCATTAACCCCCCCCCCAACACAAATCAATGTCAAACCCTAGTTTGAACCGTACCTTTACTTTTATTTACTTTTCTGCGCAACCTTTATGGGTTTGCTTGGAAACCCTCTGCCAGCCATGCCGAAACCATGGTAAGCCTTGCTACTTCACTCATGAAGTACCCGTTAATCTACATAACATATTGCTATCACCTTGTTGCTTTGCTTGTGAAGTATCTGTTAATCTATGTAATAGATTTCTACCTTCGTTTCTCTACTGCAACACTGAGCAGATTCGGTATCCAGGCCAAATTGGCACTTGATCTCTGTTCTATTGTAGGTTTTCATGCTCGGAGCCCTTCTCCAGAAGTGTCCGGACCTAAGAAACTGGTTTCGGAGGCTTCTAGAACACCCTTCGACGAAACCCTGCTTCGACTACCCATGCCGGACCCATCACGCTGTTGTCGGTTTGACCAAGTCCCACATGCTGGAGTGCTCCACAACAGGCTTCGTCGCACCAGGCTTCGCCACACTTACACTCCACTCGGGACGAAGTCGCGCCAGTGCGTTGCATTTGAATATTTTGTCGTGTCATATACTTCGCACCGAACCCTGTTGTTCGGAGGTGATTTCGTGTCAAGATGCTTCGGAGCATGCCTTCGGCCAGATTGATCCGAACGCCGAAGGATACCTTCAGCGAGACCCTTCGCACTAGACGCCGAAGGCCCCATTCGGTGAATCCCTTCGCACAGTACACTTCGAACCAGTTAGGCTCCGTCCAGCTTGCTGGTTTATTTTATTTATATATTTCTTTCATCTAATTGGATTATTTCTGTGTGATATGATTACCTGGCAACTCCACCCACCTTGCCACTATTAAGGGAAGTTAGAACGCGACGTCGGTGTTGTGTTACGCTTAGGCTTGTCCCTAAGTATCTGTGCACTTTTGGATCGTCGAACTGACCCAAGTGCGGGGGCACGTTTTCGTGTCAACACACTTTTTGGTGACTCTGCTCGTGAAAACTACGCCAACATGACGATTACATCTACATCGTCCGTAGGCATGTCTACGACGACTATGATGTCTACATCGCCAATGGATCCTATGTGGGGGGCGCAGATATCTACAACCGCAACATCATGATGCCAACCCTTGAAGATATCCCTGAAGAGGACCGAGCAGAGATCAAGGCAAAAATGAAAGCGCTACAGGACGTAATGCTTGGGAGATGTTGATAGCAAAAAAATGGCATTAATGGTTAAGATTGTCAAAATATCAATTTTTGGTAATTTGGGCCAAAAATGCACATGTCCCGGGTTAGGCCGAAGCCCTACAGGGCCGAAGGACCACTGGGCTACGGGCTTTGGAAGCCTCTAGCCAGCACATGGCCTTCGGACTGAAGGCCTTCGGAGGCCCACTCTGCCGAAGCTTTGGCCCGAGGAGCAGGCTTCGGTGGGCCTAGACGAAGGCCCACTTCGGGCAAGAGTTAGAGATTGAGTCTGATTTTTGACTAAGTCTTTTACGTGTGACCAAACATAATTCCACCAGATTAGGCTTAGAGATTATAAGTCTAGCCCCTATAAATATAGGTGTGAGGTCGGTTCAAAAGACCCCCCCCAACACAAATTAACCACAAAGCCCTAGCTTTGAACCATACTTTACTTTATCTTTACTTTTCTGTATTCTTCATGTGTTTGCCTAGAAGCCCTCTGACGGCCACTTCGGAACATTAGTAATCCTTGTTACTTCGCTTGTGAAGTATCCGTTAATCTGTGTAATAGATTTCTATCGCCTTGTTACTTCGTCTGTGAAGTATCCGTTAATCTACGTAATAGATTGCTATCGCCTTGTTACTTCGCCTGTGAAGTATCCACTAATCTGCGTAACAGATTGCTACCTTCGCTCCTATGCAACACTTAGCAGAATTCGGTCCTCATGCCAAATTGGTACTTTGAATCTACTTTGTTGCAGGTTACCTATGTCCCGAGCTACTTCGCTGGAAGTGTCCGGAGCTGAGAGATTGGTTTCGGAGGTTGCCAGAACACCCTTCGACAAGATCCCTGCTTCGACCGCATGCCAATACGCTTTGCCAACAGACTTTGTCAAGACAGGCTTTGCCACACTCGTACTCCGCTCCAGACGAAGTCGCGCTCACGTGTTGCGCCTGAGTCATCACTCTGTATCCTAATGTATCGGAGACTTCACGCCGAACCCCGCTGTTCGGAGGTGATTGTCGCATTAGATCCATTCAGAGTTCATCTTCAGCTAGATCAGTCTGAACGCCGAAGGTACCCTTTGGTGGGATACTTCGCACTAGATGCCGAAGGTACCCTTTGGCGATACCCTTCGCACTATACTTCGAATCAGTCGGGCTTCGCTCAGTTTGCTGATTTATTCTGTTTAATATATTTCTTTCGACTAATTGGATTATTTCTGTGTAATCTGATTACCTGACGACTCCACCCCCCTTACCATGGCTAAGGCTAGTCGGAACACAACGTCGGTTTTGTGTTACGCTTAGGCTTATCCCTAAGTATCCGCACACTTTTGGATCGTCGAACTGACCCAAGTGCGGGGGCACATTTTCGTGTCAACAGGAGCTACATCAAGATATGTGCAGGCTTCATCAAGCGCGACATCAACATCCCTGACCTTGCTCAGACCCAAGTAACACCGGTATCTCCTCCTTTATCTTCCTTAGAAATTGAGCAAAAAATAGCCGCATCAGTAGATCAAGCTATTAGCGCTTCGCTAGCCAACCGTTTAGATTTGGCATTTAGCTCTCAGGTAGAGGCGACACTTATAAGGTTCGGCTTTCTGAGGCCGTACCTCAAGCTCTGATTGCTAGTGCACCTCCGGTGAATCATATCTATAGCAGAACTGACGGTAGTACTAGCAAGACCATCATGTCTCCGGCCCCAACGTATACGGCCGAGACAAGTCATTACAAAGCTAACCTTGTTCACTGCACACCACCTACAAATGCACCAATTTTTGTTGCATTGCATGCGCCGCATGCTCCCACTCAAACGCATAGGCTCAAACATGTCATACATCCCGAGCTAGCGCATGAGGAAGAACCCCATGGCTGACACACCGACATACCACCACGTGTTGCGCCCCCGCATGAGAGACGTACGCAGGTAGTAGGCCAAGATGACATAGAGGAGCGAATCCGCGTGCTATTTAGGGAGTGCACCGGCTTCGTACCTAGGGGTTGGGCTAGGGTTTACAGGAGGCCATACCCCGACCATTTCGACACTATACCGTACCCTCGTGGCTATAGAGTACCCAAGTTCACCAAGTTCGATGGTGAGGGTAACAAAACCAAACTAGAGCATGTCAATCTATTCTTAGCATAGTGTGGAGAAGCTAGTGGGTCGGACGCTTTAAAACTTAGACTATTTTCTCTCTCACTATCCGGCACCGCTTTCACTTGGTTTCGGAGCTCCCGCCAAACTCTGTCTAAACGTGGGCTGAATTGGAACAAAAGTACCATGACTATTTTTATACAGGTGAGACAAAACTTAGGCTTTCGCACTTGACATCGGTTAGACAGAAATCTAGCGAGAATGTCTCTAAGTATATCAAGCGCTTTAGAGATACCAGAAACCGATGTTTTAGTCTCAATATTTTAGAGAGGGATTTGGCGGATCTAGCTTTCAATGGGTTGCGTTCTGAGATTAAAGAGAGGCTAGACAACCAAAACATTTTAGAGGTTAGCCAAGTTTTACAACAGGCTCTAGTCTAGGAAGGCCGAGTCAAGGATAAAAAGTTTATTAAAACATTTAACAAGCCTAGGGCTGAACTCCATGTCATCGAGCACTCCGACGAGGATGAATTGGAGGAGGAAGAAGACTCGACCGACATGTATGCGACCGAATGGGTGTGGAATGCTAAGATAAAACCCGTCACTTGCTTTGAACTACGGTCGTCTCCCACGAAGAGTCGGCCTAGCAAAGTCAAATACTCGTTTAATATAACTAAGTGCGATAAAATATATGATTTCCTCTTAAAGAACCAGCTTCTTAGGTTGCATAAAGGCCAAGTCATTCCATCCGCTGACGAGCTAAAGAAACGCCCATACTGTAAGTGGCATGATTCACATTCCCATTATACTAACGACTGCAATGTTTTTCATCGGCGGGTTCAATCGGCCATAGAAGAAAGACAATTGAAAATAGACCCTAGTCCAAAGATGAAGCTAGGAAAGAACCCCTTTCCCATGAACACTGTCGATCTCGACGAGAAGAGAGTACTGATTCGGGCAGAGCAGGCCGAGTCAACTAAAGGGAAAGCGGTCATTATTGTAGAATCGCGCACATGCACACTTGTACCGAAGAACCCTAAAGTAGGAGTGTGGAAAATAAATGTCATCACCTATCCTTTGGTTAGGGCTTGCAAGAGGCCAAAGGTGACATATCAGATGTTGTTAAACAAACACCAGAAAAAAGCCAAGGAAATAGGCCCCTGCGCAAAAAGGCTAAGACAGCTGAAGGGGCCAAGGTAGTCGGAGGATGGCTTCGCACCACAGGGGTTGAACCCTCCACACAAAGGCTTCGGACTAGAGTGGTCGAACCCTCCACGCAATAGCTTCGGACCCTAGTGGTCGAACCCTCCGCACAATGGCTTCGGACCACAGTGGCCAAACCCTCCGCACATCGAGTTCAGGCCTCAATGGTCGAACCCTTTATACAACGAGTTCGGACCCCAATGGTCGGACTCAAATCCACTTTGGGCGAACCCTCCGGTGGGAGGCTGTGGCCCACAATGGTCGAATGTACCCCTGACCTACGAGACCCTTCGCTGATATGGTCTGAGATACCTTCGACATGGCCGAGCCCCCCTCCAAGAAATGGGTTCGGCTCATGGTGGGCGAAGCTGCTAGAGCCACCAATGCCTCCATCGTACGATTGGACAGGGACCCCATGGGCTCCGTACACTTCGCCCCCTGAGTACCCTTCGCAGAATAACGTTGTCCCTTGTTTTCCTTCAGAGTATTATAACTGGTAGGGACAAACAGACACGGCTAAGGGAGACATCATCTGCAGGCTGTCCATAGTGCCTCCGAATCGACTCAAATAGGATGAAGCCAAGGGAGATAGATGTGAAGAGGCGAAGGAGAGGGAGTCCGAAGCCATCACAGTCAAAGTAGGGTCTCAGGATGTCCCAATCCCGAAGGCCCTCTCACCGAAGCCCGACGGAGGTAAGTTCCCTAGTCCAGCTGAGGCCAGCATCGGAGCCCGGTCCGATCGGCCGAACGAGGCTGGTCCGACCGACAGGGTCCATAGAGAAGTGTCCTCCCATTATAAAACATGCGAGGTCGACCTGGGTGGTACCCCTTCAGCCAAAAATCACATAAATAGGGTTGTGGCGCCGGGTACAAGGTCACAACTATCTTGGGCACCTCCGTGCATGTCCAAATCACAGAAAAGGTGTCTACAACATCTGCGGGAACAGGAGATGTGCGAGAAGAAGGCCGAGGATGAACGAGATGCCATCTTTGAGGAAATCCACCCTCGTCCAGCTACAAGACAGGTATGGAGGATCAATCCAGTTGAGATAACCAACCCGGCTCCTAGTCCAAGCGACAACGACGACATGCTCGATGATGATTATATGCTTGTCTCTAAGGGACCTGCACCTCAGGCGATGGACATCAACGTTGTCATGCTATCCGCCGTGTTCGCCCTACCACAAGATGAGGTCGAGGTCGCTCAGTTGAACCTCGGCCCACGCAGTGCTATTTTTGAGAAACCCGAGGATACAGCTCGCCACCTGAAGCCTCTCTACGTCAGGGGTCACATTGACGGGAAGCCGATCTCTAGAATGTGTGTTGATGGTGGCGCCACTGTTAACTTAATGCCTTACTCTCTGTTAAAGAATCTTAGCAGGGGCGAGGAAGCCTTAAAGAAGACTAACCTAATGCTCAACGGCTTCAACAGCGAGAGTTCCGAGGCAAAGGGAGTACTCTCCATGGAGTTAATAGTAGGTAACAAGACGTTGCCAATAGCATTCTTCGTCATTGATGTAAAAGGTAACTACAGTGTACTGCTCGGGCATGACTGGATTCACGCAAATTGTTGTATTGCTTCTACTCTGCACCAATGCCTGATACAGTGGGACGACGATGACATAGAAGTCATACCAGCAGACACTTCGGCCCAGGTAACATTGGCCGATGTGTCCATCGACGCCATCCACAACAAAATAGAGTGTCTATCAGGTAGGGATCTTTTAGATTATGACTTCGTTAGCATGTCCAGAGGACGTTTCATACCCGTGTCTATAAAGTCGGCTGGTGTAGCTCGGCTATTTCTAAATTAGTAGCCATGTCTAGCAAAAGTAATCTTGATTGGCAAAAGTCACGCGTAGAGAAATATCGGTCTTCTAAAGACGGTATTGCCGAGGCTATTGAAGACTTTAGCGAAGTAGCAAAGTTAGGACAAGGTTTTGCATCGACCGATCCCTTAGAAGAAGTCGATATAGGCAATGGTAGCATTCCAAGGCTGACTTTTGTAAACCAACATTTACAGGCTGATGAGAAGGCATAAGTAATGGAGTTGCTTCAGTCATACGTTGATTGTTTCACATGGGACTATAGCGAGATGCCCGGACTAAGCCGTGAGCTCGTGGAGCATCGGCTACCTATTAAACTCGAGTTTAGGCCTTATAAATAGCCCCCTCATCGCTTTAATTCGGTTGTGTATGACCAAGTTAAAGAAGAGGTAGAAAGATTACTCAAAGCAGAGTTTATTAGGCCATACAGGTATGTCGAATGGTTCGCTAATATTGTTCCAATACAGAAGATAGGGAGCGGCAAGATATGAGTTTGTATTGATTTCAGGGATCTGAATAAGGCCACTCCAAAATCTGAGTATCCCATGCCGATAGACGACATGTTGATCAACGATGCCTCAAGACACAAGGTACTAAGTTTTTTTGATGGCAACGTTGGTTATAATCAAATTTTTATGGCCGAAGAGGACGTCTACAAGATAGCCTTTCGATGCCCTGGTTTTGTCAGCTTGTTTGAGTGGGTCGTTATGAATTTTGGTTTAAAGAATGCTGGCGCTACCTATCAGCGTACTATGAACTTGATCTTTCATGACTTGCTAAGAGTTATGTTAGAAGTATACATAGATGATGCGGTAGTAAAATCGTACGCTATAGGAAACCACTTAGCCGATTTGAAAGTTGCTTTCGATAGGATGCGACAATATGGCTTGAAAATGAACACGCTCAAATGTGCTTTTGGCGTGTCGGCAAGCAAGTTCTTATGATTCATGATTCATGAAAGAGGTATCTAAATTGATCCTAAGAGGATTGAAAAGATTAGAAACTTTGCAACGCTGACATGCAAGAGAGATGTGCAAATGTTACTAGGCAAGATGAATTATTTGTGTCGCTTTATATCTAACTTGTCTCGCAAAATCGATGATTTTGTCCCTATACTCCGGCTGAAAAATGAAGCCGAGTTCACTTGGGGGGCAAGTCAGCAAAGAGCCCTCGAAAAGATTAAAGAGTGCTTGTCATCGCCACCCGTGGTAAGAGCACCAAAGGCCGGAATTTTGTTTCGGCTATACATCATTGCAGAAGATAGCATGATAGGAGTCGTGCTAACTGAGGAGGTGGAGGGGAAATAATACATCATCACATTCTTGAGTCGCTGCCTACTAGATGTCGAAATCAGGTACGTGTTTGTGGAGCATTTGTGTTTATCACTTTATTACGCATGTACCAAATTATGTCACTATCTTCTTCCTAGCACATGTATTGTCGCTTGCCAAACCAATGTCATAAAATACATGTTGCAAAAGCCGATTCTAAGTGGAAGAATCGGAAAGTGGGCTTATGCTTTGATTGAATACGATTTGGCTTATGAACCATTAAGAGCTATGAAAGGCCAAATTGTCGCTAGTTTTATAGTTGATCACCACGTAGATGTCAATTGGAGTAATGATATTGCTCTGGTTGAAGTAGTTACATGGATACTTTATTTTTATGGTTTAGCTTGTAAGAATGGCCAAGGTATTGGGGTAGTTTTCATATCACCTAGCGGCATGCAGTTCGAAACATCGGCCCGTTTAGAATTTCCTTCTACTAATAACCAAGGTGAATATGAAGCTTTATTACTAGGACTTGAATTCCTAGAATCCATAGGTGCCAAACGTGTTTATGCGCATGGTGATTCTCTGTTAGTAGTACAACAAGTAGCTAAAAGTGCTCAATGTTTTAATGGCTTGCTAAATAGTTACTTGGATCAATGTTTAGACATAATCGCAACTTTTGACGACTTCAAAATTTCTCACGTATCAAGAGAAGCCAATTCAATTGTGTAACTGCCCAAATTTAAAAATAAAATAAAAATGAGGGAAATAAGTTTTCTGAATTTAAAATGAACTATTTATTTAGAGTAAAGGTTAAAAGAACCCAATTAAAGAAAAATAGGGAGAAATATTTCAAATTTGAACCTGAAAAATTTATGGTGGAATCTAGAAGCCAAGAAATATTTTTGAGAATTTTTACAAAATTTTACCAATAGTGCTTCAAGTCCTAAAAGAATATATGAATTTCTGGAATTAAATTAAATAGAAAATGCATTTTTAATAGTGATGGACCGCCTCCCCTGAAACCTCCCTCGGCCCAGCCCAACCCATCCCGCGCCCACTGACCGATGGGACCACCCTGTCGGCATGCCTGCCCTCTCTCTCCCTCGCGTCGCGCCCCGTGTGGCCCACTAGGCAGCCTCTCGCGTTTCCACTCCCGCCGCTGACCACCCGGGCCCGCTTGTCGGCGCCATTTTCCCTCCCGTGCACCACGCCTCGCCTTGGGCCCTCCCATTAGTCTCTAGCGCGTGCCTCAGCCACCGTCCACCCAGGCCCACCTATCGGCGCCATTGGCATCGCGTTCGACCGCTGATAGGTGGGGGCCACCTGTCAGGTCTTTCTTCTCTGATGGAAGGGGATCCCCCCTTCCATACCAACACCCCCATTCTAGAAACCCGCCGTTGGCCACCCTTCTCTGCCAAATCAAGCTCGGGATCTTGATCCCCTAGCTCTGGCGATCCCCTTCCACCCTTAGCCGATGCGGTTTCATCTTTATGGAAAGCTCTCACGTGCATGGCAACCTCACCGGAAGTTGGAAGGTAGAGCCTCGGCTTTCCTTCGGTTTTCTTGCCATATTCTCACTGGCAAGCCCCCTATAAGAATCCTTGACCCCGCCGCACTCCAGCCCTCGCATTTTAGCTCTAAAACTTGCATTCCCGAGCGCCCAACCCTCTCCGTTGCACCACCACCTCTGTTCCAGCTCTGGCAACCTCTCGCCGGTGCCAAAGGGCCCCGCTACCCTCGCCGACGCCACCGCCAGGACCGTCTTCACGTCCACTACCCCGGCCTCGCCTCCGTCGGGCCGAATCGCCACTGGAGCACCACCGTTGCCATCAACCCGAAGCTTTTTTGCCGCCACCCCTCAACGCCGGCCACGAACCGACACCCGCAAGCCCCGAATCAGGTACCACCGTGTTCGCCGCCCTTTTCTGTTTTGGTTTTCGCGCTCACCAGAGGCAATTAGCCCTCACCATCGTCGTCGCGCTCGCCACCAGTGGTAGCCGTCACTAGAGAAGACGGTGGAGCTGCATACCATGCCGGATTTAACTGCGGTCGCACGATCACGCTTGGAGGGCATAGATTAGATCACCGTGGGATTTAATCTCAGCCGTCCGTCTGCGCTAAAGAGGTATCGGGCACTGATGGCCATCGATCACCACTTAAAACGCCCCCGCCCCACCACCGACCGTCGGATCTAGATCTAACGGTCCAGATTGGACCGGTTCACGCACACAGTGCACGGGTCCATGGTGGGCATGGCTCACCGTGGACCCAAGCATGTTTTAGTTTAAATAAAAATTCATAAAATATGTTTAAACTTTAAAAATTCATAACTTGCTCAATTTAACTCCAAATTTGACCATTTTAATTCTGGAAAATTTGTCTTTTTATTCTCTATACTTTTATGGAATAAAAACAGTATGTTTATTTGGCAAAAAATATTCTTATTAAATAATAAAGAAAAATCCTCTTTAGGATTTAATTTATATTTCATTAAAATTATTCAGAAGAACCTCTAAAAATTCATATATTAATTTCAGAGGACATAATGACTTCATTTCACTGTTCTAATACAATAAGAATGGTAGGGTTATTTTGTACACTTTTATTCACCATTAAATAAGAAAAATAGAAACCCCCTTAGAGTAATTACTTTTGCAATTTATAAAATCCAGAAACCCTTAAAAACTAATTTGAAGTACTTAGGTAATAAATTCATAGATTTTATTTCCTTTAGTTAACACCACAAGAACATGTATGCTTGTCTTGGTTATTTTAGATTGTTTATTGAATGTCGTGTTTATTTTACGTATCAGAAGACTACGACGCCGTCGAAGATCCGGAGTCTTACCCCGAGGTTCCACCTTCACCGTTTGCGGATCAAGGGAAGTCAAAAACCCCAAGTTTATCATATTTGAGCCACGTTTTTCATAATTATCGCTATAACTCATAGGAATTAAATATTGCATTAGTTCCATCATAAGCCCTAAATTATATTTATTAGATCCTTGTCCTTGTGTGTAAACCCAAGCCATGCTTATTGAGCCTAAACTCCTTGTCACTCTACAATATTATATTAGTTAGTGTCCACTGTACCGACACAACTACTATAGGATAAAAGAATGAGTCGTAGATGGTTGGATTCTACTATATGAATTTCCCCGTTATTCTCGTCTATGGATTCTGTTGGAGTTGGCTATGTTATAAGTATGGTGGGTTCCGGGTGCAAGCTCGGGAATTGGTTGGTCGCACCCGGGGCACTATAAGGACCGGTCTGCGGGATCTGTTACAAAGCACTTTCATACTAACCACAAGTCTAGTGGGTAAGTCCTAACTGGAGGTATGGATCGTACCAATTTGAAGCACCATAGTGGAGGGGGCAAGGGGCAACCTGCGGGTGACTTGTACCGACGTGGGTGGGCTGTAAGGACTGTTATGTGAATGTATGTGTTATTCATGGCATGTAAGGACTGTTGAGCGAGGGTGGGCTGACTGTACCCATCGAGTTAGAAGATGATGCATGAACTCATGTTTACTTTTCTGCATTAATAACTGGATTACATTAAAAGTTTTACAAATATGCTTTTCCGCAAAAGTGAGCCACTACCTTCCTTGTTATTACCTTGCATTATAATTGCATTCGGTGGCTTGCTGAGTACGATTGTACTCACCCCCGTTGACTTACACCACCAGAGGCAGTCTACTACGAGGAGGGCAAAGGTCTGGAGTAGCGACCCAGTCAAGGCACGAGACTGGAAGAGGACGTTCATCCAGAGGATTTATTTTATTAGTTTCTCTTTCATTTAAATCTTTTGTAATAATATGGTCTATGAACCATGATTGATTGGCGTATTGTACGTAGTCGTGTGATGAACGTCTTGTATTTATTGATTTTCTATGAATTTTTATTATAAGAATTAATTAATTATCCTAAAAGGGCTTTTGCAATATTATTTAATAGAATAAAATGGGCAAAATGAACATTCTATTTCTATTTCATTAAAAACAGTGAAATGGAGTCATTATGTCCTCTGAAATTAATATATAAATTTTTAAGGGTTTTTCTGAATTATTTAAATGAAATATGAATTTAATCCTAAAGGGGACTTTTCTTTATTATTTAATATGAATATTTTGTGCAAAATAAGCATACTGTTTTTATTGCATAAAAGTGTAGAGAATAAAGAGACAAATTGTTTAGAATTGAAATGGTCAAATTTGGAGTTAATTTGAGCAAGATATGAATTTTTAAAGTTTAAACATATTTTTTCTGAATTTTATTTAAACCAAAAACAGTCTCTGGTCCACGGTGAACGGGGTTCACCGTGAACCGTTGACTGCGCGCGTGGACCAGGCCGATCAGGACCGTTGGAAATTTTAAAAGGGAACCGATGGCTCAGATGAGCCCGTACCGGTTTAATAAGAACTAAAGGCCCAGATTAAATCCCGAGGGGATTTAATCTGCGTCGTTCGATTCAAATCGCACAGCCGGGACAGCGTACGGCACGCACGCGGCACGGGGGAGGCCGAGGCCATCGTCCCCGGCTCCGGCAGCACAACAGCGAGCGGTACCGGCGACGGCGTTGGCCCAATGACCCGGCTACAAGCTAAAATGGGATGAGGGGATCATGGGGATCACAGGGTACCAGTGGCGATGACGGCGGGGCAATGTCAGTGATCGGCGACGATGGAAGATGGTGGAGGCCTTCGGGTTCAACGACGGCGGCGAGCTCCGGTGGCGATCCGGCCCAACGGAGGTGGGGTCGAGGTAGAGGTCGTGGGGGCGATCCTGACGGTGGCGACGGCGAGGGTGGCGGTGGCTTGAGGCACCGGCGAGAGGTTGCCGGAACCGAAACAGGGGGAAACTCCCAAAAAGGCGGTGGCGGCGCTCAGGTAGCCAAGGGCTTAGGCTTTGGTGGCGTGGAGGAGTGCGGCGAGGGCGGGGCTAAAATAGAGGGACGCCGGCGGTGTGAAAGAAAGGCGGAGGGAGGGAAACCCGAAGGGTTTCCATGTTACCCCGGTGAGCTCGGCTAGCTTCCAAAAGGGATGATCCCGCTTCGGCTTGGGTGGAAAGGGATCGCCGGTGAGAGGGGAAGGTGATCCCGCACTCAATTCGGCGAATCTGGGTGGCCGGCGGCGGATATGGCAGGGGGGCGCAGGGAATGGAAGGGGATCCCCCTTCCATCGGAGAAGATGACTCCGACAGGTGGGGGCCAGACAAGCTGGCCCAGGCGATCAGAGAGCGAGAGTGGATGACGGGTTGGGTTGGCCGGGCGTGGCGCGCGGGAGAGAGGGAGGGAGCGCGCTGACAGGCGGGTCCCGCCTGTTAGTGGCCGAGGCGGCTAGATTGGGCCGGGCTGGAGGGAATTGGGGGTTGCGGCCCAACAAGAATTTAAATGTATTTTCAATTTAAAATATTTCTAGAAAATCAATTATTTGTTTAAGGCTTGAAGCACTATTTCTAAAATTTTGTAAAAATTCCTAAAAATATTTCTTGGCTTCTAGATTCCACCATAAATATTTCAGCTTCAAATTTGAAATATTTCTCCCTATTTTGCTTTAATTGGGTTCTCTTAGCCTTTTCTTTAATTAAATAAATCCTTTTTATTCCAGAAAATTTATTTCCCTCATTTTTATTTATTTTTAATTCTGGGGTGTTACAAGCCCCAAATTTGGTAAATGGTCACCTAGTTGGGAAGGTCTTTTCAAAATAGTCGAGATTGCTCCAGGTAATGCATATGTGTTAGTCTCTACAAGGAGAGCAGTTTCGAAAAGCTTTGAATGGCAGGTACTTGAAAAGGTATTTCCCAAGTGTGTGGCAAAGCGCTTGAAAGTGTCGAAAGGGCCGATATGAAAGATATCGTTCTTAGCCCGTTATGCTTTTAGTTCACTTAGTTCACTAAAAGGCAGAGGGGCATGTGTTGATAGCAAAAAAATGGCATTATTAGTCAAGATTGTCAAAATATCAATTTTGGTAATTTAGGCCGAAAATACACAAGTCCTGGATCAGGCTGAAGCCCTATAGAGCCGAAGGCCCATCAAGAATTGGGCTTCGGAGGCACTCTAGCGGCATGTTACCTTCTGCCCAAAGACCTATCGGACATGAGCTTCGGAAGCCTAATGGTGTCCTACTACCTTCGGCCCGAAGGTCTTCGGAGGCCTACCTCACCGAAGCTTCGGCTCGAAGAGAAGGCTTCGGCAGGCCCTGACGAAGGCCCACTTCTGGCCAATTTTCAGAGACAGAGTTTGAGTTTGATTCTGGCTAATTTTATCCCTAAGTTTGATTAGGCCGAATCCTACCAGATTAATCTTAGAGATAAGAAGACTAGCCCTATAAATATAGGGGTGAGGCCAGTTCATTAAACCCCCCAACATAAATCAACGTCAAACCCTAGTTTGAACCGTACCTTTGCTTGGAAGCCCTCCGCCGGCCATGCCGAAACCATGGTAAGCCTTGCTACTTCGCTCGTGAAGTACCTGTTAATCTACGTAACATATTGCTATCGCCTTGTTACTTCGCATGTGAAGGATTCGTTAATCTACGTAATAGATTGCTACCTTCGTTTCTCTACTGCAACACTTAGCAGATTTGGTCTCTAGGCCGAATTGGCACTTGATCTCTGTTCTGTTGCAGGTTTTCACACTCGGAGCCCCATCGCCGAAAGTGTTCGGAGCTAGGAAATTGGTTTTGGAGGCTGCCAGAACACCCTTCGGTGGAACCCTGCTTCGACTACCCATGTCAGACCCTTCACACTATTGTCGGTTTGACCAAGTCCCGCACGCTGGAGCACTCCACAGAAGGCTTCGTCGCACCAGGCTTTGCCACGCTTACACTCTGCTCCGGATGAAGTCGCGCCAGCGCGTTGCGTTGGAATATTTTGTCATGTCATAGACTTTGCATCGAACCCTGCTGTTCAGAGGTGATTTCGCGTCAAGATGCTTTGGAGCCTGCCTTCGGCCAGATTGATCCGAACACCGAAGGATACCTTCGGTGAGACCCTTCGTACCCGACGCCGAAGGCCCCCTTCGGTGAATCCCTTCGCACAGTACACTTCGAACCAGTTAGGCTCCGTCTAGCTTGCTGATTTATTTTATTTATATATTTCTTTCGGTTAATTGGATTATTTATGTGTGATCTGATTACCTGGCGACTCCACCCCCCTTGCCACTATTAAGGGTAGTCGGAACACGACGTCAGTATTGTGTTACGCTCAGGATTGTCCCTAAGTATACGCACACTTTTGGATTGTCGAACTGAGCCAAGTTCGAGGGCACGTTTTTGTGTCAACACCCTGGCTATACTTGCTAGATCTTGTAATTGCTTCTAATCATATCAAAGAATCTTGCATTTACACTCCTCTTGCACTTCACTTGCATTCATAACATACTTTGAGGGGGAGCTGCATTTCAGGGGAGTGGAATTGTGTCTCTATGAGTGCTTTTAGTCTCGCTTGATGAGTCCAATTGTCAACAATGGGGAGAGTTTTGTGGACTTAGGGGGATAGTTTAGAGGGATTAGAGGAGAGTTTAAAGGGGAGAATTTTACCTTTCTCTGGGATTGTTTTTAGGGGGAGTTAATTCTCTTTTGTCTTTACTATACTCTTTTGAAACCCTTGTTGTTAGTTCTGACATTGCACTCATATGAGGTTTCATTTTAAATCTTTGTTGATTTCTTTTCTGTTTTGGCCTAATGACTTTTTCTGGCTTTGGTTTGTCTTTTGGTCATTAAGTTGGATTTTTCTTTTCTTTTTTCTATTCTCCTATGTTTTGTTTTCATGTTTCCACATGTGTTTGCAGGTTGAAGAGATGATGATAGGTGTGTTGATAATGCACTCATCAAGACGGAGATTGAGGAGCCATGGTGAAGATCATGGGCGTCATGGCTCCTAGATGATAAGTGATTGTCAACGGAGGAGAAGAAAAGGAAACCCTCCGAAGGGAGGCACTTCGAAGGGGTACTCCGAAAGGAGTCACTTTGAAGGAATTGGACTTGTCGTGGCTTGGTCGTGTGACTCAGGTACATAAACTGGCGATCGTCGGGCAGAGGGAGTCACGGGGTCGTGCCGGTCTAATCTAGGTATATGGTGCAAGGGCAGCAAGCGCCTTGTCGTGGCATTGGCCGGTGTGACTCAGGTAGACAGACGGACGATTGTCGAGCTGACAGAGCTACAGAGTCATGGTGGTCCAATCTAGGTACACGGTGCAAGGGCGGCAAGCGGTTTGGTGGTTTCGACATAAAGACAAGGTGTCGTTTGTTGGGAAGTGTCTGAAGAGATGTAAATCATACAAACGAAGTCTGATGGGAACATGTCACAACTGCCGCGACACTATGTTGAAGTGATGTCATGAGGACTACATAAGCGAAGAGTTGAATAAAAATATTTAGGAATAGTATTTTAACTTTTTATCCTATGGGCTTTGAGTCTATATTTTTACCCTATGGGCATGTCAGTAATTTGTATTGAGTGTTTAGGCTATATATAGGGTTGTCTCAAGGGTTTCTAAGTAACACGTTTCTGAACTCAACTAATCCTATTCAGAAAATTTATTCTTGTGTGTTCCGGTTGATTTATTTTCTCCGCCGTCGGCCGGATTTTTCCCTTCCGCCAGTCAACAGATTCTTTTTGCCGTCGTTGTTTTTTAGCCGCTGCATCAGTTTTTCTCCGCCGACATCCTATGCCTTGTTCCTGCTACCTGTATGCATGGATCTGTATGCCAAGATTTGAGCATTGCCGATGACTTTCTCAACCGGCTGCTGATTTTTCTATGAGAATAGCACGCAACTTCCGCCTATTTTTTTGCTTCCCTCGTCTAGCATGCATGTGATGTGATGGTCTGTTTGTTTGGTTTTTTTAGACTAAACTAAACTTTAGCTTATTCTTTTTTGTAGGACTAAACTTTAGTCTCTCCTGTTTGGTTCTAAGGATTAAAGAACTAAAAGAGAGTGATGGTTGTGAGGTAATTAATATTTTGTCCCTTTTAACAAGGTTTTGGGAACTAAACGGCTAAAGTTTAGGGACTAAACTTTAGTCCCTTTTAGTCCTCATATTTGACAATTTAGGTACTAAAGCTTAGTCCCTAAATTTTAGCAGCCCCAAACCAAATACCCCTAATTTCTAGCCACCACGTCGACCCTGCTTTCGGTCAGCATGATTGGCTGCCATTGCCCAAAACTAGCGTGTGTGGATCTTGCCGCTGGGAGCCTCGATCAGTGTGTCTGAAATTCCTGTGCGTTTTTTCTGTTGTTGCCTCAGTTTGATCGCCGCTGCTGTTTTTGTTTCTCCGGTGACCCAGTTTGCCTCGGTTCGAGTGCTCGCTGCCGCCAGCACTTCTCGACGTTCATGCTTTCCTACGCACCATAGGGGCTACGCGAGCCAACCAAGTCCTGCGCCTGGACCTCGCACGCCGATGCCGTCTATGGTTGTTTCTGACTTTCTTCGTCCGGCCTGCTTTCAAATCTCTTCTCCGATCTTCAAGCTAGGTAAGTGCCGGTACTTTCTTTTTTCTCCATGATCTGAATGCATTTAAATTGATTGTTTAAATGTCTGTTTTCTGAGAGAATGGTTTGATTAACTTGAGAAAAAAATTTAGTGGATGATGTGATGATATGTATGTGAGATCTTTATTTATGACAAGTATTTGATAAATTGCTCGTGATCTTGGGATGTATGATAAATTTCTTGATGGTCCTTTTGTCTGATTAACAGAGAATTTGTGTTTGTACTTCTTGTGATCCTTCGTCTACCTTTGACTACCTTGTGAGTGTCTTTTCAATAAATGCAATGGTTGTTTTTTGGATGATAGAGTTATTTTATAATGTTTGTGGTATCTTAGACTGTCGCTTTATGTCATATTTGACAGGAGAGTGATAGCACTAGTTTTTATCTATAACATGTGAGTTTTTATTTTGCCCCCATTCACTCCCTCCTCTGGTTGCTACTCCCGATCCTACACTAACCAGAACCTCCCTTCAAGTACTCTCGTCGAGAATCGTTGTTCGTACACAATGACACTATGGTTTGGCTATAATCAAGACAATGATAGAAAGGATTCGTGATAGTGTTGCATATTAGACGGCCACACCAAAAAGAATAGAGAAATTTGAGGAAATTGCTAAGTTTGTGAAAGTTAAAGTAGAGAGAAAGCTATGTCTTGTGTACAAAACTAGGTGAAACTCAACTTATATCATGCTCAGTGTTGCAATTATAGTTGCAATTAACTATAAGGCTATTTTCAATCGTGCAATTCAAATTGACAAGCAATTTTAATCCGCTCCTAGTGAGAAGGAATGGAATTTTGCTATTATGGTTGTTCAAAGGTTGCATTTGTTTTATGAAATCGCTGAGATGTTTTCAGGAAGGAATTATGTTACCGCAAATATTTACTTCCCTAGGATTTATGTAATTAAAATGAAAATGAGTCAATGGTCAACATGTGGCCATGCAATCATAGAAGCTATGTCAGTCGCCATGAATCCGAAGTTTGATAAGTATTGGGCTGATATTCAATATCTTATGGGCATTGCTCCACTTCTTGATTCTAGATTTAAAGTTGAGATGTTACTTGTTTGCTTTGAAATGCTCATGGGTGTTACTGGTGATGAGTGTGAGGATCGAGTTCGAGAAGTGACTACTAACTTGTGTGATCTGATGATTGAATATAATATAGAAATTCTAGAAGATAATACAGAATCATCCTCAAAAGTTTCTTCATTTGAATCTCCAACAATTATGTACGTCTTCAATACCCGTGTTGATAGGAAAAGGCCTTCATCATTAAGAATTAAATCTGAACTAGACCATTACTTGGAGGACAATTATATTGTAGCAAAGGAAGATTTCAATGTGTTGGATTGGTGGAAAGTGGCAGGGACGCGCTATCCTACTTTAAGGATGATAGCACGAGATATTTTTGCTATTCCAGTTAGTATTATTGCATCAGAGTCGGCATTTAGCACAAGTGGAAGAGTTCTTAATGAACATTGTAGCAGACTCACTCCTTAAATGTTGGAGGCATTAATATGCTTACAAGATTGGCTTAGAAATAAATACAAAGGTAACTTCTTTTGTTTCTATCTTCATTTTAAAAATAAAATGGTATCATTTCCATCTTTTACAAATGCTTATGTTTTCAAGATAATGAGGTTGTACAGACTTGTCTCCAAGATATCTAAGAAGGGATGCAGGTTGATGATTTAATCAGTTGAATGAAATAATTTGTATTTTAGTCGATGGATCTATGCTAGGACCTTGCCATATGAAATTTGGAGCTGCCAACAACTCAAGATTCAAGAACTATCAAGCTATCAAATTATGGCATATTGAGGATGAATATTAAGACATTAAATTAGATACACGGACCAAGAGATCGTAACGATTCAACCTTATGCCTAGCAATCACACCAAGATAAACTGGTGATTACACGAACCAAGCCGATGCATCAAGAGATCGATACGATTAGCCTTGAAAACACCAATCCAGTTGATACGACCGTCAGGGTGGCAGGACTCACCTCTTTGCATGAGATTGAAACGATGTAGCCCAACTCCGAGTGCCAAGTCCCATTGGGATTAACCTTAGAAGCCAAGGGTGGCAATGCGTTGAGAGTTGTTTTTGGTTGTGTGTTTTTTTCTAGCCTCTAACCTAGCTAATAGTTACATATTTATAGTCCAGAGACTTTCCGTCCATTACGATAGCCATAACCGATTCGGTCGTCACAAAGTGTGGTTCCAACACTCTGCTTTGTCGTGCTTTATGGTGGATGGCCCGACTGCCTCATTAGCTCGCTCGGGGAGGCATTGTCGGGGGGTGGGTATATATGGGCATCCTCAAACCCATGCAACCCATCCATTTGTTCGTCGTCCATCCCATAGTCGCCAATGCTCAAGGATAGTTGACGAGTACTGACCGACATATGGGGAGGAGAATGGCAGCGCTTTTGGGAAGGCCTCGTCGAAGTCAATCTCCATAGTCGTCCACAGTTGCTCATGGCTAACGTCTATCACTCACTGTAATATTTTGTTTTGCACTTATTTTACTTCCTAATAAAGATTGATGCGGGTGTGTGTGTGGAGAAAATGAGGGAAGGATGTGGTATTTATAGGCTTATAGCAACCGTGTGCTCTCAGGCTCTCACTTCTTAGCTTCACGGGCTCATGACACTCGGCATTAACGCACGGGCTCAAGGCTCTCACTATAAAGGCGCAAGAAAAGGGAAGAGGTAGGGGCTAGGGGCACGCTCAGCAGTTGGCAGTGTTGCAGGGCATGGTGTAACGCCCAGATTTATTAAAATCGGGACTTTATTGAAATTCCATAGAAAATGAATAAAACAAGACGTTCATCGCACGACTGCGTACAATACACCAATCATTCATGGTTCTTAGACCATATTATTACAAAAGAGTTAAATCAAAGAGAAACTAATAAAATAATTTCTTAGATGAACGCCTCCTTCCAGTCTCGCCTTGACTAGGTCGCTACTCTAGACCTTCATCCTCCTCGTAGTAGATGGCCTCTAGTGGTGTAAGTCAACAGGGGTGAGTACAATTGTACTCAGCAAGCCACCAGATGCAAGTATAATGCAGAGTAATAACAAGGAAGGTAGTGGCTATTTTTGCAGAAAAGCATATTTGAGAAACCAAGGGTTGGTTTCGGTGTTTTGTGATGAGTGATTGACAGACTTTTTACCCTCTGTTCGAAGGGTACCTCCGAAGGGGGTTCGGAGGTTGGACCTCCGAAGGGTGTTCGGAGGTGGCTTCACCGAAGTATGTTCGGTGTTTGGTTGCTGCAGCTGTTGCAGCGGAGTGTGCTCGTCGGAGGGGTCCGACAGTACGCAATGATTGGGTTTGTACCGAAGGGACTTCGGTATTTTGGGCAGTACACCGGAGTGTGTACCGGAGGTTGCTAACCCGGAGAGATCTCCGGAGTACTGGAAACACTTGTCTGTTTGTCGGTGGTGCGCAGGGACTTCGGAGGCGACGGACAAGGTTCGCAGCAGGTGAACCTGGGTCGAGCGGGAGGCTTGATGCCAGGGGAGCGGGGAGCTCCATCACGGTGGCTGCGAAGGTGGTCCGGGTCGGTCCTCGGGTCGAGGCGTGCCAGGTGAAGGCAGAGAGTGCGGAGTGTGGCTCCGGCTGAAGGTACTCCGAGTCAAAGTCCTCAGAATTGAGGCACTTCGAAGGTACTCCAAATGGAGTGACTTCGGAGTTGGTTGGATCAAGTCCTCTGCGGAGGCAAAGGTTCGAAGTGTGCTCCGGAGGGAGACACTTGAAGGTACCCGACGAAGGTCTCAGAAGTCGAGGCGCATCGAAGGCATGGTCTGGGTGAGGCTCGTCGAAGAGTGTGCTCGGGGAGAGGCACTGCGACAAAGTGCTCATGGAATGCTTCATGCGGAGGCCTTGGACGAAGGAGGGACTTCGAAGGGTGGTACTCCGAAGGTGGGGCTTCGGAGAGAGGAAGGCTTCGGAGCAAGGCTAGCTCCGGGGGAAGGTTGACTTGAGGTGCTTCGGCCTGCATGGCTTCGGTACACGGACTGACGGAGTTCGAGCTGGTTGTAGCTGCGAAGCCGTGGTGGTCCACTCCGGAGGTGTTGGTGCGAAGGCCCAAGGGCTTTGACGGCTTCGGCTCAAAACCGTCGGTGTATCGGAGACTGACTTCGGTGAAGCGAAGGCCATCTGGCTTCAGGCTTCTCACCGAAGCTACCGCACCCTCACGTGCGAAGGGAGGATTCCAGAAGGTCAAAGACTGCAAAGGCTGACACTGTCTGTTCTGTAAAAGGTTGACACTGTCCCCTCTGCAAAGCTGACAGAGAAGCCTCCAGAATAAAGGTGGACTACCTTTTGTACCCCTTAGTTCTGTAGAGTCAAATCTTTTGTAAACCCTAGGGGTAGTGTAGTCAATTCCTTTGGGTGAACTGTGGGCTATAAATATGGGGGCTCGGTAGGTAACATTTAACACTTTGAGCATTTACTGTTGAGCTCCTGTAGCCACATACCTCGCTGTATTCATCCAGAGTTCAATCTATTTTGTTTTCCTTGTTCAAGCGGCGAAGCCCTACTTTCTGTATTTTTTGCTTGAGCTCGCGTTGCATACCTCGCCTGTTGTAGTGCACCGAAGCCTATTGAGGCAAAGGTTGTTTTTCTAGCGAAGTGTGTTTTGTCAGTGTGCATTTGCTCTGTGTAACAGGAGGCGAGACCTCGCTGCTTACTAGCGTAGCCCTGACCGAGGCCCGTTTTGCTTCTTGTGTCGAAGCCCTTAGTGTAGTCTGGTTGTGTGAGTGTAGACCTTCGTGTACGAAGCCCAGCACCAGTTGCTGCCGCCAAGCACTTGGTCGAAGTTCTCAGAGGGCTGTCCACTCTTGCGAAGGGTGAAGTGCGAAGCCTGCTCGAAGCACCCCGTGTGCGGAGCCTGCACTGACTTAGCAGAGTAGATTTCCGAGGATTGTAAGTGGAGCGAAGTCTTCTTGACTTCGAACCTTTGCTCCTGCGAAGCCTGTGTTCGGAGCTGTCGAAGTACCTCCGAACCAGACCTTCGAAGGTAGCGTTCGAAGCCTGTTCCGCAGAAGACAGAACTGAACCGAAGGCTAAGATTTTAGCCCGATTTTTAAAAGCTCCCATTCACCCCCCCCCCCTCTGGTCGCCGTTTCCGGTCCATCAATTGGTATCAGAGCGGGTTAAGATCACCAGTTGACCTTAACCGGTTTTGTGATCTGTTGGCGACATGGATAGAGGCAGTAAAATTCCTCTGTTCGATGGGACAGATTTCACATACTGGAAGGTGCGCATGGAGGCTTACTTGTTAAGCCAAGGAAATGCAATTTGGGAGATTGTGGACTCACAATACTCCATCCTTGAGACTCGCACCTCTCAGACTGAGAAGGATCAGTATAATGCCAATTCCAAGGCAAGAAATATACTGTTCATCGGTTTGAGTAGAAGTGAGTTCGATAGGGTGCAGCACCTTAGGACTGCTAGGGAGATTTGGACAACGCTCACTGTCTTTCATGAGGGCTCTACTCAGATCAAGGCCAGGCGCCAAAGCACCTTCAATCAACAGTATCAGCTGTTTGTGCAGGCACCTGGTGAATCTATAGATGCCATGTTTTCTCGCTTTGACGCGATAGTGAGTAACTTGCGATCCAACGGGACGCTTGCTTACAGTGATCATGATAGGGCTATCAAGCTTCTCTATGCTCTTGACCGTAGCATATGGGAAGTAAAGATATCCAGCATTGAGGAGTCCACAGGTTATGACACATTGACCTGTGATGAACTCTTTAGCAAGCTGAAGTCCACAGAGATTGCCAAGGCATCTCTTGCTGTGCACAGAAGCTCTTTGCCACAGCCATTGGCATTGGTTTCTAGCACTAGCCGTGGCACCACTGCAGAACCAAGCACATCTGGTACTTGTGTTTTTGCAGATGGTTTTGCTTTGTCCTCCCTGGTCTCCGTCACAAAGGAGCAGGTGGACACTCTAGCTGATGATGAGCTTGCTCTCATTGCCCGGAGGTTCACCCGCTTTCATCATGAGAGACGGGATCAGAGGAGAAGTGGTTTTGGTGGTTGTTTTGAATGCGGTGACACTTCTCACATCAAGGTTAATTGCCCTAAGCTCAAAAAGAGAGATGAGAGTGAGCGCCCCAAATACCACAAGGAGAGGAAACCCTTTGTGAAGGGCAAGCGCGGCAAGATGGCTAAGAAAGTAGCCAAGGCCGCTTCCAGAGCCTTTGTTGCTGCTCTCAGCGACATCGACACGTCCTCAACTGAGGAGTCAAGCTCTGAGGAGGAGGAGTCCCCAAGGAAGGAGGACAAGAAGGACAAGAAGGGACGAGACTTCACCGGCCTTTGCTTCATGGCCGACAGCGATCACAGCGGCAATGAGCTTGACTCATCTGAGGTAAACCTATCATCTGACCAGCTACTAATTAAATTAGATGAGCTGAATGAAGTAGTGCTTGGTCAGGATAGATTACTTGTGCAAGCCGCTAGAGAAAGAAAAGACCTTAGACTTAGGCTAGAAAATGTTTCTACTGAATATGCCATGCTTAAGTCTAAATTTGATGATGCTGAATGTGAGTCTTGTTCTGTTGTCATGAGTGAGCTTGCTCAGTTGCGTTCTGTTCATGCTCAAACTCTTTCTGAGCTTGAGACTGCACAGAAGCAGCTTTTGGAGGTGGATTCTAGACCTCATGAGATTATTGAATGCATGAACTGCTCTTTATTACGCGAAAGCATTAATTTACGTGATAAGCATGTTCATGATTTGGAGGCTAGATTGGAGAGGGCCGGTAGTTCTAAGGATGTGCAGCCTGTGTGTGACACATGCATTACCCTTAAGGACCAGCTAGGCACTGTTAGAGAGCGAGCTGAAAACCTTATGTCTGAAAATGAATACCTTCTTTCTGTGGTAAATAAATGCACTGAGGGAAAGGGTAGGATGGATTTGCTCTTGGCCAAGACCAAGTTGTGTGCTGACAGAGCAGGGGTAGCTCTAGGTTTGGGTTTTGAGAGGATTTCTTCAGACAGTAAAACCAAAACTGTTTTTACCTCTCCCACTACCTTAGAGAAAGAGAGAGCTCTGTTAGACACACCATCAGCCAAAAAGCCCACCCATCCACCAAAGAAAACCACTCCTCCTGCCAAGAAAAATCCTCCCAAGAAAACCACTCAGAGAAAACCCAAGGAGCCTGTGAGAGTTGCTCCTATGACCCATGAGAGTGCCCCCAGGAGAGTTTTTCACTGTTCCTACTGTCAGCGGGCGGGTCATTTGGTTGGGTTTTGTTTTCGTCGCATCAAGGATGAGCGACGCTCTCAGGCGATGAGGTACCAGGACATGCATTACCCATCTTTAGGTATGCATGAGTCTGAGTTTTACTATCGTCCTGCTTTTGAGGCTCCTCGTGCTTCTCGGAGAGGTTTTGCTCCTCGAGGTATTCACCATGTTCCATATGGTGGTAGACCCCGGGCGAGTAGCTTTGTACCTCGTCAGAGTAGGAGACCTCGACATGTTGTTCATTCACAGCATGTAGGTAGACCTCGCACTTTGCATCATTCTGATTATTATGTGCGTAGACCGTCTACTTTTACTGTGCCTACTACTCGTGTCACTCAGTGCTGGATGCCTCGTCATTATTTTACTCACCCCAGCACTGAGCGATCGAGACGTACTTATCATGTGTAGGCGACAGATCGAAGCTTGGAGGGCACGTGGATCATGGACTCCGGTTGTTCGCGCCACATGACCGGAGATGCAGCATGGTTCTCCAGCCTCACCACAACCAAGCAAAGGGAACATATCACCTTCGGAAACAATCGAAGGAGCAGAGTGAAAGGTAAAGGTGTGGTAAGAATCAACTCGAATTTCACTCTCAAAGATGTTGCTTTGGTTGAGAACCTGGGATACAATTTGATGTCTATATCTCAGTTGCTTGATGAGGGCTTCGAAGTGCGATTTCATCGCGATACTTCGCAAGTGCTCAATTCTGATGGCGCTGTGGTGTGTAAGATCTTTAGAGTTGGGAGAGTTTTTGGAGCTGACTTTTCTGAGTCGTCTGGATCTTCTCATTGTCTTGTTGCACATTCGACTTCTGAGCTATGGAAGTGGCATAGGAGACTAGGGCATATGAGCTTTGAGTTGCTCGCTCGTCTGAGCGCACTAGGCCTGATCCGAGGATTGCCCAAGCTCAAGTTTGAGAAGAATTTAGTTTGTGCTCCTTGTTGACATGGAAAAATGATTGTCGCTTCGCATTCGCCAGTCACCACAGTGATGACTGAACAGCCCGGAGAACTTCTCCACATGGACACTGTAGGTCCTTCTCGGGTCAGTTCTTTAGGCGGCAAGTGGTATGTTCTAGTAATTGTCGACGATTTCTCTCGCTACTCTTGGGTCTTCTTTCTTGCCAGCAAGGACGAAGTGTTTTCACACTTTCGGAGCTTGGCTTTGAGACTTTTTACTGAACTCCCTGGTGCATTAAAATTCATTCGAAGCGATAATGGCACTGAGTTCAAAAATAGTCTCTTTGTTGACTTTTGCATGGAGCATGGCATAGAACATCAATTCTCTGCTCCACGGGTTCCTCAACAGAACGGTGTTGTTGAGAGGAAGAACCGCACTTTGGTTGAGATGGCTAGGACGATGCTTGATGAGCATAGGACTCCTAGAAAATTCTGGGCTGAGGCCATGAACACTGCTTGCTACATCTCAAACCGAATTTTCTTGCGCTCAATTTTGAACTTGACATCTTATGAGCTGCGTTTTGGGAGACAGCCCAAGGTTACTCATCTTCGAGTTTTTGGCTGTCGCTGCTTTATCCTAAAACGTGGTAACTTGGATAAATTTGAGTCGCGATCTTCGGACGGGATCTTTTTGGGTTATACTACTCATGGTCATTCTTATCGTGTTTATAACTTGGAAACTAACACTGTCATCGAGTCATGTGATGTGACTTTTGATGAATCAACCCCCTCTGTTAGTTCAGCATTTGAACAGGCAAATGAACACGACATGGAACAGACCTTATTTGAAGAAGAAGATCCCGGAGAATTCGAGGATGATCCCCTACTTCCCTCGACATTAACCCCCGAAGCTGACCCCGTTTCAACTTCTTCGGCACGAGGTCCCGAAGCGACTACCTCAACATCGGTCATCTTGGACCACTCCAACGCACAAGTTGAGGGGGAGACTGCATCCCGCCGCGAGGCTCCACATCATGTTCAAAGGATGCACCCTCCCGAGCAGATCATTGGTGAGCTTGATCAAAGGGTAACTCGTTCTCATGCCCATTTCACTAATGCTGCTTTTGTTGCTTCTTTCGAGCCCTTAGATGTTAGTCGTGCACTTTCTGATTCTAGTTGGATCAATGCCATGCATGAGGAACTTGAAAATTTTGAGAGAAACCAAGTCTGGACTTTAGTTGATCCTCCACCAAATGTTCATTTCATTGGAACAAAATGGATTTTCAAAAATAAACAAGGGGAGGATGGGACTATAGTTAGAAACAAAGCTAGACTTGTAGCTCAGGGCTTTTCTCAACTAGAAGGGATTGATTTTACTGAAACTTTTGCACCTGTTGCTCTCCTTGAGGCCATTAGGATTTTGCTTGCCTTTGCGACATCCCGGGGATTCAAACTCTATCAAATGGATGTCAAAAGTGTTTTTCTTAATGGCTTCATAGGTGAAGATGTGTATGTAAAACAACCCCCTGGTTTTGAAAACCCCAAGTACCCACATAAAGTCCTTAAACTTCATAAGGCTCTTTATGGACTCAAGCAGGCCCCTCGGGCTTGGTATGATAGACTTAAGTCTTTTCTGCTTGAGCGAGGGTATTTGATGGGCTCTGTTGATAAAACACTGTTTACTCTCAAGCATGGCAAAGATTTCCTCCTAGTGCAGATTTATGTGGATGATATCATCTTTGGTGGCTCTTCTCATGCTTTGGTTGCCGAGTTTGCAGATACCATGAGCAGGGAATTTGAAATGTCAATGATGGGTGAACTCACCTTTTTCCTTGGTTTGCAAATCAAGCAAAGCAAACAAGGTACTTTTGTCCACCAGACAAAGTACACCAAGGACCTGCTCAAGAAGTTCGACATGTCCGATGCGAAGCCCCTCGCCACTCCAATGGCTACATCTGTAACATTGGACCCTGACGAAGATGGAGAAGCCGTAGATCAGAAGGAGTTCTGGAGCATGATCGGCTCCCTCCTCTACTTGACTGCCACGAGGCCGGACATACACTTCGCAGTGTGTCTGTGCGCTCGTTTTCAGGCTTCACCACGAGCTTCGCACCGCCAAGCGGTAAAGCGCATTCTAAGGTATCTCAAACACACCCTTGAATTTGGCATTTGGTATTCAACGTCTTCATCTTTATGTCTTCGAGGTTATTCCGATGTGGATTTTGCTGGGTGTAGAATTGATAGGAAGAGTACCTCTGGTACTTGTCATTTTCTGGGTACTTCTCTGGTTTGCTGGTCTTCCCGCAAACAGTCTAGTGTTGCACAATCGACGGCTGAGGCCGAATATGTTGCTGCAGCTAGCTGTTGCTCTCAGATTTTGTGGATGATTTCCACTTTGCGGGATTTCGGGTTAGATTATAAGAGTGTTCCACTTTTTTGTGATAACACTAGTGCTATTTGTATTGCAAACAACCCGGTTCAGCACTCCAGAACCAAACACATTGATGTGAGATATCATTTTCTCAGAGATCACAATGAGAAGGGTGATATTGAACTTCAATATGTTGATACCCAACACCAGCTAGCCGACATTTTCACAAAACCCCTCGATGCTTCTCGATTTGCTTACTTGCGTGGGGAACTTGGCATTTGTCACCCTTACGGCATTTTGTGAGGGGGAGCTGTTTTAGATGGATGTGCCTTTGTTTAATTGTGTTGAAATTGCATTCACATATTTTGCACTTATATGCCTGCTTATAATTCATGAAATCATGTCAGCTCGGCTCCTTTTGATTCATCTGGAAAATTCATGTGCATGGTGTTTTATTTTCAAAATCAAATCGTGCTCACTGCTTAGTCTTGAATATAGCATGTTTAGGCAGGACTGCTTTAGCTATCTCTTATCTGCTTGACAGCGAGACACTGTTCATTGGATGCTAAAAATTGCAACTTGAAAAATTGTTCTACATCTTCATGGATATTCATAAAATGCCAAACAATTGATACACTTAATTATAGTCAAAAATTCCATGATTTGCATGCTTTAAGTGAAAAGATCTAGGTGGGTTTGTTTGTCGCACTACCCTATTCTAGACAGCACCATTGCACATTGGTCTGAACTGGAATAGTGTAGTGTATGCCAAAATCTATGCCTTAAGCTTCTTATGGCTTTCATGCCTAGGCTTGGCCGGATTGGAAAGTATAAGGTTGACAAACAAATAACCCCTGGCATTAAGAAAAGAACAACAAAATTCATCGTTTATCAAGTTTGCTTTTCAAGCTTCATTTGAACTGGACTTGTCTGTCTAGAGTAGAAATTGACTAGCTTTACGCAGTCCTCGCTCTTCCTTGTCTAGCTTTTTGACTAAGTGGTGATGCTTTTATTTCAAAAATGATCAAATCACATGCTTCATCATGTTTTTAGAGAATATTAATTTGAGCTGAGCCCATGGTCATTGGTGTTACTGTTGGCATATTTTTGCTTCATATGTCTTTGCTATTCTGCTCAATTCGAAGCTTTGCATCTTTTACATGCTCCTTGATGCTTGCATTGCCAAAGGGGGAGAAATTCCGAAGAAACTTGCTTCGTTCTCTGCCGCAAGGGGTATAAGTTTCAAGGGGGAGAACATTTGACATAAAGGGGGAGATGGTTCTTTATTGCCAAAAAGGAAAATTTATCTCAGGGGGAGTTTTTCATTGCCGAAGGGGCTTTTTACCAAAGGGGGAGGAACATTCTTTTATCAAGTGACATGATTTGGCTCTTTTCTAAGTTTTTATGGTCACTTGTGTGCTGAAAATTTTTACATTTTCTTGAACTTGGATTTGGTTGTCAATGCACTCATCAAGGGGGAGATTGAGAAACCAAGGGTTGGTTTCGGTGTTTTGTGATGAGTGATTGACAGACTTTTTACCCTCTGTTCGAAGGGTACCTCCGAAGGGGGTTCGGAGGTTGGACCTCCGAAGGGTGTTCGGAGGTGGCTTCACCGAAGTATGTTCGGTGTTTGGTTGCTGCAGCTGTTGCAGCGGAGTGTGCTCGTCGGAGGGGTCCGACAGTACGCAATGATTGGGTTTGTACCGAAGGGACTTCGGTATTTTGGGCAGTACACCGGAGTGTGTACCGGAGGTTGCTAACCCGGAGAGATCTCCGGAGTACTGGAAACACTTGTCTGTTTGTCGGTGGTGCGCAGGGACTTCGGAGGCGATGGACAAGGTTCGCAACAGGTGAACCTGGGTCGAGCGGGAGGCTTGATGCCAGGGGAGCGGGGAGCTCCGTCACGGTGGCTGCGAAGGTGGTCTGGGTCGGTCCTCGGGTCGAGGCGTGCCAGGTGAAGGCAGAGAGTGCGGAGTGTGGCTCCGGCTGAAGGTACTCCGAGTCAAAGTCCTCAGAGTTGAGGCACTTCGAAGGTACTCCAAATGGAGTGACTTCGGAGTTGGTTGGATCAAGTCCTCTGCGGAGGCAAAGGTTCGAAGTGTGCTCCGGAGGAAGACACTCGAAGGTACTCGACGAAGGTCTCAGAAGTCGAGGCGCATCGAAGGCATGGTCCGGGTGAGGCTCGTCGAGGAGTGTGCTCGGGGAGAGGCACTGCAACGAAGTGCTCATGGAATGCTTCATGCGGAGGCCTTGGACGAAGGAGGGACTTCGAAGGGTGGTACTCCGAAGGTGGGGCTTCGGAGGGAGGAAGGCTTCGGAGCAAGGCTAGCTCCGGGGGAAGGTTGACTTGAGGTGCTTCGGCCTGCATGGCTTCGGTACACGGACTGACGGAGTTCGAGCTGGTTGTAGCTGCGAAGCCGTGGTGGTCCACTCCGGAGGTGTTGGTGCGAAGGCCCAAGGGCTTTGACGGCTTCGGCTCAAAACCGTCAGTGTATCGGAGACTGACTTCGGTGAAGCGAAGGCCATCTGGCTTCAGGCTTCTCACCGAAGCTACCGCACCCTCGCGTGCGAAGGGAGGATTCCAGAAGGTCAAAGACTGCAAAGGCTGACACTGTATGTTCTGTAAAAGGCTGACACTGTCCCCTCTGCAAAGCTGACAGAGAAGCCTCCAGAATAAAGGTGGACTACCTTTTGTACCCTTAGTTCTGTAGAGTCAAATCTTTTGTAAACCCTAGGGGTAGTGTAGTCAATTCCTTTGGGTGAACTGTGGGCTATAAATATGGGGGCTCGGTAGGTAACATTTAACACTTTGAGCATTTACTGTTGAGCTCCTGTAGCCACATACCTCGCTGTATTCATCCAGAGTTCAATCTATTTTGTGTTCCTTGTTCAAGCGGCGAAGCCCTACTTTCTGTACTTTTTGCTTGAGCTCGCGTTGCATACCTCGCCTGTTGTAGTGCACCGAAGCCTGTTGAGGCAAAGGTTGTTTTTCTAGCGAAGTGTGTTTTGTCAGTGTGCATTTGCTCTGTGTAACAGGAGGCGAGACCTCGCTGCTTACTAGCGTAGCCCTGACCGAGGCCCGTTTTGCTTCTTGTGTCGAAGCCCTTAGTGTAGTCTGGTTGTGTGAGTGTAGACCTTCGTGTACGAAGCCCAGCACCAGTTGCTGCCGCCAAGCACTTGGTCGAAGTTCTCAGAGGGCTGTCCACTCTTGCGAAGGGTGAAGTGCGAAGCCTGCTCGAAGCACCCCGTGTGCGGAGCCTGCACTGACTTAGCAGAGTAGATTTCCGAGGATTGTAAGTGGAGCGAAGTCTTCTTGACTTCAAACCTTTGCTCCTGCGAAGCCTGTGTTCGGAGCTGTCGAAGTACCTCCGAACCAGACCTTCGAAGGTAGCGTTCGAAGCCTGTTCCGCAGAAGACAGAACTGAACCGAAGGCTAAGTTTTTAGCCCGATTTTTAAAAGCTCCCATTCACCCCCCCTCTGGTCGCCGTTTCCGGTCCATCAATATTTGTAAAGCATTTAATGTAAGCAAGTGTTGACACGGAAACGTGCCCCCGCACTTGGGTCAGTCTGGCGATCCAAAAGTGCACGGATACTTAGGGACAGGCCTAAGCATGACGTAGCACCGACGCCGTGTTCCGACTACCCTTAATAGTGATAAGGGGGATAGAGTCGCCAGGCAACCAGATTACACAAAATAATCCAATTAGCCGAAAGAAATAGGTTAAACAGGTTAAAATCAGCAAACCAGTCAGAGTCCTCCTGGTTCGAAGTATGATGCGAAGGGTGCGCCGAAGGGTACCTTCGGCGTCTGGTGTGAAGTGCTCCGCCGAAGAGTGCTTCGGCATTCGGACTGATCTTGCCGAAGGTAGACTCCGAACAGATCTGAACACGACCTCCGAACAGCAGGGTTCGGCGTGCGATCTCATATGCACCGAATTACAGAGAAGTGAAGCGAAGGCCACACGCGGGTGCAACTTCGTCTGGTGCGGAGTATGTTCGTGGCGAAGTCTGTCACGACGAAGTATGCTAGCGGAGCCTGTTGTCGAAGCCTGTGGTCCTATCGAAGGGTGTCCTGGGGACCTCCGGAACTGATCTCTCGGATCTGGACACCTCCGACGAAGGGACTCCGAACGTGCGAACCTGTAACAGAGATTATGTGAAGTACCAATTCGGCCTTAGGACCAAATTTTGCGAGGTGTTGCACGGGTGGCGAAGGTAGCAATCTATTACACAGATTAGCGGATACTTTACAGGCGAAGTAACACGGCGATAGCAATCTGTTACGTAGATTAACGGGGACTTCACGAGCAAAGTACCAAGGCTTACCACTGTTCCGTAGTGGCGGACGGAGGGCTTCCAAGCAAACCCACGAAGAGGTACAGAAAAGGAAAGGTAAAAGTAAAGGTACGATCAAAGCATGGCTTTGGTTTGGTTTGAGTTGGGGGGATGTTCTCCACGCCGGCCATGCCTCTCTATTTATAGGGGGTTAACTCCCAATCTAATCTGCTATTAATCTAGCCAGATAGAGATAGAGATTGAGCTGGCGATGCAAACAGCTCTATCTCTACCGAGGTGGGCTTCGGCCAGGCCCGTTGTGGCTTGCTCCTCGGGCCGAAGCTTCGACAGCGTGGGCTTCGGCCAGGCCCGTCGAGGCTTGCTCCTCGGGCCGAAGCTTCGACAGCGTGGGCTTCGGCCAGGCCCGTCGAGGCTTGCTCCTCGGGCCGAATCTTCGACAGCGTGGGCTTCGGCCAGGACCGTCGAGGCTTGCTCCTCGGGCCGAAGCTTCGACAGCGTGGGCTTCGGAAGCTTCGACAGCATGGGCCTCCGAAGGTTTCCTAGCCAAAGCCCATGGGTTGGCTAGAGGCTTTCGAAGCCCATAGCTCGATGGACTTCGGCCCTGTAGGGCTTCAGACAGACCCTGGACATGTGTACTTTTGGCCCAAATCACCAAAAATTGATATTTTGATAATCTAGCCATTAATGCCATTTTTTGCTATCAACACATGCCCCCTGCCTTTTAGTGAACTAGTGAACTAAAAGCATAACGAGCTGAAGACGATACCATTCGTATCGGCCTTCCGACACCTTTATGACATTTGCCACACACTTGGGAAATACCTTTTCAAGTATCTACCATTCAAAGCTCTTCGAAATTGCTCCCCTTGCAGGGATTCCAACACGTATGCGTTGCCAGGAGCGATTTTGGCTATCTTAAAAGGACCTTCCCAACTAGGTGACCATTTGCCAAATTTGGGACTCTTCGTGCCTAAAGGCAAAATCGTCTTCCATACCAAGTCTCCTATTTGAAACGATTTTGGTTTAACCTTCTTATTATAGGCTTTAGCTACTCTTTTCTTATCTACTTCTATGGCTTCTAAAGCCCTTAGTCTCTTATCGGTCACTTCCTCCAGATTATCCTTTAGAAGAGCTTCATACTCATCGACCGATAAGCCGTCTTGCTTTAACACTCTTAAGGAGCCAAGATCTACCTCTACAGGCAGAACAGCCTCTTGTCCATATACTAACTCATATGGACTGACCTTGGTGGCACCGTGCTTTGAAATCCTACAAGCCCATAATGCCTCGGAAAGCACTTCATGCCACCTTTTGGGAAACTCCTCAATTTTCTTCTTAATAAGCTTAATCACAGTTTTATTACTAGACTCGGCCTGACCTTTGTCCTGAGCATAGTAAGGTGAAGAGTTTATCAACTTAACGCCATAGTATTCGGCGAAGTCCCTTACTTCTTTAGAGACAAATGAACTACCTTGATCCGTAGTAAGAGTTTGAGGGATGCCGAATCTATGTATGACGTGCTTTAAAATAAAATCACGTACCTCATTGTGAGTCATGTTCTTGAGAGGTACGGCCTCGGTCCATTTGGTGAAGTAATCTATCGCCATTAACACGAACCGATGCCCTTTTGAGGAAGGAAGGTAGATCTGGCCGATGAAGTCTAAACCCCAACCTCGAAACGGCCATGGATTGACAATGGGATTGAGTAATGAGGCTGGAGCTAACTGGATGTTGCCAAACTTTTGACATGCCTCACACCCTTTGTAGTACTTGAAGCAATCTTCAGTCATAGTCGGCCAATAAAACCCCACTCTTTTGAGCATCCAACTCATCTTTTGGGCCGACTGGTGAGTGCCACAAAGCCCCTCATGGACTTCTCCTGTAGCCACCTGGGACTGCTCATGGTCTAAACACTTCAATAGCACTTCGTCAATGGTTCGGCGATACAATGTGTCGTCTATCAACACGAATTTGAACGCTTGCCGCCGAACCTTCCGATCAACCCTTCGACTAGGGTCTCTCAAATACTGAACGATTGGGACTCTCCAATCACCCTTCCAGGTTTCAGAGGGCTTTGTTGGTACACCTTCTGAAAAAAACTCTAAAACACTAACTTCAGGGTGTCCCCCGAGCCATTCCAGCTGCTGCCGAAGCCTGGCCAAAGTGATTGTTCGAAGTGTGCTGGGTCGAAGCCCTTCGGAGGGTTCGGGCCCTGGGGAGCCTTCCCCGTCCGAGAGGCTTTGGACTATGGACTTCGGCATGCCAGATCCTTCGATCAGCAGAGTACCCCGATCCAGGGGCTCCAGCATGCGGTGGCCTTCGGTGACCCGAGGGCTTCGACCCAAAGGGTGCGCCTGTCCAGCATCACTGGCTTTGGCAGTGAGACTAAACATCGGCTTTTCCAATACAGAAAATTTCCCTCTCTTGACTTGGTAGTGAGATGCTTGCTGAGCCAAATCATTGGCGGTTGAATTGGCTTCTCTTGACACGTGAGATATTTTGAAATCATCAAAAGTAGCAACTATGTCTAGACACTTGTCCAAGTAGCTATTCAGCAAGCCATTAAAACATTGAGAATTCTTGGCTACTTGTTGTACTACTAATAATGAATCACCATACGCGTGGACGTGTTTAGCGCCTACAGACTCTAGTAGTTTGGGACCTAGCAACAAAGTTTCGTATTCGACTTGGTTATTAGTGGAAGAAAACTCTAGTCGGGCCGAGGTTTCAAAGCGCATACCATTAGGTGATATGAGAACCACTCCAATACCTTGGCCATTCTTGCAAGCCGAGCCATCAAAATAGATATTCCATGGAACTACCTCAACTAGAGCAATAACATCACTCCATCTAGCATCTATGTGATGATCAACTATAAAGTTGGCTATGACTTGGCCTCTCATCGCTCTTAGGGGCTCGTAGGCCAAATCGTACTCAATCAACACGTAAGCCCATTTTCCGATTCTTTCGCTTAGAATCAGCTTCTGTAACATGTGCTTTGTAACATCGGTTTGGCAAACGACAACACATGTGGTAGGAAGAAGATAATGGCGTAACTTGGTGCACACTTAATAAAGTGATAAACATAATCACTCTACAAACATGTACCTGGTTTCGGCGTCGAGCAGGCGGCGGCTCAAGAATGTGATGATGTACTCCTTCCCCTCCACCTCCTGGGTTAGCACGACCCCAATCACGCTGTCTTCAGCAGTGATGTATAGACGAAACGGAATCCCGGCCTTGGGTGCTCTCACCACGGGCGGTGATGACAAGCATTCCTTGATCTTCTCAAAAGCACTTTGCTGGCTTGCCCCCCCAAGTGAACTCGGCTTCATTTTTTAGCCGGAGTATGGGGACAAAGGCATCAATCTTGCCGGACAAGTTGGATATAAAGCGACGCAAATAGTTCAACTTGCCTAGCAACTTTTGCACATCCTTCTTGCATGTCGGCGCTGTAACATTTCTAATCTTCTCAAGTCTCTTAGGATCAATTTCTATACCTCTCTCATGAATCATGAAACCTAAGAACTTACCTGCCGACACACCAAAAGCACACTTGAGTGGGTTCATTTTCAACCCATACTACCGCATCCTATCGAAAGTAACTTTCAAATCGGCTAAATGGTTTCCCATAGCGTCCGATTTGACCACGACATCATCGATGTAAACTTCTAACATGACCCCTAACAAGTCATGAAAGATCAGGTTCATAGCGCGCTGATACGTGGTGCTGGCATTTTTCAACCCAAAAGTCATGATGACCCATTCGAATAAACCAACAAAACCAAGGCATTGAAAGGCAGTCTTATGGACATCCTCTTCGGCCATAAATACTTGATTATAACCGGCATTTCCATCAAGAAAACTTAGTGATGAGGACATCACTTCACATGATACACACATGGAGCCTCCACCTACAATTCAATTACAAGGACCAATCACACGCGCCTGTGTCCGTCGCTTGAACCATGAGGTTAATTCTTTCCTTAGCAACTATGTTAATATTTGTTTGGACGGGATGCTACTGAATACTAGTGATATTTTGTTGCTTAGGAACATGGGAGATGGAGTTGAAGACGGAGTCGCACGGATGATTTGAAGTCAAGAATTCGCTGGTTCAGACTACATCGATCACCATGCACCAAAATGGGCATAACTTCCTCATACGAAGTCCGATTGGCGCGTTCTTGGACTTTTTGGAAAGCTGAGGAGAAGACGAATCTTTTGCAATTGGTTTCAACTCATTTGGAGTCTCGAGTCGTCCTGTGTGTTTGAAACAGTCCTGCATGACAGAATTGGGCCGAGTTGGACCTTGTACCGTGTTGGCCCATAGTCTGAGTTTGTACGCCTTCTACAGGCTGTCTGTTCGCCTTCTACAGGCTGCCACGCCTTATATACTCACGGCAGCCACCTTTAGGGTCAGGTTTTGCTTTGTTTGCATCTACACTTGAGTGTTTAGATCCCGCCCCTTGCACCGGACCGATTGGCTGCTGCATCGGCGTTTGTGAAACCTCTCCTCTTCATAGTTTATCTGTGATTTGGCATTCGACTTGTATCCTTCCTGTTCTTGCTTGTGTTCTTGGGTTCGCTTGCAGGAATTAGCCTTCGTGGCGAGGTCAATCACGTCCTGTGTGGTTGATAACCAATGGAGACAGTGGTGTAACGATTGCAAGGTTTTGATCCGCCGGACCGGAGCCTTGGATCGCCAACGTCGAGATTCTCCACCAATCCAAGTTATCCTTTACCTAGCGGAAGATCGGGACCAATCCCCCATTAGTTGGTATCAGAGCAAAGATTTCCCGTTAGGTAATCTCGATCTGCTTTTATTTTTACCGAGAGTCCAGAAAACCCTCACAAAAAAATCCCCACCGAAAACCCCATTTGTGCCTTGCGATTTTAATTTCAGTTTTTAACCTTGTTGAGTTTGTGTTCTTGGTCGAGTCTTGTTGCTGGTTTAGTAATCCCTTTGTGTCGTTTGAGTAGTAGTTGGTCTTTTGCCTCAAAAAAATTCCCCACCCGGAAAACCCCCCTCCACAGCCCTACTCGTTTTCCACATCGACTCTTTGTGACCCCCCTTCGGTAAAACAGGCATAACTTTTCGCTCGTTTGGCAGAAACATCTGAACTTTTTTGAGCATATTCTTGACCCAATTTGGGGGGTACCCTAACAGGTTAACCTGTTAGCCCTCATCAGAATCACCAAAAAAATCAGGAAGATAAAGAAAAAAATTGGTCAAAGTTTTTGCTCGTCGTTCAGCGAACTTGTTGAATTTCTGTGAACCACATCCCACCTCAGTTGCAGGTGCCAATTTTTGTGGATGCATCTCTTGTCATCCTTGTTCAAAAAAATAGAGTGAAAAAACGGTCCTGTCGATTGCTTGTCCGATCTCTTGTCCGATCTCTTGTCTGATCCCTTGTCCGATCAGCGGCAGCGGCAGATTCTGCTTGTCCGATCCCTTGTCCGATCTCTCGTCCGATCCCTTGTCTGATCAGCGGCAGCGGCAGATTCTGCTTGTCTGATCTCTTGTCTGATCCCTTGTCCAATCAGCGGCAGCGACAAAAAGCTGAATTTGGCCTATTATTGCCTCCACTTGAGTTTTGGGCACATAGTTTCCCTCTTTTGCTTGAATTTTCACATTGGGAGCACTAAGGCCATCAACTTTGACGAGTACTAGGGAACACTTATTGAACTTGGTTTAACTGTTATTACTATCGCTAATCCTTGCTACTCACTTGCCTTCCAAGCTACACCTTTCTCTTGGTCAGGACAGGTTCATATCTTGCAATCCACCACCACCCTCCACTTGGTTCGTCACCTGTAGGCCGGTGACCTCACTATGGCATGGTAAGAACACTTGCAAGCGTGGGTAAGGCACTTGACGGATTGCTTCCACCACACACCCACCCCCCACCTAGCTGTTTTCTATAGGGATTATTCTTTGCTGTTTTGTCTTTTCACTAACATGGCAGCACTTAATGTACAACGTGTCTTGAGCACTCACATGGACCAGGACGACCGGGCACAACAAAATAATCTGTTTCAGACCTTCTTCATCGTCAATGACCGTCGTGTACGTGTCATCATCGACAGCGGTAGTTGCAACAATTTGGTGAGCCTCGACATGATAACGAAGCTTCAACTTCCCACACGTGCACATCCACACCCTTACCACGTGCAATGGTTCAACAATAGCGGTAAGGTCGAGGTAACACAAACTGCTCACATCGAAATTTCCATTGGTACATACTTCGGAGTTGCTGATTTTGATGTAGTACCAATGCAAACATGTTCTCTATTACTTGGTAGACCTTGGAAGTATGATACTGATGCTACACACCATGGTAGGAGCAATAAGTACACATTTATGTATAATGGAAAGAAAGTTACATTGCTTCCTATGACTCCTGCTGAAATTGTGAAATTTGAACAAGAAAAACATGCTAAGGACGCACAAACGAACAAACAACCTTCTGAAAATCAGCAAGTAGCTAAAACACTTTCGAGACAACAAAAAGATAAAGTTGCTTCTCCTTCTTCATCACAAGTTATTAATCTGAAAGGACGTGTCATGCTTGCAACTAAAACTAACCTTGCAGTACGTAGTTTTCTTGGTCTTGCAGGTTTCTACCGGCGTTTTGTGAAAGATTTCAGCACCATAGTCGGTCCTTTGCATGAGTTGACCAAGAAGGGAGTCACTTTTACTTGGGAACCAGCACAAGAACAAGCTTTTGCCACACTCAAGGATCGCCTTACACATGCACCTCTACTTCAGCTACCCGACTTCAGTAAGCCTTTTGAGTTAGAATGTGATGCTAGTGGTTTTGGAATAGGAGGTGTGCTGCTACAAGGAGGTAAACCCGTGGCCTATTTTAGTGAGAAATTACATGGTCCACAGTTGAATTATTCTACCTATGATAAGGAATTATATGCCTTAGTGTGTGTGCTTGAAACTTGGCAACATTACCTTTTGCCTAAGGAGTTTATTATTCATTCGGATCATGAAGCATTGAAGCATATACGTAGTCAAGCAAATCTGAATAAACGACATGCTAAATGGGTAGAATTTATTGAGACTTTTCCATATATCATTAAGCATAAGAAAGGGAAAGATAATGTGATTGCTGATGCTTTATCTAGATGTTATACATTGCTTTCTCAACTTGATTATAAGATCTTTGGTTTAGAAACATTGAAGGACATGTATGCTACTGATTTGGACTTCAAAGATGCTTTTGCAAACTGTACAGATGACCATGCTTGGAACAAATATGTGCTGAATAATGGATATCTTTTTCGTGCTAACAAGTTATGTGTGCTGGCTAGCTCTCTTCGCTTGTTGTTATTGCAGGAAGCACATGGTGGTGGTTTGATGGGTCATTTTGGATCAAAGAAAACCGAAGATGTGCTGTCCACACACTTCTATTGGCCTAGGATGAGACGAGATGTTGAGCGCTATGTGGCACGATGCACTACTTTCAATAAAGCTAAGTCCCGTCTAAACCCACATGGTCTTTATATGCCTCTGCCCGTTCCTAGTGTACCTTGGGAGGATATTTATATGGATTTTGTGTTAGGATTACCTAGAACTAGGAGGGGGAGAGATAGTATTTTTGTGGTGGTAGATCGGTTCTCTAAAATGGCACATTTTATACCTTGTCACAAGAGCGACGACGCTACCAATGTTGCTGATTTGTTTTTCAGAGAGGTCATACGCTTGCATGGAGTTCCTAATACCATCGTTTCAGATCGTGATGCTAAATTCTTAAGTCATTTTTGGAGGACGTTGTGGCATAAGCTAGGGACGAAGCTGCTGTTTTCTACTACTTGTCACCCCCAAACGGATGGGCAAACGGAGGTTGTCAACCATACATTGTCCACCATGTTGAGGGCTGTTTTGAAGACCAACTTGAAGCTCTGGGAAGAGTGTCTACCTCATATTGAATTTGCATATAATAGGTCAGTACACTCCACTACTAAGGTAAGTCCATTTCAAGTGGTCTATGGCTTTAATCCACGTGCTCCTATTGATTTGCTACCATTGCCACCATCTGAAAAATTGAATTTTGATGCTACTACACGTGCTGAATTATTGCTTAAGATGCATGAAACTACTAAAGCAAACATAGAGAAAATGAATGAGAAATATCGTGCTTATGGTAGTAAGGGTAGAAAAGAGATAACATTTGAACCGGGTGATCTTGTTTGGTTGCACTTGCGCAAGGATCGTTTTCCTGATTTGAGAAAGTATAAATTGATGCCCCGTGCTGATGGTCCTTTCCGTGTGCTTGAGAAGATAAATGATAATGCATATAAACTTGAGTTGCCTGCAGCTTTTGGGGTTAGTCCCACATTTAACATTTCAGATTTAAAGCCCTATTTGGGAGATGACGATGAGCTTGAGTCGAGGACGACTCCAATTCAAGAGGGGGAGGATGATGAGGACATCACTTCACATGATACACACATGGAGCCTCCACCTACAATTCAATTACAAGGACCAATCACACGCGCCCGTGCCCGTCGCTTGAACCATGAGGTTAATTCTTTCCTTAGCAACTATGTTAATATTTGTTTGGACGGGATGCTACTGAATACTAGTGATATTTTGTTGCTTAGGAACATGGGAGATGGAATAGAAGAGTTGGAGTTGAAGACGGAGTCGCACGGATGATTTGAAGTCAAGAATTCGCTGGTTCGGACTACATCGATCACCATGCACCAAAATGGGCATAACTTCCTCATACGAAGTCCGATTGGCGCGTTCTTGGACTTTTTGGAAAGCTGAGGAGAAGATGGATCTTTTTCCGTTGGTTTCAACCCATTTGGAGTCTCGAGTAGTCCTGTGTGTTTGAAACAGTCCTGCGTGACAGAATTGGGCCGAGTTGGACCTTGTACCGTGTTGGCCCATAGTCTGAGTCTGTACGCCTTCCACAGGCTATTTGTTCGCCTTCTACAGGTTGTCTGTTCGCCTTCTACAGGCTGCCACGCCTTATATACTCACGGCAGCCGCCTTTAGGGTCAGGTTTTGCTTTGTTTGCATCTACACTTGTGTGTTTAGATCCCGCCCCTTGCACCGGACCGATTGGCTGCTGCATCGGCGTTTGTGAAACCTCTCCTCTTCATAGTTTATCTGTGATTTGGCATTCGACTTGTATCCTTTCTGTTCTTGCTTGTGTTCTTGGGTTCGCTTGCAGGAATTAGCCTTCGTGGCGAGGTCAATCACATCCTGCGTGGTTGATAACCAACGGAGACAGTGGTGTAACGATTGCAAGGTTTTGATCCGCCGGACCGGAGCCTTGGATCGCCAACGTCGAGATTCTCCACCAATCCAAGTTATCCTTTACCTAGCGGAAGATCGCGACCAATCCCCCATTACTTAGTACCTTATGTCCTGAAGCATCGTTGATCAGCATGTCGGCTATTGGCATTGGATACTCTTCTTTTGGAGTGGCTCTGTTCAGATCCCTGAAATCAATGCATACTCGTATCTTGCTGATCCCTTTCTTCTCTACAGGTACAATGTTAGCAACCCATTCCGCGTACCTGCATGGCCTAATAAATTCAGCCTTAAGTAGTCGTTCCACTTCTTCTTTAACTCGGTCATAGACGGCCGAATTAAAGTGATGGGGAGGCTGCTTATAAGGCCTAAATCCGGACTTGATGGGCAACTGATGCTCCACGAGCTCGCGGCTTAGCCCTGGCATTTCACTATACTCCCATGCGAAACAATCGACATACGACCGAAGTAACTTTATTACTTCAGCCTTTTCGTCGGGCTATAAATGTTGGTTTACAAAAGTCGGCCTTGGTATTCTACCATTACCTATATAAACTTCCTCCAAGGGATCGGCCGACGCAAAACCTTGCCCTAATTTTTCTACTTTGCTAAAGTCCTCGATGGCTTCGGCAATACCGTCTTTATTAGACCGATACTACTCCACTCGAGACTTTAGCCAATCTAGATTAGTCTTGCTAGACATGACTACTAGTACAAAAATAGTCGTGCTACTCCAACCGGCTTTACAGACACTGGTACAAATCGTCCTCCGGATACGCTAACAAAGTCATAATCCGAAAGATCTCTACCTGATAGACACTCTACTTTGTTATGGATGGCGTCGACTAATACATCGGCCAATGCTACTTGGGTCGAAGTATTCGCGGGGATGACTTCTATCTCATCGCCATCCCACTGTATCAGGCACTGGTGTAGAGTAGAAGGGATGCAACAGTTTGCGTGAATCCATTCGCGCCCGAGTAACACGCTATAGTTACCTTGTACATCGACGACAAAGAATGTTGTTGGCAAAGTCTTGTTGCCCACCGTCAACTCCATAGAGAGTACTCCCTTGTCCTCGGAGCTCTCGCCGTTGAAGCCATTGAGAATCAAGTTAGTCTTCTTCAGGTCATCTTCGTTCCTGCCAAGTTTCTTCAACAATGAATAAGGCATTAGGTTAACAGTGGCGCCGCCGTCGACGAGCATCCAGGAAATCGACTTCCCATCGATGTGACCCCTGACATAGAGGAGCTTAAGATGGCGAGCCGAGTCCTCAGGCTTCTCGAAGATGGCGTTGCATGGACCGAGGTTCAATTGAGCGACCTCGGCCTCGTCCTGTGGTGGTGCAAACTCGGCGGGTAATGTGACGATGTTGATGTCCATCGCTTGAGGTGCGGGCCCCTTAGAGACGGGTGAGTAATCGTCGTCAAGCAAGTCGTCGTCGTCATCGCTCGAACTAGGAGCCGGGTTGATTATCTCAACCAGCTTCTCCCTCCATACATGTTTGGTAGCTGGCCGAGGGTGGATCTCTTCGAAGATAGCATCGCGCTCGGCCTCAGCTACTTTCTCGCGCATATCCTGCTCCCGCAGCCTCTGTAGGAGTCTCTTCTGTGATTTGGACATGCCCGGAGGAGCCCAAGATGGCTGCGGCTTGGTGCCTAGAGCTACTGTTCGACTCCTGTTAATTCTGGCCGAAGTGTGCCCTTCGGCCTCGGGCACCCTGTGTTCGAAGGGGGCTTCACTGCGAAACCCGACGAACAGATCGGCCTCGTTCGGCTGATCGAACCAAGATTCGGCGCGGAGCCCGGCCGAAGCATGCGGCTTACCTCCGTCAGCCTTCGGCAACAAAGTCTTCGGGATTGGGACTTCCTGAGACCCAACTCTGATAGTTATGGCTTCGGACTCCCTGACTTCGGCCTCCGCGTGCTCGCACCCTTTGGCTTCGCTCTGTAGGGTCCGATTCAGAGGTACCACAGATAGTCTGTGGACGATGCCCCCCTTCGCTGCGTCTGTTTGCCCCTGCCATCCATAATACTCCGAAGGAAAACAAGGCATAGGGTTAGTCTGCGGAGGGTACCCTGACCCGGATACGTACGGGGCCCACGGGGTCCCCGCCTAGTCATACGGCGGAGGCATCAGAGGCTCTAGCGGCCTCGGCCACTGCGAGCCGAACCCGTCACCCAGAGGGGGGTTCGGCCAAGTTGAAGGCGTCTCCGACCACACCAGTGAAGGATCCTGCCAGGCCAGAGATATGTTCGGCCAGTGCGGGCCGAAGCCTCCCATCGGAGAAGTCCAGTGTGGTGCGGGGTTCGGCCATTGGGGGCCGAAGTTGTTGTATAGGGGACCCGACCACTAGGGCTCGAAGCTATTGTACGAAGGGTTCGACCATTGTGGCTCGGAACCACCGTGCGGAGCATCAGGCCATTGTGGCCCAAAGCCCTCGTGCGGAGGGTTCGCTGGCTTCGGACCGAAGCCACCCTTCGAAGGTCTTGGACCCTTCAGCTGTTTTAGCTTAGCGTGCGGACCTCCTTCTTTGGCACTCCTCTAATGCTTGTTCAACAGCATGTTATATGTTACCTTTGGACTTTTGCGAGCCTTAGCCAAAGGGGTATTGATGTTCTGTTTCCACACTCCTACCTCGGGGTTCTTTGGTATGAGCGTGTGAATGTGCGGTTCTCCAACAATCACATCTTTTCCTTTAGCAGACTCGGCTTGTTCTGGCCGAATCAACACCTTCCTCTTGCCGAGGTCAACGGCGTTGACTGGAAAAGGATCTTTATCCAGCTTCATTTTTGGATCATGGTCTATCTTCAATCATCCTTCTTCTATGTCCGATTGTATCTGCCGTCGAAAAACATTGCAATCATTAGTATTATGAGAATGTGAATCATGCCACTTACAGTATGGATGCTTCTTTAACTCGTTGGCAGGTGGGATAACTTGACCTTTAGGTAACCTGAGAAGCTGACTCTTTAAGAGGAAATCAAATATTTTATCACATTTAGTCACGTCGAACGAGTACTTGACCTCATTAAGTCTATTCTTTGTGGGGGATGGTCGTAGTTCGGAGCAAGTGACAGGTTTGTTTTTAGTGTTTGTAACCCATTCGGCCGCGTACATGTCGGCCGAATCCTCCTCCTCTGACTCCTCCTCATCAAAGTGTTCCATGATGTGGATTTCGGCCCTAGGTTTGCTAAATGTCTTAATAAATTTCTTATCTTTGGTTCAGCCTTCTAGGACCAGAGCCTGTTGTAGAACTTGGCTAACTTCTAGAAAGTTTTGGTTATCTAATCTTTCTTTAATATCAGAACGTAACCCGTTAAAAGCTAACTCTGCCAAGTCTCTTTCTGAAATATTAAGGCTAAAACATCAGTTTCTAGTATCCCTGAAACGCTTGATATACTCAGAGGCGCTCTCACTAGATTTTTGCTTAACCGATGTCAAATGCGAAAGCCTAAGTTCCTGTTTCACCCATGTAGAAATAATCATGGAATTTCCGCTCTAAATCGTCCCACGTGTGGATGGAGTTCGGCGGGAGCGCCGAAAACCAAGTGAAAGTTGTGCCGGATAGTGAGAGGGAAAATAGTCTAACCTTTAGGGCATCTATCCCGCTAACCTCTCCACACTACGCCAAAAATTGACTAGCATGCTCTAGTGTGGTCCTGCTACCCTCGCCATCGAATTTAGTGAACTCAGGGATCCTATATCCGCGGGGGTAGGGTACTGTATCAAGATGATCTGGGTATGGTTTGCGATAAACCCTAACCCGTCCCTTGGGCACGAAGCTGGCACACTCCCTAAACAGTGCGCGGACTCGCTCATCTATATCATCTTGGTAGTTTGTTTGCATGCACCTCTCATGTGGGGGTGCGACACGCGGTGGGATATCGCCGTGTTGGCCATGTGCTTCTTCCCTACGTGCTATCTGTAGAACATGCTCGTGTCCGGGCACCTGTGCGTGTGGTGCGGGCAGCGCGGGTATCGGTGCAGGTGTTGTGTGGTATGCAGTATTAGCTTGACCATAGGTGTAATGATTGGTCTCGGCCAATAGTGATGAGGCCGGAGACATGTTTGTCGGAGGTGCACTAGCTATAGGAATAGGGGGTGTGGCCTCAGTGAAGCCGAACCTTCTAAAAGTTGCCTCTACTTGGGAGCTGACTGTCGAATCTAAATGGTTGGCTAGCGAAGCACTAACGGCCTGATCTACTGATGCGGCTATTTTTTGCTCAATTTCTAAAGAAGATAAACGAGGCGATACCGGTGTTACCTGGACTTGAGCGAGGTCGGGAGTGACGATGTCACGCTTGATGAAGCCTGCGCGTGTCTTGATGTAGCCCCCAAGCATCATGTCTTGGAGCGCCTTTAGCTTTGCCTCGATCTCTGCTCGGTCTTCTGCGGGGATATATTCAAGTGTAGGTGATAATATGTTGCGGTTGTCGATATTCGTGCCTCCTATTGCATCCATCGGTGGTGTAGATGTAGTAGTCGAAGTAGATGTACCAGTGGCCGATGTAGACGTACTCATCATGTTGGCGTAGCTCTTCCCCAGTGGAGTCACCAAAAAGTGTGTTGACACGGAAACGTGCCCCGCACTTGGGTCAGTCCGGCGATCCAAAAGTGCACGGATACTTAGGGACATGCTTAGGTGTGACGTAGCACCGACGCCGCGTTCTGACTACCCTTAATAGTGATAAGGGGGATGGAGTCGCTAGGCAACTAGATTACACAAAATAATCCAATTAGCCAAAAGAAATAGGTTAAACAGGTTAAAATCAGCAAACCAGTCGGAGTCCTCTTGGTTCGAAGTCTGATGAGAAGGGTGTGCCGAAGGGTACCTTCGACGTCTGGTGCGAAGTGCTCCGCCGAAGGGTGCTTCGGCGTTCGGACTGATCTGGCCGAAGGTAGACTCCGAACGGAACAGAACACGGTGATCACCTCCGAACAGCGGGGTTCGGCGTGCGATCTCCAATGCAACGAATTACAGAGCAGTGACGCGAAGGCCACACGTGGGTGCAACTTCGTCTGGTGCGGAGTATGTTCGTGGCGAAGTCTATCACGACGAAGTATGCTAGCAGAGCCTGTTGTCGAAGCCTGCGGTCCTGTCGAAGGGTGTCCTGGGGACCTCCGGAACCGATCTCTCAGCTCCAGACACCTCCGGCGAAGGGGCTCCGAACGTGCAAACCTGCAACAGAGATGATGCGAAGTACAATTTGGCCTTATGACCGAATTTTGCGAGGTGTTGCACGGGTGGCGAAGGTAGCAATCTATTACGCAGATTAGCGGATACTTCACAGGAGAAGTAACAAGGCGATAGCAATCTGTTACGTAGATTAACGGGGACTTCACGGGCGAAGTACGAAGGCTTACCACTGTTCCATAGTGGCGGACGGAGGGCTTCCAGGCAAACCCACGAAGAGGTACAGAAAAGTAAAGGTAAAAGTAAAGGTACGATCAAAGCATGGCTTTGGTTTGGTTTGAGTTGGGGGGTTCTCCACGCCGGCCATTCCTCTCTATTTATAGGGGGTTAACTCCCAATCTAATCTGCTATTAATTCGGCCAGATAGAGATAGAGATTGAGTTGGCGAAGCAAACAGCTCTATCTCTACCGAGGTGGGCTTCGGCCAGGCCCGTCGAGGCATGTTCCTCGGGCCGAAGCTTCGGTAGTGTGGGCTTCGACCAGGCCCGTTGAGGCTTGCTCCTCGGGCCGAAGCTTCGACAGCGTGGGCTTCGGCCAGGCCTGTTGAGGCTTGCTCCTCGGGCCGAAGCTTCGACAGCGTGGGCTTTGGCCAGGCCCGTCGAGGCTTGCTCCTCGGGCCAAAGCTTCGACAGCGTGGGCTTCGGCCAGGCTCATCGAGGCTTGCTCCTCGGGCCGAAGCTTCGACAGCGTGGGCTTCGGAAGCTTCGACAGCATGGGCCTCCGAAGGTTTCCTAGCCGAAGCCCATGGGCTGGCTAGAGGCTTTCGAAGCCTATAGCTCGATGGACTTCGGCCCTGTAGGGCTTCGGACAGACCATAGACATGTGTACTTTTGGCCCAAATCACCAAAAATTGATATTTTGATAATCTAGCCATTAATGCCATTTTTTGCTATCAACAGTGGGTTATTAGTACAAAAAATTAAACATGTGTAATGCATCATCTTCTAACTCGAGGGGTACAGTCAGCCCGCCCTCGCTCAACAGTCCTGACATGCCATGAATCACACGATCATTCAAACAATACTAAACTAACTGCGAGAAGTCACGCAACCCGCCCTTGACCGTGGGCACGGCTTTTCGAAAAGATTATACTCTGATCAGAGGTATACTACTGTACCCACAAGACACTCATTTCCCGCACACCTATGTGTGTTAAATGACCATTGTCACGAGAAACTCGTGCCAAAACCTTTAGCATGGAACGCACCAATTCGATAACACCCTCTTATAGGTTTCATATGGTGCCCCAGTCACTTCGGGACAACACCATACCCCCCTTGAGCCTCGTTGGTACAAGTCACCCACAGGTTGCCCTTGCCCCCTCCACTATGGTACTTCAAGTTGGTACGATCCATACCTCCAGTTAGGACTTACCTCTAGACTTGTGGTTAGTACGAGTTTGTTTTGCAACAGATCCCATAGACCAGTCCTTATAGTGCCCTGGGTGCGACCAACCAATGCCCTAGCTTGCACCTGAAACCCACCATACTTATAACATAGCCAACTCCAACAGAATTCAAAGACGAGAATAACAGGGAAATCATATAGTAGAATCCAACTATCTACGACTCGTTCTTTTATCCTATAGCAGTTGTGTCGATACATTGGACACTAGCTAATATAATATTTAAAAGGTGACAAGGAGTTTAGGCTCAATAAGCATGGCTTGGATTTACACGCAAGGACAGGGATCTAATAAATATGATTTAGGGCTTGTGATTAGACTAATGCAATATTTAATCCCTATGAGTTATAGTGATAATTATGAAAAACTGGGATCAAATATGATCAACCTGGGGTTTGTGACTTGCCTTGATCCGCGAACGGTGATCCTCGACGGCGTCGTAGTCTTCCGGTACGAAAAGTAAACACGATATTCAATAAACAATCCAAAAATCACCAAGACAAGCATACATGTTTTTGATGGATTAAATAAAGGAACTAAAACCTTAAATCCTCTGAAATTATTGCCTAAGTATTTAAGATTAGGTTTTAAGGGGTTTCTGAATTTTATAAATTAGAATAAGTATTTACCCTAAGGGTTTTTATTGGATTAAAATAGTGAAATGAAGTTATTATTTTTCTGAAATTATTGTCTGCATTTTTAGGATATTTTCACAGAGTTCTGAATTTTTAATATATGAAATAAACATTTATCATAAAAAGGATTTTTGAATTATTATTTAATAAGAATAAAATGTGCAAAATAAACATACCGTTTTTATTGCATAAATGTGTAGAGAATAAAGAGACAAATTTTACAAAATTTGAATGGTGAAATTTGGAGTTAAATTGAGCAAGATATGAATTTTTAAAGTTCAAACTATTTTCTGGATTTTTATTTTAAATAGAAAAATGGTCCTGGTCCACGGTGAGCTAGGCTCATCACGGACCCGCGCACTGTGCGCGTGGACCGGAGTCCTTTGGACCGTCCGATCCATATCGGGTGGCCCGATGTAAGGCGGGGCGGGTTAAGTGGTGATCAACGGCCCACAGCGCCCGATACCCCTTTGACCAGATAGACGGTCCTGATTAAACACGGCTAGGTTATAATCCTAGCCATCCGCATCGGATCGAACGTCTCCCCGCTCGTCCAACACGGCACGCACAGAAGGGGGTAAAGTACCCCTCTTCTCTGACGCCGGCAGCGGACGATGGCGAGCGTAGCGGTGGCGACGGTGACCTAGGGGCTAAGCTGAGTGTAAAAACGGGATGAGCAAAGCCCAAGGGTCACAATAGTACCGGAGATGGCGGCGAAAGACGACCGGCGATGATCGGCGATGAGGGAAGGCAGAGGAGGCCTTCGGGTCCAACGGCGATGTGGTGCTTTGGAGGCGATCCGGCCCAACGGAGCTGAGGCCGAGGACGAGCGGACGTTGGCGGTCTCGAAGGTGTCGATGGCGAGGGCGGCGGAGTCCTGTGGCGCCGGCGAGGGGCTACCAGAGCCGGAATAGAGGGAAACCCCAAAAACTAAGTGGCGGCGCTCTAGAACGCGAGAGCTTGGGCGTTTTCGGTTGGCCAGGGCTGCGGTGCAGGGGAAGGTTTAAATAGGGGGTCGCCGGCGTCGAGTATGGTAGGTTACCGGTGGAAATCCGAGGGGATTCCATTTTTGACATCGGCGAGCTTCCATGCGCTCGGTTTAGCTTCCATACATGCGAATCCGCGTTGGCTTTTGGGGGAAACCGATCACCGCCGAGAGGGGAAGAGGATCCCAGGCTTAATTTGGGGATTGGCGGCGGCCGACAACTAATTTAGGAAAGGGGGCTCCTGATTAGGAATGGGGGGATTCCATCGGAGAAGATGGATCCGACAGGTGACCCCTACCTGTCGGCGGGTGAGCGCGACGGGGAGAAGCGCCGACATGTGGGCCCCACTTGACAGCGGCAGAGGCGAGACGGGGCGACTGACAGATGGGACTAGGCGGGCGCGGGCGGGAGAGAGAGAAGGGGGTGGCGCTGACAAGTGGGTCCCACCCGTCAATGGGCGCGGGTCTGTACTGGGCTGGGCCGAGGATGATTAGGGGGGTTGCAGCCCAACATCTTTTAAAATGGATTTTTCATTTAAAATAATTCTAGAAAATAGTTTATTTGTTTACAGCTTGAAGAACAGTTATTAAAATTTTGTAAAAATTCTCAAAAATTCTTCTTGGCTTGTAGATTCCATCATAAATTTAGCAGCTTAAAACTTGAAGTATTTCTCCCTGTTTTGCTTTAATTGGGTTCTTTTATCCTTTTCTTCAATAAAATAATTCCTTTTTATTTCAGAAATTTTATTCCCCTCATTTTTATTTTATTTTTAAATTTGGGATGTTACACATGGTGTCGTACAAGGCTGCCAGCCTACGACGTGTGTGGCATTGTCCGGCCGTCTAGCATCCGTGCCTCCGCACCCACGGTCTGCCACTCCACCAGTCCGTCGTATAAGGTTGAAGCCTGAAGGTATTGTCGTTCCATATCTCCACTCCTAGGCTCTATCCCTTGGCCTCATAGGGAATCCAATTCCACTACGACTCAGGTGAGGACGGTGTTGGGCGTCATGGGCTCACGGGCCACGACGAGAAGTGATTGCGTGTTAGCACGTTGCTGAGGCGATTGGAAAGGACGACCGACGTGGTGTCACGGGCTCACAGACCACATCGAGAAGAGACAATGTGTGGCTGAGCGAGGACAGCCAACGACGACGTGGCGTCATGGACGATGGTGAGAGGCGACTTGAGGAGGACCGAATCGAGGTACGCTGCCATCGATTTGTGTGCTTGGCTGCTTGGTTCTTACGGGTTGGTCGGTTGGAGGATCTTGATTTCTTGCTTGTGTTGGGGATTTGAGTTTTGATTATGATTTGTGTTGGCGATTTTTCTCGTGTCGATTTACCACGGCGGCGACCGTAACGGGTGACGGTGACCAGACGGCGGTGGAAAGCTCCAAGCACAACCACATAGGCCATCTCTTCCCTATGGGCGCATAGGCCTTCTCGGCCCATAGGCCTTTCCATGCCGAGTCGGCCCAAGCACGACCCACTCTACGGACCGTACTCATGTTGCCCACCAGATCTAATTCACGGGCCTAGGTATGGCCCTTGTACGGGCTGTGCGGACCTAACCCATCCATGAACAGTATCGAGCCATGTTTTGCACGAGCTAGACCTCCGTGCCTTAGATTGGCCAAAAAAATCCAAGCCAACTCCCAGCTCTAATCACCTACACTGTGCGGTGACGCTAACATCACCGGTGCTCACCAGTCACCCAAAAAGCGGTGGGAAGATGTGCATCGCTCGTCCAGATCCCGTGCCGCCACCACCTAACCGCGGAGCCACCCACTAGTCACCCCCACGATAGGGGAAGGCCCACATGTATTCAAGGGTATGTAATTGAGTACTCATTATTTTTGCAACAAAATTTTATATATAATATATATATATTATGTATATACGTCAAAAAATAAAATTATATTCTCTTACTCTTACCACTAATTAAATAATTTTATTTTAAAAATAAGGTCATGGTAGAGCAGAGAAAGTATTGTCTAATGTATTTGATTTTTATCTTACCTCTAATTTAATAATTTTATTTTAAAAGTAAGGTCATCATAGTGCTGAGGGAGTATTTTATAATGTATTTAATTTCTCCTTTACTTGGTTTCACATGAGACCAAATTTTAACTTTTTTATTTAATATATTTTTGCATCATTTATTATAGTATCATGTAAGTTTAAAACTATATATAATAATACAATTAATATTTTTATTTTAAAAGTAAGGTCGTTGTACGGTGGAGAAAGTATTTTCTAATATATTTGATTTCTCCTTATTTTTTAGTATCACAAGCGAACCATTTTTTGAACCTTTTTATTTAATATGATGTTATAGCATTTATATCATTTATTATAATACTATGTAAGTTAAAACTATATAATAATATAATTAATGTTATTTTTTATTATACATGTGGTCGTTACGTATAAAAAAATACTATCTAGAATTTTTAATATACATGGTCTAAATCATGGCCCGCCTCTACCCCCACAAATGGCCCGTGCCCGCCTCCACGTGCACAGCTCGACATCCCACTGACCCTCCTGGCCTCGCCTCTCTCTTGCTGTCTTGCAAACGACCAGCCTGCCCAGACCCCGGTGCTTACCACCCGCTCGACGCAATTCATCTCCCGATCGTCCCACTGCCCATGGCGTCCCTCCGCACTCCGCTAAATCCGCTCGGCTCCTCCACTCTTTGCAGTGGCGGCGGTCTCGCTACTCGCGGCGCGCGTTCGTGCTACCGCTTCAGGACTGACGATGGCGGTGTGGTGGACGTGGCGGTCTCTGGGAAGGAGGGAGACGACGGCAGGGCCGAGCTCTCCTTCGACGCGCGCCGCTCGCTCTTCTTCCTCTCGTTTCTACTCTGAGAGATTTGCTATTTTGATACTTCAAAGAAGTCGTTTCGTATTTTTGACATTCAGACTTATTTTTATTGACTGAGATGATAATATCATTATAAACAAAGTGTACATCTTTTGAGTGTCAAAATAGCAATTTTTTCGTCGAGGCAGCCCCGCTCGGCATTTCCCACTCGGGCGATGGGGACGTCAACTTCGCGATGAGGAGCCATGCTGAATAGCGTGGGCCTCATGGCTCCAGATGTGATGAGTCATTGTCAACGATAGTCAAAGAGGACTGGAATGAGAAGAGAAGTCCTGCTGCGTCTGGGCCGCGTGTGACTCAGGTACACGGGCAGCGAGCGACTGTCGGGCAGAGGAGGCTGCGAAGTCGGGCTGGCCCAATCCGGGTGCATGGGCCAGAAGCAGTAGAAGACCCACTGGGCTGTTGACCAGGACTGACTCAGGTACACGGGCGGTGAGCGATTGCCGGGCTGAGAGAGCTGCGGAGTCGGGCCGGCCCAATCCGGGTACCTGGTGCAAAGCTGGTGGAGGCTTTGTCAGTTTCGGCGTAAAACTGACAACCGTTGATTCTGTATCCGACTGTCCAGAAGAGTAGCTTCCGGATATGTCATCTGTTACTCTAGGCCCACAGTCAGTCAGTTGTGTCTGTAAAAATACCTAAGGGCAGTAGAGTCTTTTTCTGTATTTTTGAGTCTGTAAAAACCCTAAGGGGCTGGTAGAATATTCCTAGTGTTGGGCTTCCTATAAATAGCACCCCAATCCCTAGGGTTTGGACTACCCTTTTGCTGAAATTGAATACTACTCTATTGGGTCATTTTTGCCTCTCACGTTTTCTCTCTCCTCTCCTGTTCCTTGCTTGCGCCGCTAGGGAGTTCTCCCACTATGTTTCTTGCCTTGCTTTTAATGTTGCAGTAAATGCTCTACTTCTTTGTGTGCTGCATCTGCAAGGTTTTTAATGACTCGTTTTCACCTTCAAAGCAAGTTTCCCTGTGATTTTTGAGCCCTTGTAGGCTTCGCAGGTGTGAAGAAGCTTCTGTTCTTCACATACAGAGTACTAGTTCTTGCGATTTACAAGTAGTACTCCTCTGTAGCTACAGTACTTCTGCGCCAGCTTTTTACTTTTACTGCTCCACTTTTCGATCTGGTTGATAGGACTAAAATCGCTTTTCTGACTGTCTCTGCGAAGTCATCCTTCTCTGTTCGAAGCCCCTCAGCTCCGTGAGGCAGGCTTCGATCCGACCTTACTCGAAGGCTTCGTTTCAATCTTCGAGCTTTGTTTTGTATTCTGTGTAGCTGAGCTTCGAAGCATTTTTCTGATCGACAGCATTACATACTTCGAACAATAGCGCGAAGGGGCTTTGACCCTATCTGTTCGAAGTCCATACTTCGACACGTTTCGAGGTTGGGTTCGAAGCTTGTGGCTCCGCTAGGCCTCGCTCTAATTTCTGTGTAGCATGTCACCCTTCGCCTCTCTTTTCGGAGCTTGCTCTTTTCGAAGGTAGGGCATTGGCTTCGGACTTGTTTTTTTGTCGCGTGACAGACTTCGCTTCTTTGTTCGAAGGTTGTCCGTCTGTTTTGTGTGTTCGAAGTTTTTCTGTTCGAAGGTTGTGCTTCGAAGCTCTCGGTTCAAGGTGTGTTCGAAGTTTTGTCTTCGAAGTCCTCACTTCGAAGCAGGCTCCGACTTTATCACTTTGCTCCGAAGCTCTTGGTTCGAAGCTGTGTTCGAAGTCCTGTCTTTGAAGTACACACTTCGAACCAGGCTCCGGCACTGTTTTACTTCGCTCCGAAGTACTCTTCGCTTCTTACAACTTCGAACTAGGCTAGACAGCGACACCTTCGGGATTTCGGACAGACTCCGTCACCAACCTCCGAAGCAGACCTCGACGTGCGAAGGGGGCTTCGCCAAGACCCGAACAGGAGACAACTTTGGACAGTAACTTCTCTCCTCATCTTATACATACTTAGATCATTTCATTGAGAAGTTTAGGCCCGTTACACTTTGTTCATCTGCCTAGTTGCACTGTTTTAACAGTACACTGTTTATCATCAGCTGCCTCTAGGTTAGAAACCTTTAGACTTAGGCCTTCTGTTCATTTTCTACTGCACAGTCTTTTGAGGTGCGTTGGGTGTTGGGAGCAGGCCATTGATTCAAAAGAATTTTTAAGGCGCCCATTCACCCCCCCTCTGGTCGCTACTTTCGGTCCTACAAGTGGTATCAGAGCCTGGTTAGGGTTTTTCCATACCTTAACCGGTTCTAAACCTCAGTAGTGATCATGACTTCTCCTGGCAAGGTCCCGTCCTTGGAAGCTTATGGCTATAATTATTGGAAGACTCGCATGCGAGCCTATCTCATGAGCCAAAGCTCGGACATCTGGGACATTTGCGTTCACGCTATGTTTGTCATATTGCCAGTTGCTGAGCGTGATTCTCCTGGTATCATCGCTCAGCATGTGAACAATAGCAAAGCGGTGAACATCTTGTTTTCTGGTTTAGGTCCCACTGAATTTGAGCGTGTTAGCCATCTCTCCACTGCGAGAGAGATCTGGGCTACCCTCCAGGCTCATCATGAGGGGACAGCCCAGGTCAAGGCTCGGCTCTATCAGACCTACCGGTGTGAATATGAGAACTTCACACAAAAGCCGGGTGAATCTGTTGAAGCGTTGTTTGGTCGTTTTCAGTCGATCATAAACAAGCTTCGGGACAACAAGGCTGAGGGTGTTCAGTTAGTCTCAGATCATGAACAGGCACTCAAGGTTCTTCATACCTTGGACCCAAAGATCTGGGAGATCAAGGTATCCTCTATCATTGAGAGCACTTCTTATGATACCTTGACCATTTCTGATTTGTTTAGCAAGCTGAAGGCCACCGAGGTTGATACCCAGTTGAGATCAAATCTCACTGGCTCTGGATCAAAGTCTCTGGCCCTTGCTACACCTTCTGTTGATCCCTCTTCTATAAGCTGTGCTGGGTTCTCTTTGATGTCTATCACTGAGGACCAGCTTGAGTCTTTGGGAGATGATGATTTGTGTCTGTTTAACAACCGGGTGCGTCGTGTTTATGACAAAAGGATGTTCAAAAGACACGGCACAAAGACCGGATGCTTTGAGTGTGGTGATCTAGGACACTTCATCGCCGACTGCCCCAAGCGCAATGAACACAAGAAGGGCACTGGTGGTGGCTTCCATGACTCCGGCAAGCACGACAGCTCCTCTTTTAACAAGGGCAAGCCAAAGACCAGATTCTTCAGAAAGGCCCTGAAGGACTACCGGCGAGAGAACAAGAAGCGCGACAAGGCCTTCTTCGCTGAGATGGAGAAGAGCTACTCCAAGCGGTCCACATCTTCTTCCTCTTCATCGAGCTCGAGCGATGATGAGATCATCATCAGGAAGGGGAAGGACAAGGACGATCCAGCAGGACTTTGCTTCATGGCCTTCGGTGACAGACCGAAGAGCCGCTCACATCAGCGCCGAAGATCCCGCAAGAGCTTCTGCTCAATGGCTCTTGGGGATAAGGAAGAGAAGAGCTCCTCCGATGACTCCGACGACGACGACAACGAAAAGGTATCATCCTATGAACGCGAAATCGTTGATTTACTTGAAAGCAATCATCAGGAGTTAAAGTATCGGGAAAAACTGCTTAGAGGGGCTAAGAAGAGGATAGATGAGTTAGAGAGTGAGCTTGCCGTAGCCAACGGCAGAATTGAGAGTCTATCTTCTTCCCCTTGCTTGGGTGATAGCAGTGAGTGCCCAAAGTGTGAGGTGCTTCTGTGTGACCTGTCGACTCTGAAGTCTAGGTACACAGAAAGGGTTGATGAGAGGGACGCTTTGGCCACTGAGCTTGAAAGCGCTCAGCTGGAGCTGAAAGATGCTCAAGCCACTGTCGTCGTTCCCTGTGCTGATTGCCCATCTTATCTTGCCAGTTTAGCTGAGCTGAAAGCCAAGGGCGATGAGCATCTGGGTAATTTGGAGAGAGTGAGAGCTGAGCTAGCGCAGACTAGGCTAGAGCTTGAGACATTGTCAGTTCCACCCACTGTCTGTGAGAACTGTCTGTCTCTTAGACTTGAGTTGATTAAGCTGAAAGCCGAGAAGTCTGTCCAGGTAGATAGCGAGTGTGAGACCTGCTTGTCTCAGGTGGAGGTACTAGCTTCCTTGAGAGAGGAGCTAGCTGATTTGCAAAATGAAAATTTTTACCTCCGTTCTATCCTGAGTTGGATCAGTGCCAGAGAGCCACAACTCGGCATCATGATCCAGCAGTTCAAGAGGCAGGATGGGTTTGGGGTAGGTTACACCTACACCAAGGCTGACTTTGAGAGTGCCATTAGCCGGGCAGTGGAGTGGAGTAAAATGACTCCTGAGCAGAGATATCCCAAGACCCATTCCACTGAGTCTTCCCAGGCTTGTCAGCCCAAGGATGGAGTGATCCATGAACCACCCAAAGCTCCACCCAAGAAACCCATTTGGATTCCAAAGCCCAAACTCCTCCGCACGTCTCTAGACTCTCTTCCTGGACCCTCTCAACCCAAGAAGACTACACCAAACACCACTAAGCCAAAGAACCCCAAGCCTCAACCACATCTCAAGAAGCCCACCTACCATTGCGAGTATTGTCAGAGAGACGGGCATCTTGCGGAGTTTTGCTTCAGGAGGAAGCGGGTTGAGAGAGCGGAGCGTGCTCATGGTGGTCAGGAGCAGTTCTACCAGCAGGGTGGTAGACTGAGAGTTCCTCGACGCGGGGAGAGGCTGGAGGCCAGGACGCGTCGTGTAGGTGGTGGTAGGGGAGACAGCTTTCATGCCCATGCTCCAGATGGTGGTGCCCGTTCCGGCAGAGCTCCAGGCCGCGGTCCTGGATCTCGTGGCCGAGGCTTTAGGCAGAACCGAGGACCACGCTTTGAGCCGCGTTTTGGTCCAAACTTTTCTGATGATTTCTGCTTTCCGTCTTTTGAGCAGATGGCTCGACACTGGTTTAGCTCTTTTGCTAAACCCGGTGCCGGACCATTTGCTCCCACTTACAACCACTGATTGTGCAGGATCGGGGACTGGAGGACGTTTGGATCATGGACTCAGGATGCTCTCGCCACATGACGGGACATCGCAGATGGTTCTCCAGTCTCACTCCCCCGAGCTCCAAAGAGTACATCACCTTCGGGAACAGTGGTCAAGGGAAAGTAAGTGGCATTGGCTCAATTCGCATTTCAGACCATTTTTCTTTAAAGAATGTTGCTTTGGTTGGAAACTTGAACTTCAATTTGATTTCTGTTTCGCAACTTCTTGAGGATGGTTTGGAAGTGCGTTTTAAGAAGGGAAATTCTTCTGTGTTTGATTCTGGAGGGTCTTTGATTTGCCAGATCTTACCTTTCGGTAAGGTTTTTCGGATTGACTTCTCTAATTCTTTTGGCCCTTCTCGCTGTTTGATTGCTGGATCCTCCTCTGAGCTCTGGAAGTGGCATAGGAGGTTAGGCCATTTGAGTTTTGACCTGCTAGTCAGGTTGAGCTCTATGGACCTCATCCGAGGATTGCCCAAGCTTAAGATGGAGAAGGATCTGGTTTGCCATCCCTGTCGTCACGGGAAAATGGTTGCTGCCTCTCACGCACCTGTGACTCAGGTGATGACTTCGTATCCGGGCGAGCTATTACATATGGACACTGTCGGTCCAGCTCGGGTACGCTCAGTCGGTGGGAAGTGGTACGCACTTGTGATTGTTGACGACTTTTCTCGATTCTCGTGGGTTTTCTTCTTAGAGTCTAAGGATGAAACTTTTCATTTTGTTCATGACCTAATTTTGAAGCTGAAGAATGAGAACAATGGTCGGATGCGAGCAATTCGCTCCGACAACGGCTCTGAGTTCAAGAACTCTCAGTTCGTCAGCTTCTGCAGTGATCAGGGTCTTGATCATCAGTTTTCTGCTCCTTACACTCCCCCACAGAATGGCGTTGTGGAACGAAAGAACCGCACGCTAGTCGAGATGGCCAGGACGATGCTCGATGAGCACATGACTCCTAGGCGCTTTTGGGCTGAAGCCATGAACACGGCTTGCTATCTGGCCAACCGCATTTTTCTTAGAGCTTACCTTGGTAAGACCTCATATGAGTTGCGGTTTGGCAGACAGCCCAAGCCAAACAATACGAAGCATACAGACGAAGTATGCAAACATAACAAACTCCATTCATTCTATATTGAGAAGTGTGTTACAAACATACTTCGGAAGCAAAACTACGTATAGTCTGTATCTAAGCCTAAGAAGAACCGCGTGCGAGGCCCCAACTCTCGCTTGCCCCCTCTTCGGCCAGGGCCACCTCGGCTGGACGTTGCCTCGTCGGAGCCCGCTCTCCCTCGAACAGCCCGTCCAGGCTCCGAAGCCCGTAAGCTTCGTCTTCCACTTTGCAGGTCGCTCCAAGTTAGCGAAGCAGGCGGTGCCGTATCGAAGGCAGAAAAGTCTAGGGCTTCATCGCCTGCTAAGGCCGTTCGCGAAGGCAAAGACAAAGGGCCCTGAAGGGGCTCCGTCTTCACAGCGGCTAGTAAATCCTGAGCTACTTCGGAGATGGCTTCGCCGCTAGGCCCCCTCGGAAGCTTAAACCGAGGGGGGCCCTCGGACCTAGCTACTTCGAGGATCACCCACAACTGTCGAAGCTCTTCGGAGTCCTCGAGAACTTCGAGGTCTACGCTCGGAGTCTGAGCCTGGGCAGGTATGAAAAACCCCCGCATTCATATTAATAAGCTGATAGAATTTTTACAAGCCTGCAGCTAAGTATTACAAAAGGCCTAAGGAGATCTACACCTTCGGAGGCGGAGGTGCCGAAGTCGAAGGCTGATCAGGCGCAGCAGGCGCTTTGGTTTGGCGGTGTCGAAGGGCCTTCTGGAGGTCGAGGACAGCTTCGCAGCCTTGCTCCTTCCAGGGGTCCTGCAGCCGCCGCCAGGCTCCGCGAACTTCGGCCGGAGGCGTCACTAAGTGCGGACCCCCGAAGGCCACTGGGGTCGCGGAGGTTGCCGCTCGAAGGTGGTCACACCCCGCGGCATGGAGCATCTGCAACACCCCTTGGCCCGCGACGTGACGAGCCATAAGAGCGAAGCCCGTCAGCGCTTCATCTGCTATCGAAGCCGCAGTCTTCAAGAAATCGGCGCGGTCCCCAATTGGGTCCTGATCGCCAAATTCCGGAGCCCGGCACTCGGTCCCTATTTTCTCAAGGACCTCGATCAGGCTCTGGGTGGCCTCGCCAAGATTGGCCACGACGAAGCTCTCAAGATCCCGAGCCCGTTGGCGGAGCTCCTCGTTCATCTTCGCTTGTCGGGCCTCGGCATCCTTCGAAGCCTGGAGCTCCGCGCGGAGCCGGGCCGTCTCCAAGGCCAAGGCCTCCTTCGCCTCAGCAGCCGAAGCTTCGGCCCGCCTGCGCTTCTCGGCTTCCTCCGAGACCTCGCGGCGAAGGGCCTCCATCTCCTCTGCGAGGTGCTCCATCCGCCTGTCGGCAGCAGCCGAAGCTGTTGCGTTCAGTGCGAAGGCCTGCAGAAATTCAAGAAGTCATAAGTACCAATGAAAGGCTAAAATATAGTTCGAAGCTGCAAGGGGCTTCGCTTACCCGCATGAGGACTTCGTTCGAGCTAACAAAGAGATCCGTGGGGTCTCGGTGGCTAAGCTGGGCCACCAAGTCCCCCTCCTCCGCAGAAGCACAAGCCTGGCGGAAACCGTGGATCGCTGCCACCGTCACGCCCCCCCTCGGCTTGAAAGGGTGAATCACGGCCACGGTCGCCTCCGTGGGCTTCGGCGAGGTGGGGCTCAAGCCCACCACGTCCACGTCTTCTTCGCCTCGTGGGACCTCACGGCCCCCGCTGCCTTCGTCGTCGGATGAAGTACCCTCGGACTCCGAATCGCTGCTGCTGCTGCTGCTGCTCGAAGCTTCTGTGGACTTCGCATCGGCGGGCTTCGATCCACCTTCGCCTACCGGCTTCGCCACGGTGGGCCTCGCATCATCTTCGTCCTCTGCAGGGAGCCAAGTCAAAATCCGCATATTGGAGCAAAGCATGCAGAAAGGGTTTACCGTCATCGGAGATTTCTTGGAAGGAAGGTGGGGCTAAGTGTGCCCTCCAGCTCCCTCGCTGCGAAGCTGGCGCATCCACCTCCGTGCCCGAGGTTGGTTCCGCCGGGGCATTCGTGGCCTCCTGGGCAGCCGGAGTATGCGCGTCGGCCTCTGCCGCCGAAGACCTCGCCGCCAGGGGCTTCGCTGCCTTCTTGGAGGTCGAAGTAGCTGCGGGCTTCGCCGCAACCTCCCCCGAATTAGAAGCTTCGACCGCGGGGACCTCCGGCCGATGTCCCGAAGCATCCGCTTCGTCCTCGTCCCCCCTCTTCCTCTTGGCTCCGGCCGACGAGGTTGCCAGGTGGGCGAAGTCCGGCAGGGCCGAGAGCCCTCCGAGGTCGAGCGCGGTCCATACCCTGTTCCAGCGCTCCCAGGACCCCACCAGGGCAAGGCGCTGGTTCTGCTCCTCGGGGGTCGGAGTCCCGGCGACTCGATCCGCCGCCGCGATGGCCTCCTCCGGGGTCCTCATTTCGAGGCCGACTTCATGAAAAGTTTGAGTCAGAAGTGAAGATCTACGAAGTATTAAAGCAAAGAAATTGTGAAGCCTTACAGAAGCAGTCGAAGGCCAACTCGCTAAGTTCACCTCGGCCCGAAGCCTGAAAGAGCCCCTCCGGCCAGGAGCGCGCGAGGGGACTGAGCCGGAGGGTGATGAACTCCTCCGCGAGGTCCCTCATACTCATCTTCGCCGCCACTCTCTGGAGCAGCAAGATCCTCGAGCGAAGGATATCTTCGCTGGTCTTCACCACCCCTTCGTGCCGGTACAGGATGTGGGCATTAGTACTCCGAAGGGGGGAGTTCGCACCGACGGAGGCATAGAACCACTCTTGGTCCCACCTCGAGTACCATTTGTTGTTTACAGCCCTCGCCGGGAAGGCATCTTGGTACTCCTTCCGAAGCTGGAAATTGGCGCTGCCGAAGGCCAGCGCCCTCTTGACGCGGTCCGTCCCCTCCCGCGGCTTCGGTTGGTAGTTGGCGTCATGGAGGGCGACGAAGACATCCGCGCGGCCCTCGCAGCCCTCGGCCCTCATGGCCCACTCGAAGACAGCTAACCTCGCCACTGCGTTGGGCGAAAGCTGAGGAAGCTCAAGGTTGTAAGCCTTGAGGACTTCGCTCAGCATCCCCACTGCAGGCAGTCCGAGGCCGGCTTCGAAGAAGGCCTCGAACACCACCACCTCGTCAGCACGAGGCCTCGGCTCAGCCTCCGACTTCTCCGGGACCCGAAGCTAGATCTTCGCCGCAATCTTCCCTTCGCAAGCCCTTCGGACCGACTCCTCCATAGAGATCGAGGCCGTCATCTCCAGGGTCTGCTCGAACTTGTCGGAGGGCGTCCGAAGGTCCCTCGGCCCCAGCCGCCTAGGCGCAGTCTTCGCCGCCGCAGCCGCCGCTGCCTGCACCTGGGCAGAGCCCGAGCTCGAGCCCAAGGCCAGAGGCTTCGCCACCGCCTTCTTCGGCATGTTGATGGGACTTCGCCGCGAAGGTCTAAAAACCAGCGAAGGGGGCTCGAGCGAAGCTAGAAGAAGAAAAGAGCGAAGGTTGCAAGGCAACGAGAAGAAAGCGAATGAAGGTGTGCCGAGGCCGCACGCGGTAAGTCCCTATTTATAGGCGCGGTAAGAATTCCAACCGTCGTGGGCCGAACCCACCGCCAGGTGGGCCTCCAAGCGAAGGCGAATCGGCCCAGAGCAAGGTAACGGTAACTTTTTGACCGTTGCGGAGCCGTTCGGGCTTCCCGAGGCCGTTCTGACAACTAGCGCGGGCATTTATTACCCCCCGGGTATCGAGGTCAGCTTCGGTCTAGGCTCCGAAGGTATGTTTCCTCTGAAGTTGTGTTTTCAGGTCATTTGTCCTAAGGGCGCGTGCACCCCTTCGTCCCGAAGGTCTACACGCGAGGGGCTACTCTTGGGGGAATATATTTCCCTTGAACAGGGGCCAAATGACGTCAGCCTCCGACAGCCTTCGGCCTAGAGCCCAGCACTGTCGGAGCCTGTTTTCTCCCTAAGCATTGTTTTCAGGTCCCAAGGTGCCTTTCGGGGGTCCAGCTCAGAGCCCCCGCTTCGGGCCCTGGCGCAGGGCACCACCCCCCGGGTGCAGGACGTCAGAGGCCACCCTCCGGAGCCCAGTTCGGAGGCCGCCCTCCGGAGCCAAGTCCGGAGGACGCCCTCCGGAGCCAAGTCCGGAGGCCGCCCTCCGGATCCCAGTTCGGAGGTTGCCCTCCAGAGCCCAGTTCAGAGCCAAGTCCGGAGGCCGCCCTCCGGAGCATGCTTCGGAGCCCCCCTCCGGGGTACACTTCGAAGCCTTCTCCTCCGCAGGCCAGCTTTCGGACCCTGTCAAGACTGTTCGAAGCCAAGGCTCCGAGACCCCAGTTCGGGGCCCAGTTCGAAGCCCAGGCTCCGAGACCCCAGTTCGGAGCCCTGTTCGGAGCCTTGCTCGGAGCATGCTTCGGAGCCCCCCTTCGGGTGCACTTCAAAGCCCTCTTCGCAGTCTCGGCCATAGAGCTCCGACCCCTACTTCGAGGCTCAAGAAATATCTAAGTATAGGCCATACGGGGGCCCCTCCACCCCTGGTATGTCGTCTAGCTGGTCAAAGTCTGGCGCAGCCTGACACATCTGTAAAGCTGTAAAGTTGTCTGGTACTTTTGTGCAGTAGCTAGCTCTCTTTCCCTGTCTACCCCTATAAGCCTAGGGGCTTGTAGAGGGTATCTTGGTCTTTTCCTTAAGGTCTGCGTGCCTATAAAAGCAGGGCCAAGCCCTTGTAGCACAGACGGGATGCCAGGGGGCCATGAGACCCTGTAGTTCCCTTCTCCACACTAAGGCATACCATGCCAAATCCACCACAAACTGGACGTATGGCTATTATCCCCTAGGGGAGGCCCGAACCAGTATAAACTCCTTCTCCCTCTGAGAGAACCCATCGAGGTTCATTCTCCACATCATGCACCACCACAAGAAAACCTGCTGGAACTAACGCAATTGTTCCAACAATAGCAAACAAACAAATAACATACACACACATGCAAACAAACATCGCCAATATAGCAAAATAGCGTTGTCTCAATTATTGTGTTCTAATTTAAAGAGAACGTACTTAGAACAAGAGAGGTATCACGAGAAGCCACCTGAACCTGATCACAGTTACCACATATACACACATACATATAAAAAAATAGCATACACACAAATAGCATTGTCTCTGGCAAAGGTAACTCATACATTTTTCGACAACCTTGGGCTATAATATTCATGACACGCAGGTCATGTTCATTACATTCATACATCTCATACATTTTTTTAAGATCATATCAGTCACAACTTTCTCCGCAAAACAAAGTTAGGTGAAGAATCTACTCGTGACTGAACTGGATCGGAACTTCTGATCCAGCATCGGAACTTCTGACTGCAAAATTGTTCTTCGTATCGAATTAATTCGACATCAGAACATTCGATTGAATTAAATCGAGGTCAGAACCTCCGATAGCAAAATTGCTCTCTGTATCGAATTAAATTGAGATCAAAAGTTACATGAGTCGAAGCATTAGAAGTTACAAATAATAGCTCATATACTAGTTACAAATAAGATTGACTGTTGTAATCTAGATTTTTCTAAATTTCTTTCTATTTAGTGGGTAAGGCCTACAGATGAACTCAAAAATATTTATATAATTTTTCTATAAAATTTGGTTCAATACTTCATTTACTTCTAGTTTAAATTTGACATATTTCAATATAAATCATAGAAACACGCTTAATAAATTAAAAATAATAGACTGATTTAGAATATCCTACGTGATAACTTTTTTTAAAACATTTTAAAATTTTTATTACAATATCTACCTATCATACCATAACACCGTGACAAGTCTCCTATTTTCAGACTTTATTTGTTTTTTTACAATTAAAAAACCACAAACTTCGTATTATCGATCAAATTTTTCAAACTTTCTTTCAATTTAGTATATAAGAAATAAAAATAGACTCAAAAAGATGAATATGATTTTCCATAAATTGTGGTGCATTATTTTATGTACTCGCAGTTCAAATTTCACCTATTTTAATTTAAATTTTAGAAACACAATTAATGAATTAAAAATAGGAAATAAACCTAGAAAAATATAAATTTTTTACATAGAATAAGTTATGTTATATATTGAGTGTAGAAAAATTTTCAAGCTCAAGCAAAATTACAAATATCATATTGTCTTGTATTGCTATAAAATAACTTAAGTATTTCATAATTATATAAATAATAAATAAACCACACGTATTAATATTCACTAACTGAAGTATTCTATAATTACATAAAGAATAAATAAACCACATATATTAATATAGTGATGCCATTAGGGATGGCAACGGGGAGAATCCCCGGCGGGGAGGGGTCCCCGTCCCCGTCCCCGCTAGACAAAAAAATCCCCGTTCCCCGTCCCCGTCCCGGCTTCGGGGATAGATTTTCCCCATCCCCGCTCCCCGTCGGGGATTCGGGTACCCGTCGGGGAGAAAATCCCCGTTTAGATATATATATACACACATATATATACACATATATATACATATACATATACATATATATATACATATACATACACATATATATACATACATATATATATATATATACATACATATATATACACACAAACATATACACACATACACATACATATGCATACATATGTATATATATATAAAATATGGACCCACAATTAATTTTTGCGGGTATATTAACGGGGAACGGGGATGGGGAGTAGAGGAACGTCCCCGTCCCCGCTTCACCCGACGGGGATAGATTTTTCCCCGTTTGTCCCCCCGCGGGGATGAGATTTCCCCATACCCGTCCCCTAAATCCCAGCCCATTCCCTGGGGATGGGCCGGGATTTTAGGCTAAAATCCCGGCCCATCCCCAGGGAATGGGCTGGGATTTTGGGCTCCCAAACCAGCCCTAATAGAGGAAATCCCCGTCGGGGATCGGGGAACGGGGCCCCATTGCCATCCCTAGATGCCATATCATTCTGAGTATTTAAAAGTTTAATACGTGTGAAATTCTAAAACGGATACGAATGTATCTATTTTCATATCCACGGTAGAAATTTGATATCTATTTCTATATCCATATTTGTCAAATGAGTTCAGATGTTTTCGTTTAACATCCGCATTTAATTCAGATATGAATATAGATAAGATAATTCAGATATTTTGACATTCATATCCATCCCTATCTATTACCGTTCCCTGACAGAGCTTATTGAGTTTTCAGCGTCCATTATTTGTGTTCCCAGTCCCAGCTCTTTTGAAGTTCTCCAGTTGCGGACACAGTATTGCCGATGCCAGCAGCAAATAATGTTCCTATTGCTCTTTCTGACACAGCTGTGGCATACATCATTCAGGAAAAAATTTAATGCAAAACAAATTTCATAAGAGATCTAGAGCATTTGCTGGCATTGCTCTGATTTCACTCTTGTCGAACAAACAAGTTTCCTTTTACGAAATTTCCAGCACTAATGTATCCGTTCTGCTGCTCTTCACCCTTTGCATTGTCCACGCCCTTGAAGCTGGAAAAGAGATCGGTGACCCGTGGGGGCTTCTGCCATCCGACTATAGTGCAAGCATCTCTAAGAGTATCCAATCCTCCATATTAGCCGGTATCCATAGAATTTATTAACCTGCCACATAAACAAGCATATAATTTAACATGTAATTTAATGAAGATAGAGAAAAAATTTAAAGAAATCATGCCTTCCTTAAAAAATTAGGTTGTAATGATATGTAAAACAAAAATGAAAAATGATTGGACAAGAGTGGAGGAGAGAGAAAAGAGAACAATATAAAAAATTTATTGTAGGTACGTACTAAGAAATTAAGTATGATTTTTAAAAATAATATCTTACCGATAAGATAAGATAAGATAAGATAAGATAAGATAAGATATCACCTAATAAACAGTAGATTAAGACCGCCACATCGAACCATTCCATCTTCTAGCATCCCAGCCGGCTCAGCGGACTGCAGCGTAACTCCCTCACGCCCCACATGACCTGGATCCGACAAGCTTTTAGGTTTATGTTCTGAATTCAGTCTACTTTGCTAGTTCAGAAATTATGTTTGAAGGTCTTGATAGAAATACGCTGTAGAAACACAGACTACAATAATATCAACAAATGGATAATTCATATTCAATTAACTGCACATCTCATGTTTCCCGTAACCATCAGCAGAAGTTTAATTACAAATCTACAATCGGATCAAATTTATTAGTTGTTTCATAGCAGAAAATTGGAAAGGGATTTCGCTTGAAACCTCAGACTACTCACTAACACAAAATTTTTAACTCCAAATATCACAATATAGTTCATTAATGCAGATATTTTCGTACCAAAGCTATAGAATTTCTCTTGTTGAACAGTTAATGTAGTGCTCTTCTTATAGGTCCTGGATGAATCTAGGTTGTTGCTCGTGTACTTGGACCAACTCTCTGAATTCGTCAGTGTGTTATACGCATGTTTGAACCATAGAAATTTCTCATGCGCATTAGCCTACAATTGAGAAGAACGGCAAACACAAACATTATATCAAAAGGTGTTTCTGTGTGTGTACAGTTATTATAACTCAATACTCTGTAGAATTCGGAATGCAAGCCTTTTGCGTTGACACATCCTTTACCAAGAACAATTCATAATGATTCATCAGGATATGTTGGTGATTGTTTTGAAGTGGCCACATCATAAATACTTGCACAATTAAATTATGTACATATAGAGTGGTTATCTGGTATTTGTTAATCCCAAAACATTTTTCTGAACATAATTGATCCCAAATTATTAGATGTGATGCTCAATGCAACTCCTATTGGATTGCTACCGACATTATTCCTTTTGTTAAGGGTGACCAATCTATTTCTGTACCAAGGAGTCAGGAAAATTCGGAAAAAGTGTTAGAGAAAAAGATACAACCATATTGAAAAGACAAAACAATATTAAGACCAATCTCTTTCCTAATTTTTTGCTACTTATCTTTTTGGACCGTAACCATCTATAACTAAACTTTTAATATAAAAGGTGTTTCTATGCATAACAATTTTACTTGATATTAGTCAATTAATCATGGTGATGCATGTTATTTTACCAAGGCTTTCATATCATCAATTCAATAAGTTACCAAAGGAACGGAGTTGAGAAACGATGTGTTTGCTCCTAACTGTCTACTAGTTAGTTTATTGAGCCAGTCTAGTCCAAATGAGAGAAGATCATCTTCAACGGTTGGACAACTGAATTACAAGATAGATGAACATACTCCCTGAGATCCTGAAGTTTCAACAACAAAGTCTCAAAACAAACTTCTCTCCCCACCTTACAATTCATACATTCCAGATGTCTCCCAAGCTTATACCATATCTTGTGCAAACTAACAAGCATATGGTCACCTAGTAGAGCTAGCCAGCTGAATGAGCTTGCTAGGACCTGGAGCTCTCTTTGCCCATAGGGCACATTTCTTTTGGACGCTCGCTTTACTTGCACTCGTCTCTCCTCTTGCTGTCTTTTATCCCCGAAGCCGAATTGAAGAACAGTACTGTGCATCTGCCTCTGTATTGATTTCCAGCAAATGTGCAATCAAGCCTCAGTCAGTCGGGAGTAAAGAAGCTTGTTTAACACTTCTGCATTTTCCCAACTTGTTGCTATTCAAAACAGACAAGTGTATTTGTTCCTATATTGTATTTGTACCTGACAAAAATAATCGGCAAAAAATGAATTTGTTAGTATTTTCATGAATCCGTCAACTTTTTTGCTTTCCCACAGATAACTGTTTCATGAAATTAAAGCTATTGTCAAAATGAAATTATTGGCGTAAAAAATTACGCTAATAGGTTTTAGTAAACTCGAGGGATTGACAAACGAAGTGTTTGTTAATGCGGACTGTTCTAAGCCTCCGAATTGGATAATAGCTTGAGACAATTTGAAGTGTGTATTGAATACCTAAATATTTGATCCCCTTACATAACAAAGAGGAGTATTTATAGACAAGATACATTGGGAAAAGATTTTTTACCCTATAATTACAACCGACCTAGTGGATACTATTTAGTATTCTTCGTAGGGTTAAAAGGATAAAAGATCGAGCCAACAGTAAGAAAGTAATTGTTCCATCCTTGCTGGCAGTGCCCCTTCGGGTGAAGATACTTCGGGATTCTTTATCATATCAAAGTCTTAGTGAAAACCTCTGTCTCAAAATGCTCCGGAGGTAGCGGAGCCTTGATGGCTGTGAGGACCTCCGAAGATTAGGTCTTCTAACTTCTTTTTATCTTCAGATAGTATTGATGCAGAGATTTTGAATGATACTAGGGCTGAAGTATTTTCCCCGACAGAAATGAACGGGTAAAAAGAGACTTGCTTTTGTAATGCCTAAGAGAGCATTAATTCAACATTTATTTTTCGGGTGATATTAGCACGTAAATGCAATAGAAATGTGTGTTCTTTGCATTCAACAAGGATGATCCTAATGAAACTAGTGCTTTATGTTTGTTTATATTATAGGATGTTGCCCAAACGATGTACATTTGACAATAAAATGCTTACTAATTAATCCACTAGCAATGGGTCGGGTCGAGCATGGTGGAGCAAAAACATGTCTGACCCACCCACTCACTACTACAAACCGTCATTGTAGTGGCGTTGGACAAAACCACTGTAGTGGCGGCCCATTAGATGCCCGCCACTACAGTTGCTGGTGCTGATGGCAGCACCGGCGCCCACCACTATTGTTGGTAAAGTAGTGGCGGTCGGTGCTGACGTCATCCCGGACCGCCACTATTGTACCAATAGCAGCGGCGGGCACTGGTGCTGCCCGCCGCTGCTAATATGGCCACCACTAAAGTATTGATGACATCACTTGCGACCGCCACTACTATTCTAGCTATAAATGCACAGCTTCTTCCTCCCCGAGCTCTACCGGAGTTCGCATTTAATTTTGTCCGTACAATGGCGACAAAAATCTAGATAAAGAGGGGGGAGGCTTTGTTTTCGTTTCTTTTGAAGGATCTCATTCTAGGAGGTAAATCCATGCCGAATCTCACATTTATTTGTATTTAATCATGTATACAATGAGTTATTAGCGTTTTACTAATTTAGGGTTTGTGAATAGAAATTTTCAAATAATCTTCCATTTACAGTGTTACCTTCTCCCAAATGAACAAATATGACCCTCCTCATAATTATTCATCACTTGTATATTGATTTACGTCATGTTAATCTGTTTTTAATTTGATTTATGATTATAGATCTAGAGTTATGTTGTTTGGAGAGAGAGAAACCAATATAGTTAATTTATTTAATAATTTTTTCTGCTTAATAAATAGTTTTAATTAAAGCATTGAGGATTTTTAATTAATATTGTTATGAGCGATAATAAATCAATATATTTTCAATTTGTAAATTACTAAAATTAACAATAATGAATTTATTAATATTTTTTCAAATAATATATGTTTTAGATGGAGCACAGGTCCTGGATGTACTCGTCCAACGATGGAGATGTGGTGGCATATTTTAACAGATTAACTGAATTTACTGAAGCTGCCGCACAATATGCTTCCCGTCAGAGTGAAGAGGCAATATATTGTCCTTGTAAAGTTTGTAAAAACGAAGCGATGTATCCGTGTTCTGATCGTGAAACCATACGATTTCACTTGTTGAAAAATGGTTTCGTGAAGAACTATTATATATGGACGAAATACGGTGAGATGGGCCAAAATCCTCCTGAAGATTCTGATGTGCCGCAAGATGCTCATCAACATAGAAGAGGTTGTGATCATACATCCGACATAACACATGATGATGTTGATCAACATGATGATGATGACGCCTTTGATGTGGAGGAACTGATGCGAAATGTTGCGCCTGAGGTGTTGTTGCAGAGAACTACAACCAAAGGATACGATAACTTTAAAGCACTTGACAAAGCATCAAAAAACCTTCTTTACGATGAACGCCACGGATGCGATAAGCAGTATACTGTGTTGTACACAATTCTTGAGCTTATGAAACTGAAGGCCAGCAATGGATGGTCTGACACTAGTTTTTCAGATCTTTTACAACTCCTAAAAAAGGTTTTGCCAAAACCCAATGGTTTACCATCTGATACGTACCAAGCAAAGAAGATGATTTGTCCGTTGATTTTGGGCGTTCAGAAGATTCATGCATGCCCGAACCACTGTATCCTATATCGAAAAGAGTATGGATTGTTAGAGAGATGTCCGTAGTGCAACGTGAGTCGATACAAACGTCCAAATGACTGTGTGGAGGACTACAATGACCACCAAAAGAATAATAAGAGGTTGCAGAAGAGGAATAAAAATGTTATTGAAGACCATCCTGGAAAAAAGACGGAGAGGAAAGTTTCAGCCTTAGTAATGTGGTACCTACCGGTGATTGATCGCTTGAAACGTATGTTCTCTAATCCTAGAGATGCTGAACTATTAATCTGGCATTTCGCTGGGCGAAAGAAGGACGGAAAACTTCGGCACCCTGCGGATGCTAGGCAGTGGAAATCATTTGACCTGGCCCATCCAGATTTCTCGGACGATCCTAGAAATATCAGGATGGGACTTAGCACGAATGAAATGAATCCCTTCGGTGAGATGAGGAACCCACATAGTATGTGGCCAGTCTTTCTATGCTTGTTCAACATTCCATCATGGTTGTGCCATAAAAGAAAATACCTTATGCTCACTACTCTAATTTCTGGTCCAAAACAACCTAGCAATGATATTGATATCTTTCTAGAACCTTTGATGGAGGATATGAAACGTCTATGGGAACATGATGTCTGTGTGTGGGATGAGCACAAGAAAGAGCACTTCAATCTAAGAGCCATAATCTTTCGCACCATAGCTGACAACCCAGGACGCATGTCCCTAACAGGACAGGTTAAAGGAAAGACAACATGTGTAGTGTGTGTGGACCAGACAGAATCTATGCATCTTCCATCATTCGTTAAGACGATATATATGCGACACCGCAGATTTTTACCAAAAAACCACAAATATCGAAGAAATAGGAACCATTTCGATGGTACAATCGAGCTTGGACAGCCTCCACGAATCGAGATGGCAAATTTCTATTCGAAATGGTAAAGAATATCAAAGTTGTTTTCGAAAAGAAGAGGAAGAAATCTGAAAAAATTTCAAAGGACGCTCCATTTAAAAAGCAGTCGATCTTCTTTAGATATTTTCCCTATTGGAAGGAGTTGGAGATTGGTCATTCTATCGATACAATGCACGTTGAGAAGAATGTCTTCGAAAGCACTATCGGTATTTTGTTAGATATACCGGGCAAATCAAAAGATGGACTCAAAGTACGAAGGGACCTTCAAACTCTCGGAATTAGACCCGAGCTTCACCCACAGGAAAGGGTCAATGAAAAATTTTTCCTTCCGACTGCTAGCTATAACCTCACAATTGACGAGAAAAGATCAATCTGCAGGTGTCTACATGGAATTAGAGTTCCAACAGGATTCTCAACGAATATAAAGAATATTGTCTCCGTAGCAGATTTGAGGATGAGCGGCTACAACACTCATGATTGTCATGTTATGCTTGGGCTATTCCTCGCCATCGCAGTAAGAGGAGTCAAACATTCATTTCTGAAGATGGTGATAACACGCATGTGTCACTTCTTTAATGTATATCAAAGAAGGTGATCGAATATATTTAAGGTCTGTTTAGTTCTCTACATAATATCTATAGATGGGTTCGAAGCTTATAATCTGTTTGGTTGAAGAGTAGCAAGAGATGGGATAGCCACACATAAGGAAATATTCCTTGAGATGTTGGATGGAAGGAACCGAAATTTTTGTTGGATGATGTTGTCCGAGTCGCAAGCTGCTTCATCGCCTGTGTTCCACTCACTCTCTTTTCCTGTTTCCATTCCCGTTTCCCCTACCTCCAGATCTGGCTGCTTCTCCGCCCGCTCGCGCCGCCCACTAGGGTTCTCGCTTGTGCCACATGCTCGCTTGATCTGGCTGCTCGCGCTACTCGTTGCAACCACAAAAATCATAGCCTCAAACCGGCATCCACTGCCGACATCGGTACCTGATACTCTCCATCGCTACCATTGTTGAATCATACTTCATTTCATGAAGATGCTCAATAAAATTGTGGGGCCCTGTGAAATTTCTTATACTGGAGTTAAAATCAATTATGTGTTTATGTAAAACTGGACATAGATGGTTTGCTACCATTTACAGTTTCATGATTTTATTGTGGCTATTGTATTCCTCCCTTCATGGACTATTTGTTCCTTGATATTAAAGGATTCTTGTGTAATAGTGTTAAACTGTTGATTGATATTCAATGGACAATAGGAGTAAATTTACCTATTGAAACTAAACAGATCATTACATACATTTATACCTCCAATTCATCAAACCAAACAAAAAAACTAGATTATCTCGTCCACCCTTCATACTGTCAACCAAACAAGTATATTGGATCATTCCGTCCACAAATCCATAAATGAAATCATCTTATCCCATCTATCCTTGGCACCAAACCGAACAGATTCATATTAGACACAAAACAATACACATACCCATGTCGTTTGGCATAAAACCAATAGTAAATTTATTTGTTTGTTTTAAATTTTGTTCATGGCTCGGTATAGATTTTGATAAGACAGTGATTTTTTCATCTTTTTATAATCCAGTTGACCGCCATGTTAATTAATTAATTACAAAATTGGATTAGATTTTGCAATTCTTTTTTCTAGTATCTCGATGTGATATTAGGGTGAAAGAGGTTCGAGAATATGTTTTCTTCTTATAAGGGTTAAAACTAATCACTATTATAGAGTAGTGGATCTTGAAAGATAGGCCTGCCATGTCGCACATATAAATTTAGGTTAATTGCATACATGTCATTACAATTTCGCTATTTTCCTTCATACCATTACTATTATTATATACTTGCTTTTATGCCATTTTTTATGCCCATAATGTCTACGGTCCCACCTGCAGGCTCCCAAAATTACGTATTGCCCATACTACCCTCAATACCTTCTTCTTCCCGGTCTTCTTCTTCATCAGCAGTGGACAACAACGGCGTCGGAGGCCAACCGTGGCAGCGATGTAGCTAGGTAGAGACCGTCCCGCGGAAGCCATCCCGCGCCCCCTACCCCGCGGCCTCATGCCGCTGCCCCGTGGCCTCACGTCACCATCGAACCAAGGCTTCACGCCGGCTAGTTTCCCGCCTGCCCTATGCCATGTTGCCCCATCACCTCGCACCCTCGTCGGATCACGGCTTCACATCGGCTGTTTCCTTGCCTACCCCACGCCCCTCGCCTCGTGTCCTCGCACCCCCGCCGCCCCATGGCCTCACGTCGAACGCTTCCTCACCGGACCGTCAACTATTTCCTCGTAGGCCCCGCGCCCTCGTTGGACCACGCCTCCCGCAACATCGCTTCGGTCATGCCCTACCGAACCGCGCCACCCGTGCCCCGCCGTCAGCCATTGGCCACCGGCCACTGGCCACCAGCCATTCTCCCTGCTCAGCTCCGGAAGGGAGAAGAAGAGGGGTAGTATGATAAATGATATGGAGGCAAATAGAGAAATAGTAATGTCATTTCGTTCGGTTTTAGAAATAATGGTGGCACGGATGCAATTAACCCAATAAGTTTCATCGAATACTATTGTTTTCGATAGAATTTTATAGGACCGAGGGTCTATTTGATATAGTTTAGATTCATCCTAAACATTATGGTTTCTCTTAGAAAAGTTCATAAAACCTAAAACAGAATCCCTTGTGAAACTGTTTGGCTATCAATAATTTCAGATTCAGATTCTTCTAAAATAAACTACAACCGTGTGAAATACCTAGTAAAACAAGAAACATTTCAAGGTGTTATTTTCTTGCTTTTCACCGTTTGGTAGAATTTTTTTTCGATTCTTGCAAGAATGAGAAATGTTTCTCCCATCTAAACGGAGCCTAGTAAAAAAACTATGGGCAACTCATTGGTAGATAAATATAATATATGTATTGAAAGATGCCATCACAAATATAATTAACACCATCTTCGTGCGGGCAATGCATTGCAGAGACGCGAACCATGTAGCATGGAGCTGGAGGAATTAAGGTTGAGGGCACCGCAGAAAAACTAGCTGCGTTAACTCGATCGCTTGAACACGCAGTGAAACGAACAGGTTTTCTTAAGAAATTAATCTGGTTTAGCTAAGACTCAAACTCAGGGTGTTTGATTTCTTTAGTCGGAAGTATAGTATCGTCACATCGGATATTTAGGTGCTAATTAAAAATATTAAATGTATGTTAACTATAAAACTAAGTACATAAACGAAAGTTAATTCATTAGACGGATCTATTAAATTTAATCAATGCATCATTTGATAATGTGGTGCTACAGTAAAAATATGCTAATGATGAATTAATTAGGTTTAATATATTTGTCTCTCGCATTAGCCTAATTTACGTACTTAGTTTTATAATTAACATACATTTAATATTTCTAATTAGCACCTAAACTTCTACAAAAAACAAACACCCATAGTAAGTATAGGAGTTGAGTCGAAGTCATCAACCGAGGGAATGTTTGGTTCCATGCATCATGCCTTAGCCTGGCTCTATGCATACATGATAGCAGTGTTTAGTTGACAAGCTAGTAAAAGTGTTTGATTGACTGACTAGGAATGTAATTAGGGGCAAATCCACCTTTCGAGCTGGGTGGGTAACCTCCCGGGCTTCACGACCTTGCGGAATTAGGGGCCAAAAATTTTAGTATATACAAACTAGTACAAAATGAACATATTGAATTCCTTAGTTTAACAGTGAAGGTGTCTTACTGAAATTCGGTGAGGTCTTTGGTTCGATTCCAAACGGTGTTGAGTAATTTTCATTCGTTCATGTTTAACAGTGATTTTTTCCTTGCGTTGAAATGGCTGTGAATAATTTAGGTAGCATTTTTTCAACAAAATTTATTATTTATATTGGTGTTTAAACTATTTATGTTTAATTATCTTTTAATTTAAAACTTATCATATTATTTATAGCATTGATACTGAGTTAAAAATAATAATTATTTACTCAATTAGAAAAAAACTTTACAGAATTGCATATAGAGATTTTAACGCGACATAAATTTAATTAGGCTTGAAAACTCTCGCTCAGGTTTCATAAAATTTCTAGCTCCGTAGCTTTAAGTAATCGAGATACAAACTATGTGCATGTGTCTGGCTGTGCTGAAACGAAATTTGTTTTTCGTTCATCTCTTATTAGCCTGGCTGGTGGAAGAAATTTTTTTGCCCCATGGGCTGCACTGCAGGAACAAGGTCTGGAGCAAAAAATCATGTGAATGTACATGTAACCAAACAACTTCTTCAGTGAAAGCACGTCGATAGAAATACATAGAACCAAACACCGGTGATTTGCTCATTTCAAACAGGACAGTTTAGGCCAGACTCAAAAAACGAGCCTAGCTACACCCTGTACAGGAAACCAAAGTGGCGGATTTGGGGATGTACAGTACAGTGCATATGACACAACATGGAATGATGGAAGGACATCCTATGGAATGTTGTAGCAGGATTCAGGAACGTGGGAGAAGAAGAAATTGGTTGGTAGAGGCTTCATGCCAGTGAATGACTGGTGATTGGCAGTCTTCAGGTAGCGCGGCCATGTGGAATTCAGACACTGGGCTCACTCTACCTGTGGTGGTGTCCACTGAAAAGATTGTGTTGCTCTGCAGGAAGTAGATGACATCATACCTCCAAGGGTGGATGAGCCCAACGGAAGGGGGCACCACCCTGGAGGCCGGTGGCGGCTCGGAAACTCTGATGCTCCCAGATAGTTCGGAAATTCAGTGTGTACTCGTGTCGCCAGGTGATCCCGTCGCCGTCAGGCAAGTCGTTCAGCGTCCACAGCTTGACAACCGGCGTCTTGTCAGGGCCTCGGTCTTCCATGTGAACAAATCTCAGCATGCCGCAGCTCACGTTGACGAAGCGGCGCTTGGTGATCAGGTCCGACGCCGTGCCCTCCGCCAGCTCGCACCCCTGTGGGAGCGGGATGAACTGCAGCTTGATTCTTGGGCTGAAGCTGAACAGGTCGCACATCAGGAGGCCGTCAGACAGATCAGTCAAGAACAGTCTCCTGCCATGGGCAATCACACCATTCCCATTCCACTGGCGCCTGGTCGTCCGCGGAACATAGCTGGTCTTTCTTGCTCGCCACACATCGTCAGTATGTGCCGAGGTCCATAGGTAAACCCTACCGTGGCATGACCGGCAACTGACCCAGGTTGAAGTATAATCACATATGTGGTGCCACCGCTCACAAGAATCCCAGCATTGCCGTGATGTTTATCAACAGTGGTGCTTAAAACAGGAAGCCGTCGCGTTACGGAGACCGAATTATCAACGAGAAAATAGGCATTCATTGTCCGTGTACCTCTCTTCTTTAGCTTGTAACCAGCACATATCAGGAAGTCTCCAGAAGTTAGATCAACAGCCGAGACATAGCAATATTCGGCATCAACATTCCCCTGTTCATTTGCATCAAAGTAGACAACGGTTGTCTTGGGTGGGTGTCCTCCCCAGAACATCCTAACCCCATCGTTTCCCAGTCTCAGACAATCCTTTTGCTGTAACAAGATCGAGCTGGTAAGAATAGACCATGGCCTCTGCATCAGAGTCAACACAAGAATCTCATCAGGCCGACTGACCATCTTCTCGCATTGGGGAAACACTTCTGTCTTCCCTGACATGAGATCCACCGCAAAAAGATGTTGATTCTGGTTGAAGAAAATCACATTTGGTTTTGATGGATTGATAAAGGCAAGATCGGGGACTCTCTCCTGCAGTTTGCCGGCGAGGTGTCTGAACTCTTTTTTTTTGAGAAAAGGATCTCCCCAGCGAAGGAGAAAATCCCTGCTTTATAAGAAAGCAAACAGGAACCAAGGTTTTTGTCGGGATACCGACTTACGATGAGGATTACAAAGACCGCTTACAGCAACCCCTACCGGCACAGTTTTTATCATACACAAAACACAGGCAACACAGGCGATGCTGAAGACTAGTCACCCACCAAAAGAACAACTAACAGCTACTAACAAAGAGCACTAGAACCCCCTACCAGACCGCTGAAAAATTCAAACAAAAGGTGAAAAAACAACTAAGAGATCTTCTTAACATCACCCTTGCCCACCACAGCCTTAGGAAACTTCAGTTTGTCGAGTTGGATGGAAGAGGGGCCTCCAGACTGATAAGTTGATGAAGCCGTGCACAGAGCAATCCTAAGCAGCGGGCGGATTCCTCTTTCAGTCGCACTGGTACCAGTGGCAACCACTGAGTGAGAAACAAAATCAGTTTATGAATAACCTGGAAAGCATTAGTATAAATTTTGTTCTTAAAAACAAACTCATTTCTTAACAACCATATAGCCCAGGAAGTAGCCCCACAATTTGAATCATAATCAAAGTTTTCTTCTTATCTCTATTACTCCCTAGCATATCAGCCACCCCTCTAACAGAAAGCTCTTCCAAGTTCCAACCCAAGGAATCTTTAATAAAAACCCACACAAATTGAGATAAATGGCATGAAAAAATAAGATGATTCACAGTCTCTGTACAGCCACACAACTTACAAGAAGGATCCCCTTCCACTTCATGCGTCTCAATTGATCCCCCGCTTGTATTCTTTCTCTCAATAGAAGCCAAACGAATATTTTAACTTTCAAAGGCATGTTACTCTTCCAGATTCTCATATCCCTTTCATCTATAACCCCCCTGTTAACAATAAAGCGATACATAGAGCTACATGAAAAACCTTTGTTATCTAGTAACCACACCATTTTATCAGTATCGATCCCTCCCCCAACACGACCGATAATTACACTAAGACAAGCTCAGTCATGAGAATCTTCCCATCTTAGAGATCTTCTCATAAGCTCCCCCTCCTGGAAATCAAAAACAGTTTCAGCAACTGTAGCATTTGGCCGACGGCAAGATTCAAACAACTCCTGGAATCTAATTTTGAGTGGAATATCCCCTTCCCACACATCATGCCAAAAAGCAACTCTCTTACCATTATGGACTGTAAAACCACTCCCTAAACGAACCCATTTTTTAACTTTGTTAAGACCCTTCCAAAAAAAGACCCCCTGTTCATATCTGTTTGTAACACCCCCTTTCAGTCTTGTACTTGTTGTTCAAAATGTCATAGCAACACCCTTTTTGACCATTTTCTAAATTATAAATCCATTTACACAATAGTGCATGATTCATTGCTCTGATATCCAAAAACCCCATACCCCCCATATTTTTGGGGGCACATAAAGTTTGCCAGCTAACCATGTGATACTTATTTTTCTCCCATGTACCTTCCAAGAAAAATTTAGATCGAATAGAGTCAATCTTTCTACAAGTTTGCTCAGGTAACATGAAAACACCCATTGTGTATAATGGAACGCTACTCAGACAAGCATTAATAAGAGTCATCCTCCCCCCATATGACAGTTAACCATTTTTCCAGGAAGCAAGCCTCTTTTCAATCTTATTAGTCAAGATATCAAAATCAGAAGCTTTAGGCTTAGAAATGCTAATTGGCAACCCCAAGTATCTCATAGGCCCAAACTTGCAGAATTGGGATCTCAAATCCTGGTTTCCACCGTATGATCCCAGGCTGCTGGCCAGCCTGCAGAGTCCAGGACTTGATAACCGTGGAGTTGGTATCGCCCTCCAGTTGCACGAACCGAATCTTGCCACGGCTCACCTGAATGCAGCGGCACTTGGTGACTTCTGGGGCAGCACTCGTGGCCAGCTCGCAGCATGGAGGGAGCGGGACATGTACCAGTCTGGGGTTCTCGACGAACGGGTCGCATCGGACAAGTCCTTGGGTGAGATCAATCCACCAGAGACTCCTGTTGTAGGAAATGACGCCGTTGCCGCCCCACGGGCGAACGGGGCGGTCGTCCGGCGGCGAGTAGTCGACCTCCCTTGAATTCCACATTTCGCTCGTAGAGCAATAATAGTAGAGCGTGGCTCGGTCGGCGCCGACAACATGGCGAAGCTCGACTGCCATTATCTTGCCTTCCGGTCCAGCGATAACGCCCACGTTCCCTTGGTGGAGCTCGACGTCGGTACGACAGAGAGGAGACTCGAACCCGTCGGTTCCGTCGCACAGGTAGTACGCGCGTTGGTGCCCCGCGGCCGGCGATTAAGCACCCTTACGACACAGCGGTTTCGTGTGGATGAGGAGGAGGTAGCCTGTTGTAACACCCCAAATTTTCAAAGCAATAAAAATATTATTAAATTCAATTTATTGAAATTATTATTTCAGAAAATACTTTTAAATCCCTTTTATACCCTTTTGAACTACAATATAGAGTAGATGACCAAATCAGGAGGTGAAACTTTTTGTATATGATCCTAAGACCAAAATATAATTTTGAGAATTTTTATAAATTTTTACCAGCCTTGGAAGTAACCCTAATATTTTAACCCATTTTCTGGAATTATTTTTATTCAGAAAAGTATTAGAACAGTAATGGGCTCCTCTCCCTCCCTTCTCTCTCTCCCGGCCGGCCCAGCCCGTTACCGCGCCCGCCTTAGACTGACACATGGACCCCACCTGTCGGCGCCGAATTTTTCCCCTCGCGCGCGAACCCGACACCTCGGCCCCACCCGTCAGTCGCCACCCTCGCCCGCTCGCGCTCACTGGTCAGTGGCCCCCGCGTGTCAGATCCTTCTTCAACCCCGCGCCGTCGCCCCCAAATCGCGCCGGCCGACGACCTCGCCCTCGGATTCGCCTCGCCGACGCGTCCCCCATTAAATTGCCGCCATAACTCGGTCCCCCGCGTCGCGCCGACCGTTTCCCCGCTTTAACCCTCGCGTTTATGCCACGGGATCGCCGCTCCGCGTGCATGGCCGAGCCATCGCCGGCGAGTAAAGGCCCTCGGCCGGTTTCCTTGCATGCGAGCCCCCCCCCGGCGTCCTATTTAAGCCCCCAGCCTGAGCCGCGTCCGACCCCCACGCTTAATCGCCTCGAGAACGAACAGAGCACTCGCATTTCGCTTTTTAGCGCACACCCTCTGATTCACCTCCGGCCACCGCTCGCCGTCGCACCGGACCACCTCCGCCCGTGCCTCCGCCACCAACGTGACCGCGAGGACGACCCCGACCTCGGCCACCCCTCCGCCGACGTCGAACCCCGCCGGATCGCCGTCGCCACCAAGGACCCGAACGCCTCCACCGCCTACGCTCGTCGCCGGCCTCACTCCGTCGACCCCGGACCACCGCAACGGTACCCTTTTGTTCCCCTCGGTACCCCCTTTCCGTTTTTAGCCCTAGCTAGACTAGATGGCCCTCGACCTCGCCGGAATCGCTCGCCGTCGTATCACCGGAGTCGGGGAAGAAGGGGTACTTTACCCCCCCGACACGCACTGTGCCGGATTCAATCCTGACCGTGCGATCCAGATCCAACGCTTGGGTTAAATCATCTGTTCGGTTTAATCCTGGCCGTCGGATCTGAGTGAAGCGGTATGGTGCGATCTCGTGCGTCCATCTGTATTTAAAACCCGCGTTAAATCCCGTGCGTCCACGTGGTACCGGTTCGAACGTTTTAATCCTGGCCGTCCATCGCGACTTACGCGTCCCGCCTCGCCCTCGCGCGTCGGATCTGGATCCGACGGTCCAGATCGACCCGGCGCACGCGCACAGTGCGCGGGTTCACCGTGGGCCTGGCTCACCGTGGACCCGAGAGGTTTAAAATTTGAAAATAAATTCCAGAAATGCTTTTAAACTTGTAAAATTCATATCTAATGCATTTGAACTCTAAAAATTACCATTCCAATTTCAGAAAATTCATAAAATTATTCTCTACATGTTTATGCAATAAAAACAGTAGGTTTACTTGGACATTTTCATGTTTATTTAAATAAGTATTCAAATGCCCTTAGGATTTAAATAAAATTTAAATTCCAGAAAACTTATATAATTGTCCCTTTCTGTTTAAACACTAAAACCACTGAGTTTTCCCTGAATCATTTATGTTAAATTGATTAGAAAACTTAATGTAGTATTATACACACTTAAAACCCTTTTTATGAAAAACAATAATTCATTTAGATTCACTTTAAATTAATGGAGAAATAAATTGCAGAACTTTAATCTTTGAATTTATTTTATTTATAATCAAACCAACTTAAACTTACGTGTTTATAATGTAATGTTATACTGTTTGATTGGATGTTGTGTTCTTTTTATTTTACTTTATATTAAAAAGACTACGACGTCGCCGAGGAGCCGGAGTACTTCCCCGAAGTCCCTCCCTCTCCTTTTGCTGAACAAGGCAAGTCACCAAACCATTCTTTTGAGCATATTGAACCCATGTCTGAATTGACTATCGCTAAAACACATAGGTTATGTATATGCATTAGTCAAATGAACCCTTACATTATATTTATTTAGGATCCCCCGACCTTGATGTGCAACCCAAGCCATGCTATCTCGCCTAACCTCCTTGTCACCATATGATCAATGATATTAGCTAGTGTCCAATGTATTGACACGGCCGCTATAGGATAAAAATGAGTCGTAGCAAAATGGTTCTATTATATGATCCCCGTTGCTTCTTATCCTTGGAAATTCTGTTGGTGATGAGTCATGGTTGTGAGTGTATGCATGGTGGGTTCCGGGTGCAAGCTAGGGCATTGGTCAGTCGCACCCGGGGCACTATAAGGACCGGTCTGAGGGATCCGTTGCAATACACTTACGTACTAACCACAAGTCTAGTGGGTAAGTCCTAACTAAGGTATGAGTTGTTCCAAACCGAGGCCACCATTTGGAGATGGGTCAAGTTGCACCTGCGGGTGACTTGTACCAATGTGGCGCAAAAGGGGGTGCGACGTTAGCCGGGATGCGGCCCGGCGCGCCGGCGAAACCTAGAGCGGGTGGTTATCGCTTGGAACATCTCATATTGAGGTTTTGGCACGAGTTCCCGTGAAATGGGTCATCTCGTTGAGATGAGTGCGTGCCTTGTGGGTACAGTAGTACATCTTTGATCAGAGTCTTAAATCTTTTCGAAAAGCCGAGCCCACGGTCAAGGGCGGGTTGCGTGACATCCCCCAGTTAGTTTACTTTGGATATGATTGTGCATGATGGATTGACATGTAAGGACCGTTGTGCGAGGAGGTAAAACGTACTCCTCGAGTTAGTTGATGTTGATGATGTTCATATTTACTTTCCGCATGATTAAAATATGATTACACTAAATGTCATAACTGCAATTGCTTTATTCCGCATTGTTAGCCTTTATCCTTCCTTGTTTATTATCCTGCATTATTATTTGCATTTGCGGTGGCTTGTTGAGTACTTTTTGTACTCATACCCGTTGGACCCCACAGAGGATGCATATCTTGAAGACGGTCTGGAGTAGCAACCCAGTCAAGAAGAAAAATCCTGGAGAAGAAGTTCGTCATGCCGTTTTCTAATTATTTTACTCTACTGTTTTATTAAAACAATGATGTAATAAATATGGTCTGCGTACCATGAACAATGTCGTATGTACGGTTGTCGCATGATGAACCTCTTGTATTATTGTTTTTCTTATGAAATTCAATAATGTCTCGATTTGTTAAATCGGGGCGCAACAAGATGGTATCAGAGCCGACTTGACTGTAGGAAGCCAAACAGACCCGCCTAGCCATTAAGCCATAGGAAATTATTTCTTGAAAATCTACTTCATAAACTTTGTTCCTCTCCTCACTTTTATTCAACTTGCTGTTTTGTAGATGCCAGTCTACCAAGTTCACAGTTACTGCCGCCACTATGAGGGCTTCGTCCGGGAGCTCCGCATGATGCTCACCTTCCTCGGGTTCCTCTTCGAACCCGAATTTCAAGGAGTCTACCCCGACGAGTTCGCCGGGCCTTGCGACGTCTCCCTCACCGTCCATGGCTCTGGAGAGCATCTGCCGCCCTACACCACCGCACTTGGAGGCCCGACTTTCGACGTCGCGTGCCAACGAGTCGCCCTCCAGGCCCTCATGGAGCTGAGGATGATCTACGACGATCGTCTTCAGAACCCATCCTTCCGGCTTGTGCCGAAGCGTACTCCCGGAGCCCACCGTAGTATCTACCTCGGAGTTCACTCCGTGCGTGATCCGGTCATGGCTCGGCAGTCGCGTCTTCTGCAGGCCATGGATGATCTCCACACCGAGGCGGTGCTCGACGCCGACGAGCACCATGAGGCGGTTGCGTTTCTTCGTGAAGAAACGAAGAACCTGATCCAGCAGAACGGCGAGCTGCAGCGCAAGATCATGGAGCTGCAGAAGGACATCGCGGAGATGGTTCCTCTTCTTCCAAGGAAGAAGAAGCCTATCCGTGAGCCCCTCCCTCGCCCCAAGAGGATCCCGCCACGACCCTCCCCCGCCAGGCCTTCCACCAGCGCCCCTACACCACGCCCCGGCCTCGTCTCCGACTCCATCATCGAGAATTTTCTCGAGCCCACCATCTCTCTGGAGCCGCGCGCTCGTGGTTCCGAGAGCACGGAGACCGCCTCCGGTGGCGAGTAGGCGTTAGGAGACGCTAGCTAAATAAGAATCAAACTTTTGTATGTGGTGCTGCCCACGACGAGTGTGTCATGGGTAGAATAAAAACTTGATTGTAACAAACACTTTATGCCACTATATATAGTTATGTGCTTGAATCTTATATGATTGTATTATCATCTCGTCATTCTTTGCTTTATCGCTTTGTATATTCAGAAGATGACCGACCACCAGAACACCGGTTCCAACAACGGAGCAGAAAGGTTACATCCGACCGAGTACCTCACCCTGGGGTGCACCGGTCATATTTGCCATGAAGAAGGACAAGACCAAGAGGATGTGCGTGGACTATAGAGCCTTGAACGACGTAACCATCAAGAACAAATACCCATTGCCTCGGATCGACGACCTGTTCGATCAGCTGAAAGGATCCTCGGTGTTTTCCAAGATTGACCTCAGGTCAGGTTATCACCAGTTAAGGATCAGGGAGGAAGATATACCCAAGACTGCCTTCACCTCCCGCTATGGACTCTACGAGTACACTGTGATGTCGTTCGGACTCACGAATGCCCCGGCCTTCTTCATGAACATGATGAACAATGTATTCATGGAGTTCTTGGACAAGTTCATCGTGGTATTCATCGACGATATCCTCGTTTACTCCAAGACCAAGGAAGAACACGAGACTCACCTCCGTCTGACCCTCGGAAAGCTAAGGGAGCAGCAACTGTACGCCAAATACAGCAAATGCGAATTTTGGTCGTCTGAGGTGAAGTTCCTCGGCCATGTCATATCTGCCGGAGGAATAGCAGTAGACCCAACCACCGTTGAAGCGGTAACCAACTGGCTACAGCCAACGACCGTGACCGAGATCCGGAGTTTTCTAGGATTGGCCGGATACTACCGCCGATTCATCGAGAATTTTTCCAAGATCGCCAAGCCTATGACCAGACTTCTGCAGAAAGAGGTGAAGTTTGATTGGACCCCCGACTACGAAGAAAGCTTCCAGACTCTCAAGAAGAAGCTTGTGTCAGCTCCCATTCTGACTCTGCCAGACATCCGGAAAGACTTCCACGTCTACTGTGATGCCTCTCGTCAAGGATTGGGATGTGTCTTAATGCAAGAAGGGAAAGTGATATCCTATGCCTCCCGGCAATTGAGACCGCATGAGCTGAACTACCCAACCCACGACCTGGAACTAGCAGCCGTAGTTCATGCCTTGAAGATATGGAGACATTACCTTGTGGGAAACCGGTGTGAGGTCTTCACCGACCACAAGAGCCTCAAGTACATATTCACCCAACCAGATCTGAATCTCAGGCAAAGGAGATGGTTGGAACTGATCAAGGATTACGACTTGGGCATCCATTATCATCCGGGCAAAGCGAACGTGGTGGCAGACGCCCTTAGTCGAAAAGGGTACTGCAATGCCATCATGATTCAAGACCAGGCTCCTCTACTTTATAAAGAGATGGAAAGGCTAAACCTGGGGATCACCACTCGAGCGTACCTCGCTGCTTTGGAGTCTCGGCCTGTCTTAATAGACCATATCCGAGAGAAGCAGAAGGAAGACCCAGACATCCTGGAGATCCAGCAAAACATGAGAAAGGGTAAAGCCCCCGGATTCTCCGAGGATGAACATGGTACCATCTGGTTCGGAAACCGAGTATGCGTACCCAACATACCTGAGTTGAAGACTCTCATCCTTCAAGAAGCTCACGATACTCTTTACTCCATTCATCCCGGGAGTACGAAGATGTACCAAGACCTGAAGGAGAAATATTGGTGGGTCAGCATGAAGAGAGAAATAGCTGAGTATGTGGCCAAGTGCGACACATGCCGGCGAGTCAAGGCAGAGCATCAGAGACCTGCCGGACTGCTTCAACCCCTCAAAGTCCCTGAATGGAAGTGGGAAGAAATAGGAATGGACTTCATCACGGGACTGCCCAGGACCCAAGCTGGTCATGATTCTATCTGGGTGATCGTTGATCGACTCACCAAGGTAGCCCACTTCGTTCCGGTCAAGACAACTTACACCGTCGCCAAGTTGGCTGAGTTGTATATGACCCGGATCGTGTGCCTCCACGGAGTTCCCAAGAAGATTGTATCTGACCGCGGGAGTCAGTTTACCTCCAAGTTTTGGAAGAACCTTCAAGAGGAACTCGGCACCCGGCTGAACTTTAGCACCGCCTATCATCCACAGACCGACGGTCAAACCGAAAGGGTCAACCAGATATTGGAGGATATGCTTAGAGCTTGTGCTCTAGACTTTGGCGGAATGTGGGACAAGAACTTACCTTATGCGGAGTTCTCCTACAACAACAGCTATCAAGCCAGCCTGCAAATGTCCCCGTTCGAAGCACTCTATGGGCGTAAGTGCAGAACGCCGTTGCTCTGGGATCAAACCGGAGAATCACAACTGTTTGGGACAGATTTATTGAGAGAAGCCGAAGAGAAAGTTAAGATCATAAGAGACCGACTGAAGGCAGCCCAATCCAGGCAAAAGAGCTACGCCGATAACCGTCGAAGAGATCTAGCCTTTGAGGAGGGCGATTATGTCTACCTCCGAGTCACTCCCCTCCGTGGCACTCAAAGGTTCAACATGAAAGGCAAACTAGCACCCCGCTACGTCGGACCTTTCCAGATCCTCCGTCGACAAGGAGAAGTGGCATATCAACTTGAACTGCCTCCATCCTTGGCAGGCGTTCATGATGTGTTTCATGTCTCGCAGCTGAAGAAGTGTCTCCGTGTGCCCACCGAGCAAGCCGACCTTCAGCAGCTCAACGTCCAAGAAGACTTGACCTACATAGAGAGACCCGTCAAGATCTTGGAAACCAAGGAAAGAGTAACCAGAAGTCGCGTCGTCCGCTTCTGCAAAGTCCAATGGAACAACCATCCCGCAGAAGAAGCCACTTGGGAAAAAGAAGACGAGCTGAAAGCCCAATACCCCGAGCTATTCGAGTAGCGTTCCAATCTCGAGGACGAGATTCTTGTAAGGGGGATAGGTTTGTAACACCCCAAATTTTCAAAGCAATAAATTAAATATTTATTTCAGAAAATACTTTTAAATCCCTTTTATACCCTTTTGAACTACAATATAGAGTAGATGACCAAATCAGGAGGTGAAACTTTTTGTATATGATCCTAAGACCAAAATATAATTTTGAGAATTTTTATAAATTTTTACCAGCCTTGGAAGTAACCCTAATATTTTAACCCATTTTCTGGAATTATTTTTATTCAGAAAAGTATTAGAACAGTAATGGGCTCCTCTCCCTCCCTTCTCTCTCTCCCGGCCGGCCCAGCCCGTTACCGCGCCCGCCTTAGACTGACACATGGACCCCACCTGTCGGCGCCGAATTTTTCCCCTCGCGCGCGAACCCGACACCTCGGCCCCACCCGTCAGTCGCCACCCTCGCCCGCTCGCGCTCACTGGTCAGTGGCCCCCGCGTGTCAGATCCGTCTTCAACCCCGCGCCGTCGCCCCCAAATCGCGCCGGCCGACGACCTCGCCCTCGGATTCGCCTCGCCGACGCGTCCCCCATTAAATTGCCGCCATAACTCGGTCCCCCGCGTCGCGCCGACCGTTTCCCCCGCTTTAACCCTCGCGTTTATGCCACGGGATCGCCGCTCCGCGTGCATGGCCGAGCCATCGCCGGCGAGTAAAGGCCCTCGGCCGGTTTCCTTGCATGCGAGCCCCCCCCGGCGTCCTATTTAAGCCCCCAGCCTGAGCCGCGTCCGACCCCCACGCTTAATCGCCTCGAGAACGAACAGAGCACTCGCATTTCGCTTTTTAGCGCACACCCTCTGATTCACCTCCGGCCACCGCTCGCCGTCGCACCGGACCACCTCCGCCCGTGCCTCCGCCACCAACGTGACCGCGAGGACGACCCCGACCTCGGCCACCCCTCCGCCGACGTCGAACCCCGCCGGATCGCCGTCGCCGCCAAGGACCCGAACGCCTCCACCGCCTACGCTCGTCGCCGGCCTCACTCCGTCGACCCCGGACCACCGCAACGGTACCCTTTTGTTCCCCTCGGTACCCCCTTTCCGTTTTTAGCCCTAGCTAGACTAGATGGCCCTCGACCTCGCCGGAATCGCTCGCCGTCGTATCACCGGAGTCGGGGAAGAAGGGGTACTTTACCCCCCCGACACGCACTGTGCCGGATTCAATCCTGGCCGTGCGATCCAGATCCAACGCTTGGGTTAAATCATCTGTTCGGTTTAATCCTGGCCGTCGGATCTGAGTGAAGCGGTATGGTGCGATCTCGTGCGTCCATCTGTATTTAAAACCCGCGTTAAATCCCGTGCGTCCACGTGGTACCGGTTCGAACGTTTTAATCCTGGCCGTCCATCGCGACTTACGCGTCCCGCCTCGCCCTCGCGCGTCGGATCTGGATCCGACGGTCCAGATCGACCCGGCGCACGCGCACAGTGCGCGGGTTCACCGTGGGCCTGGCTCACCGTGGACCCGAGAGGTTTAAAATTTGAAAATAAATTCCAGAAATGCTTTTAAACTTGTAAAATTCATATCTAATGCATTTGAACTCTAAAAATTACCATTCCAATTTCAGAAAATTCATAAAATTATTCTCTACATGTTTATGCAATAAAAACAGTAGGTTTACTTGGACATTTTCATGTTTATTTAAATAAGTATTCAAATGCCCTTAGGATTTAAATAAAATTTAAATTCTAGAAAACTTATATAATTGTCCCTTTCTGTTTAAACACTAAAACCACTGAGTTTTCCCTGAATCATTTATGTTAAATTGATTAGAAAACTTAATGTAGTATTATACACACTTAAAAACCCTTTTTATGAAAAACAATAATTCATTTAGATTCACTTTAAATTAATGGAGAAATAAATTGCAGAACTTTAATCTTTGAATTTATTTTATTTATAATCAAACCAACTTAAACTTACGTGTTTATAATGTAATGTTATACTGTTTGATTGGATGTTGTGTTCTTTTTATTTTACTTTATATTAAAAAGACTACGACGTCGCCGAGGAGCCGGAGTACTTCCCCGAAGTCCCTCCCTCTCCTTTTGCTTAACAAGGCAAGTCACCAAACCATTCTTTTGAGCATATTGAACCCATGTCTGAATTGACTATCGCTAAAACACATAGGTTATGTATATGCATTAGTCAAATGAACCCTTACATTATATTTATTTAGGATCCCCCGACCTTGATGTGCAACCCAAGCCATGCTATCTCGCCTAACCTCCTTGTCACCATATGATCAATGATATTAGCTAGTGTCCAATGTATGACACGGCCGCTATAGGATAAAAATGAGTCGTAGCAAAATGGTTCTATTATATGATCCCCGTTGCTTCTTATCCTTGGAAATTCTGTTGGTGATGAGTCATGGTTGTGAGTGTATGCATGGTGGGTTCCGGGTGCAAGCTAGGGCATTGGTCAGTCGCACCCGGGGCACTATAAGGACCGGTCTGAGGGATCCGTTGCAATACACTTACGTACTAACCACAAGTCTAGTGGGTAAGTCCTAACTAAGGTATGAGTTGTTCCAAACCGAGGCCACCATTTGGAGATGGGTCAAGTTGCACCTGCGGGTGACTTGTACCAATGTGGCGCAAAAGGGGGTGCGACGTTAGCCGGGATGCGGCCCGGCGCGCCGGCGAAACCTAGAGCGGGTGGTTATCGCTTGGAACATCTCATATTGAGGTTTTGGCACGAGTTCCCGTGAAATGGGTCATCTCGTTGAGATGAGTGCGTGCCTTGTGGGTACAGTAGTACATCTTTGATCAGAGTCTTAAATCTTTTCGAAAAGCCGAGCCCACGGTCAAGGGCGGGTTGCGTGACATCCCCCAGTTAGTTTACTTTGGATATGATTGTGCATGATGGATTGACATGTAAGGACCGTTGTGCGAGGAGGTAAAACGTACTCCTCGAGTTAGTTGATGTTGATGATGTTCATATTTACTTTCCGCATGATTAAAATATGATTACACTAAATGTCATAACTGCAATTGCTTTATTCCGCATTGTTAGCCTTTATCCTTCCTTGTTTATTATCCTGCATTATTATTTGCATTTGCGGTGGCTTGTTGAGTACTTTTTGTACTCATACCCGTTGGACCCCACAGAGGATGCATATCTTGAAGACGGTCTGGAGTAGCAACCCAGTCAAGAAGAAAAATCCTGGAGAAGAAGTTCGTCATGCCGTTTTCTAATTATTTTACTCTACTGTTTTATTAAAACAATGATGTAATAAATATGGTCTGCGTACCATGAACAATGTCGTATGTACGGTTGTCGCATGATGAACCTCTTGTATTATTGTTTTTCTTATGAAATTCAATAATGTCTCGATTTGTTAAATCGGGGCGCAACACCTGTGGGCTCGACTGCAGCGATGTAGGGGTCGGTGCAGTTGATGCTCAACGCCAGGAACGATATCAATGGTGGCCACTGGAACATGAATGTAAAATCTCCCTGTCCATCTGTGAAGCTCATGCTCCTCGATGTGATAAAACCAAAGGAACCCGATCCAGCAGCACCCAATGTAGCTGCCCCGCCGGCGCCGCCCCCGGAGACATCGCCGGCTGTGGAGGAGAAGAGTTGCGCGGGTTGGTGTGGGAAATGGGAGACGACTATGGGATTGGGGGAGTCTCGTTCGTTATATTACTATCCTTAAAGCCTCGGAGAATTGGAGCCCCCTCCGCGCTCCGGCTCCTGTGGGCCTCTTAGCGAGCGCCACGTGCCCCCCGCGATGGGTTGGCAGTTTTGCAGAAAAACCCTCCACTTTATCTCTAATTACATAAAGGTCCTGAGTCGTACGCTCTTCTGAGTTGTGATTTTTACGTATGAGACCACATTTCCTGGGATTTTATAGGCGAAGAAGAGAAAATTCTGAATTTTGGAGCGCGCTCTAAAATTAAGGAAATCAGGGGTATTTTCGCTAAAATGCCATTCACAGGGTCAGAGCCCCGCTTGCCCATGATCCCCATTCCGCCACCTCCATCCTCATGTTGTAACCCTAGCCGTCACGCCCTCGCCCCCTCCACCAGGCGACCTTCACCTGCCGCTCCCCGGCCGCCGCCCCCTCCCGCCGCCCAAGATACCAAGGTACAACCTGCCTCCCACACCGTGTCTCCCCCGTCGATGTTGACGAGTCGATCCCGCAAGCTCGAGAACCTGGTGGTTGCAGGAGCGAGAGCGCTCACATCGTCTTCCATGGATGCCGCGGAGGCCCAAGTGTAGGGCGGCAAGGAGCGGTAGGAGAAGGCCATGAAGCTTCTGTTCATGGAGATGGGCGTAGGCTACGACCAGCACAACTAGGACATCACCGTTGCCGTCATGCGCGCCTGCAGGGACGCCATCACCTCCAACTCCATCCTCACTCCTCCCTCTTCGCCCACGCCGCCACGGGTCGTCGTCGGTGTCACCAGTACTGCTTCTGAGTCCTATGACTTCCTTCTGAGGATCCTTTTCTGTTTCTTCCGTCTCGTCATTCCGTCCAATGCGGCTCGTATTCTTACTCATTTGGTCGAAGGTGCTCCCGGCCTTTGACAACATCCCCGCCGGCAACCAGTTCCAGTCGCAAGAGGCGACATGGGACGGAGCCGCTCCCGCTTTCTGCACCCACGGTTGTCGCCGTCACCATCGTCGTCGCCTGCTCTAGGGGCGGGAAACACCTCTGTGTCCGATACAGCGGCGACTCCATCGACATCGCGGTCTTCGTGGCCCCTTCGTCGCGCCGCAAAAACTGACGTCAGAATGGCGCGGACGGCCGGTGTACAGCAAGGGGCAGGTGGTGGAGACTTGGCGCTGCATTGTGGCCTTCGATTCAATCGCCATCGTCGCACCGGCGCCGACGCCCCTGCTCTCCCCATCTAGGTACAAAGTACCAACGATGATCACACAAGCGTAAACCGATGCTGACGCCAAAATCTTTCTTTTTTTCCCAAACTATTTCCGTATGCAAGAACTGCTAAATCATCTGATCTATCGGTGAGATGAAGTGTTGAAAGCTTCGGTTTTTCTTTTTTGTCTCTTCAGGAATCCGAGGTTGATGTGTGTGCCTTCGTTGTACAACGACCTGGAAAAAGTGTTTCATTTTCGGAATGTAGAAATGCTCCCAAAGCTCTTTCAATGCAATTCGGAAGAGAAACGAACACACTGGATGGAGAAAAATTCTGATGAAGTTCATGCGTCAGAATCTGACGAGGATGAGGATCTCCAATCTGGTGAAGGTGATTGCATCTCCTCTATTGGAATCTACTGCTAAGTGTTGACTGAATTTTGTGGCAATGACGCAGGGACATGGATTCTAATCTTCATATTTTAAGTGTATCTTTTCTGTTTGGTTCCTAAAGAATATCATGCAATGCTGCTTCTATTCCTTAGTTCTTCATTTCATCTGTATAACTTTCCTTTTTTATTGAACCACTGTTATATTGTTTGAGTTTTATAGCATGGAAATAACATTATGTTTATTAGGTTGATAATGGACTAAGCACAGCTGACATAGATAATTTGCAGCCTCCAACTTTAGCAAGTCTAATATACTTTATGATGGCTCCAACACTATGCTACCAGGTAAAATGCATCTTTCAATTGTTCTCTGTGAGAAATGTGCTTATTCTTGTTGGACTTATTTAAGGTTTGAATTTTATATAGCTATGAAAAACAGGACAGTTCAACATTGTAGTATTGTGAACACTGGAAGGGATCTGCAGTTGACAACGTACAGGAAGCACCTTGTTTGGACATTGATGTAGCATCATCCACTCTGGGTGATATCAAAATATCACTAAAATGTAATGTAGACCTCAAAGTTCCACATGCCCACTTTAGAAGCAGTTTTCAAGATGGTAGAGGATGGATATCTTCACTCATACAAGATTCTGCCTCCTGAATTTTCCATTGGTAGCCTCATGAACAAGATATGCCAATGTGTCGTACAACTGGGTAGTGATCATACTGGAGACCATAACACACAATCAGGATAATGGGAGAAGCTCACAGCCACAAAATGAGTCAATGACAGATAACATTCCATTTGTGAAGCTAATAGCCTGCGACAATTGTGGAGATAGGAAATTAAGGTTTGCAGAAGAATCATTGGGTGTGAAAGACTCAAGAATTTGGTTGATGCTAGGCAGCAACCTCATTTGACACTTGCCAAGTTGAAGCCTATCCATGATTTGACTGATATATCCAAGGGAGAAGAGAGGGTGAAGATATCAGTGGTAAATGAATTTGCAAGTGAGAAATGCCATCCTCCCTTTTATTATATACGAGGAAACCTTGTTTTTCAGAATGCTTATGTTAACATAATGTTTTTGCTCTGAATTAGCTTTTTGTTCGGTTGTGTATGTATTTTAATATTTATATAGCAACAATGTGACGTTTCTAATTAATCGTGCCATCCTCATCTTAGTTAGAAAATGATGTTCTGGGTTCTATTTAGTAATGAAAAAAATTCAGAATTGGTATTGGAAAAACAAGAGATGAGACTCAAGTACAAGCTGCTAAAAACGCTCTCCAAAATTTGGAAAGTGAGTATACATCCTATGCATCTCAAATATTACAAGCTGGAAATCTTACATTTTTTAATCTCTTGTGAGTATAATGTTCCTAGCAATGCAATAGCTAATTATTTGTAGTGTGGTTAGTATATTTTGTTTATCATACTACTATTTATAGTGTTTTTCCTTATATGCTATTTTTGCTTTGTTTTAATTCGTTGTATTTTTTTAAATGAAAGGGTGCATCTGGGAATAAAAAATAGAAGGTGCTTTAGGTCAAGAAATCACATTTGTTTAAGTTTTTTGTGAATAATCTGCCTCATCCTTGCAAACATAAATGTCAAATAACTTAACAAAAATACATTTTTATATCAGGTAGTTTTAGATAAGAGCTGCTTATACCGAACTGGTGCCAATGTACTACAATAATATTTTAAAAAATCACTGAATTTGCATCATAGGTTACATAATATCACGAGAAATGTAGGTTGTATCATTGGTGTTATGTTCAATTTCTTGAATTTATTTGTTTGGTTTCAGCTATAACGATCTGATTGAACTAATTCGATTTCTAAGACACCTCATGCTAATTGACAAAATTATGAAGTGCATTTACTAAAGAAATGTGGCTTATCGAGGGGCGCCCAACGGGCGCCTCCCTGCCTAGTAGATTATTAATTGTTTGCGTGTGTCGCACGCTTGCCCCTGAGGGAAAAAGAACAATAATTCAGCAATATACATTAATTTAAAACTACTAATCCAGAGTTCAATTTTAAAAACATTTAAACAATATTTCACTATATATTTTAGTTATGATTCCAAAAATATATAAATAATACTTCAACTACAAACATACAGCTTAGTTTACTAAGCAGGCAGAAATATACAGTGAAACACTGTATAAGCGGACAAAAATATATAGCGAAACATTGCAAAAATATATAAATAATATTTTAACTACAAACATAATGTTGTTTGACCAATGACCAGATCATACACCCCTATGTACACCACACACACGTACCGAGTTGGGCTAGCCTTGCGTACACTAGCTAGGTCATAGGAGGCATTTATGGGTGATCTCTTGATAAAGAGAGAGCGAGATATCATTTATTGAACTTTTATGGTATCATGTATATTTTTTATAAAAGTAAAAGGTGAAATTAATATCTACCCTTAGATTAAACAAAATTAAATTAATTAAAAAATCAAAAAATTACTATTACCTCTTCTCTTCAATTGGCTAGCTCCTCAGTTCGCCGCCGCCACCGCCACCATAGGTGTCGCCCTGTGCCCTACCGCCCCACCCTCGCTTGTCCGCCCCCGTCGCCGCTCATCCCGCCATCACCTGTTCGCCTTGGTCGCTGCCCGTTCACCCCCGACATCACCACCTGTCCACCCCTGCCCCCGCGTTCATTGTTGTTGCTCGTCTGCCCTCTCTTTTTCCTTGTCTCTGTCCCCGTGTCCGCCCGTCCGCCCCCGCCTCCACGTATGTTGCCGCCGCTCGTCTGCCCACATGTTTGCCCTCATCCCCGTGTCCGCTTGTCCGCCCCGCCGTTGTTTGTCCGTCCCCACTATCACCGGTGAGAGAGGAAAGGAAAGGAAGAGGGCGAGAGAAAGGGAAAAAATGAGAGGTAATAGATTTTTTAAAAAAACATTTATATCATTAGATCTCTACAAATTAATGGTCCATAATTGTTAAAGGCACCATAAAAATTTCCTCGTAAGTATCATATTTATAATGAATAGTTTCTTAAAAAAAATTATCTAAATATATATCTTCTCTCTTTTCTCTTTTAATCCACTCCTTTAATTTGTTTTTGTTCTCGTGGAGAACTAATTTGTTGCATAAGAAACTGTTTGTATCATTTTTCTCTTTTGTCATTAAATTACTTGTCATAGCAGATTTTTTCTTAACATTTTATTTAATGTCACGTATAACACTCTATTTAATGTCACGGACACTCGGAATGGAGAGAGTTTAGAAATGCCGTAAGTGGTCGAAGCATTAAATCAATATTTCGGGCCTGTTTGGTAAAGATCCAAATCATTAAATCCATACTGAAGCTAGAGTGGAGCACTTAAAGTTGGCTAAACCCCACTCCACCACTCTATTGAATTGTTCTAAAGTACTCTCAGTGGGATCTTGAGAAACCAAGAGTTGGTTTCAGAGTCTGTGATGAGTGATTGACAGATTTTACCCTCTGATTCGAAGGGGTCCCTCCGAAGGGGTTCGGAGGTTGGACCTTCGAAGGTGTTCGGAGGTGGCTTCACCGAAGGGTTCGGTGGGCTTTGGTTGCTGCGGCTGTTGCAGCGGAGTGTGCCTGTCGGAGGGGTCTGACAGTACACGATGACTGAGTTGTACCGAAGGTCTCGGTACTTTGGGCGGTACACCGGAGTGTGTACCGAAGGTTGCTAACCCGGAGAGGTCTCCGGAGTACTGTATACACTTTTCTGTTTGTTTGTGATGCGCAGGGGACGTCGGAGGCGACAGACGGTTCGTAGCAGGTGAACCTGGGTCAAGCGGGAGGCTTGATGCCAGTGGAGCAGGGAGCTCCGTCACGAAGGCTGCGAAGGGGTCGAGGTCAGACCTCGGGTCGAGGTGCACCAGGAGAAGGCAGTAAGTGCGGATCGTGGCTTCGGGTGAAGGTACTCCGAGACAAAGTCCTCGGAGGCGAGGCATTTCAAAGGGTACTCCGGATGGGGTGACTTCGGAGTATGGTGGATCAAGTCCTCAGCAGAGGCAAGGCGTTCGAAGTGTGCTCCGGAGGGAGACACTCGAAGGTTACCCGACGAAGGTCTCAGAAGTCGAGGTGCATCGAAGGCATGGTCCGGGTGAGGCTCGTCGAGGAGTGTGCTCGGGGAGAGACACTGCGATGAAGTGCTCATGGAATGCTTCATGCGGAGGCCTTGGACGAAGGAGGGACTTCGAAGGGTGGTATTCCGAAGGTGGGGCTTCGGAGTGACGCAGGCTTCGAAGCGAGGCTAGCTCCGGAGTGAGGTTGACTTGTGGTGCTTCGGCCATGCATGGCTTCGGTACATAGACTAACGGAGTTCGAGCTGGGAGAAGCTGCGAAGCCGTGGTGGTCCACTCCGAAGGTGTTGGTGCGAAGGCCCGAGGGCTTTGACGGCTTCGGCTCAACACCGTCACTGTATCGGAGGCTGACTTCGGTGAAGCGAAGGCCATCAGGCTCAAGGCTTCTCACCGAAGGTACCACACCCCTCGCGGGCGAAGGGGGGCTTCAGAAAGGTCAAGACTGTAAAGGCTGACAGTGTCTGCTCTGCAAAAAGCTGACGCTGTCCCCTCTACAAAGCTGACAGAGAAGCCTCCAAATAAAGTTGACTACCTTTTGTACCCCTCTGTTCTGAAGAGACAATAGCAATGTAAACCCTAGGGGTAAAGTAGTCAATTCACATGGGTGAATAGTGGCTATAAATAGTGGGGCTGGGTAGGTAACATTTAACACTTTGAGCATTCATTGTAGAACTCCTGTGCTAGCCACCATACTCTGTATTCATCTTGTGAGTTCATTTTTAGTGTTCCTTGTTCAAGCTGCGAAGCCCTGTTTGTGTGTGCTTTTTGCTTGAGCTTGTTTGCACACCTCGCTGTGACTTCGTGTAGTGCACCGAAGCCTGTTTGGGCGAAGGGTGTTTGTGCGAAGTGTGCGTTTCAGTGCTTTCGCTCTGTGTAACTGGAGACTAGACCTCGCTGTTTACTAGTGAAGCACTGATCGAAGCCCGTTGTTCTTCTTGTGTTAAAACCCTTAGCGAAGTCCGTATAGTGTGCGTTTAGACCTTTGTTGTACGAAGCCCAGCACCAGTTGTTGTCGCTAAGTATTTGGTCGAAGTCCTCAGAAGATAGTCTACTCTTGCGAAGGGTGAAGTACGAAGCCTGCTCGAAGCACCCTGTGTGCGGATCCTGCACTGACTTAGCAGAGTTGATTTTTCGGGGTTGTGGGTGGAGCGAAGTCTTCTTGGCTTCGAACTTTTGCTCCTCGCGAAGCCTGTGTTCGGAGCTGTAAAATACCTCCGAACCAGACCTTCGAAGTTTGTGTTTGAAGCCTATTCCGCAGTAGACTGATTTAAAACAGAAGGCTAACTTTAGCCTGAAATTTTAAAAGCTCCCATTCACCCCCCTCTGGTCGCCGTTTCCGGTCCAACAATTGGTATCAGAGCAGGTTAAGATCACCAGTTGACCTTAACCGGTTTTGTGATCTGTTGGCGACATGGACAGAGTTAGTAAAATTCCTCTGTTCGATGGGACTGACTTTGCATACTGGAAGATGCGCATGGAGGCTTACTTGCTAAGCCAAGGAAATGCAATTTGGGAGATTGTGGACTCACAATACTCCATCCCTGATACTCGCACCTCTCAAACAGAGAAAGATCAGTATAATGCCAACTCCAAGGCAAGAAATATACTGTTCATTGGTTTGAGCCAGAGTGAGTTTGATAGGGTGCAGCACCTTAGGACTGCTAGGGAAATTTGGATCACTCTCACTATTTTTCATGAGGGCTCTACTCAGATTAAGGCCAGGCGCCAAAGCACATACAATCAACAGTATCAGCTGTTTGTGCAGGCACCTGGTGAATCTATAGATGCCATGTTTTCTCGCTTTGATGCGATAGTGAGTAACTTGCGGTCCAACGGGACGCTTGCTTACAATGATCATGATAGGGCTATCAAGCTTCTCTATGCTCTTGATCGTAGCATATGGGATGTGAAGATATCCAGTATTGAGGAGTCCGCAGGTTATGACACTTTGACCTGTGATGAGATCTTCAGCAAGCTGAAGTCCACAGAGATTGCCAAGGCATCTCTTGCAGTGCACAGAAACTCTCTGCCACATCCATTGGCATTGGTTTCTAGCACTAGCCGTGGCACCACTGCAGAACCAAGCACATCTGGCACTTGTGTTCTTGCAAATGGTTTTGCTTTGTCCTCCCTGGTCTCCGTCACAAAGGAGCAGGTGGACACTTTGGATGATGATGAGCTTGCTCTTATTGCCAGAAGGTTCACCCATTTTCATCATGAGAGACGGGATCAGAGGAGAAGTGGTTTTAGTGGTTGCTTTGAATGTGGCGACACTTCTCACATCAAGGCTAATTGCCCTAAACTCAAAAAGAGAGACGAGAGTGAGCGCCCTAAATACCACAAAAAGGAGAGGAAGTCTTTTGTGAAGGGCAAGCACGGCAAGGTGGCTAAGAAAATAGCCAAAGCCGCTTCCAGAGCATTTGTTGATGCTCTCAGCGACATCAACACTTCCTCAACTGAGGAGTCGAGCTCTGAGGAGGAGGAGTCCCCGAGGAAGGAGGACAAGAAGGACAAGAAGGGACGAGACTTCACCGGCCTTTGCTTCATGGCCGACAGCGATCACAGCGGCGATGAGCTTGACTCATCTGAGGTACCATTATCCTCTGACCAGCTTTTAATTAAACTAGATGAACTGAATGAGGTAGTTCTTGGTCAGGATAGATTACTTGTGCAAGCCGCTAGAGAAAGAAAAGACCTTAGACTTAGGCTAGAATCTGTGTCTACTGATTATGTCATGCTTAAGTCTAGGGTTAATGATGCTGAATGTGAATCTTGTACTGTTGTCATGGGTGAGCTTGCTCAGTTGCGTTTTGTACATGCTCAAACTCTATCTGAGCTTGAGACTGCACAAAAGCAGCTTTTGATGGTTGATTCTAGTCCTCATGATATAATTGAATGCATGAACTGTCCTTTATTACGAGAGAGCATTAATTTACGTGATAAGCATGTTCATGATTTAGAGGCTAGATTGGAGAGGGCCGGTAGTTCTAAGTATGTGCAGCCTGTGTGTGACACTTGCATAACCCTTAAGGACCAGCTAGGCACTGCTAGAGAGCGAGCTGAGAACCTAATGACTAAAAATGAATACCTTCTTTCTGTGGTTAACAAATGCACTGAGGGAAAGGATAGGATGGATTTGCTCTTGGCCAAGACCAAGATGTGTGCTGACAGAGCAGGGTTAGCTCTAGGTTTGGGTTTTGAGAGGATTCCTTCAGATAGTGAAAACAAAATTGTTTTTACCTCTCCCACTACCCTAGAGAAAGAGAGAGCTCTGTTAGACACTCCATCAGCCAAAAAGCCTACCCGGACACCAAAGAAAACCACTCCTTCAGCCAAGAAAATCCCTCCCAAGAAAACCACTCAGTAGAAGCCCAAGGAGCCTGTGAGAGTTGCTCCTAAGACCCATGAGAGTGCCCCTAGGAGAATTTTTCATTGTTACTACTGTCAGCGGGCGGGTCACTTGGTTGGGTTCTGTTTTTGTCGCATCAAGGATGAGCGACGCTCTCAGGCGATGAGTTACCAGGACATGCATTACCCATCTTTTGGTATGCATGAGTCTGAGTTTTACTATCGTCCTGTTTTTGAGGCTCCTCGTGTTTCTCGGAGAGGTTTTGCTCCTCGAGGTGTTCACCATGTACCATATGGTGGTAGACCCCGGGCGAGTAGCTTTGTACCTCGTCAGAGTAGGAGACCTCGTCATGTTGTTAGATCACAGCATGTAGGTAGACCTCGCACTTTGCATCATTCTGATTATCCTGTGCGTAGACAGTCTACTTTTACTATGCCTACTACTCGTATCACTCAGTGCTGGATGCCTCGTTATATTTTCACTCACCCCAGCACTGAGCGATCGAGATTCTCTTATCATGTGTAGGCGACAGACCGAGACTTGGAGGGCACGTGGATCATGGACTCCGGTTGTTCACGCCATATGACCGGAGATGCAGCATGGAACATATCACCTTCGGCAACAATCGAAGGAGTAGAGTGAAAGGTAAAGGTGTGGTAAGAATAAACTCGAATTTCACTCTCAAAGATGTTGCTTTGGTTGAAAATTTGGGATACAATTTGCTTTCTGTATCTCAATTGCTTGATGAGGGCTTCGAAGTGCGATTCTATCGCGATACTTCGCAAGTACTCAATCCTGATGGCATTGTGGTTTGTAAGATCTTTAGAGTTGGGAGAGTTTTTGGAGCTGATTTTTCTGAGTCATCTGGTTCTTCTCATTGTCTTGTTGCACATTCTACCTCTGAGCTTTGGAAGTGGCATAGGAGACTAGGGCATATGAGCTTTGAGTTGCTCGCTCGTCTGAGTGCCCTAGGTCTGATCCGAGGATTGCCCAAGCTCAAGTTTGAGAAGAATTTAGTTTGCGCTCCTTGTCGACATGGAAAAATGATTGCCGCTTCGCACTCGCCAGTCACCACAGTGATGACTGAACAACACGGAAAACTTCTCCACATGGACACTGTAGGTCCTTCTCGGGTTAGTTCTTTAGGCGGTAAGTGGTATGTGTTAGTCATTGTCGACGATTTCTCTCGCTACTCTTGGGTCTTCTTTCTTGCCAGCAAGGATGAAGTGTTTTCACACTTTCGGAGCTTGGCTTTGAGACTTTTCACTGAACTCCCCGGTGCATTGAAATTCATTCGAAGTGATAATGGCACTGAGTTCAAGAACAGTCTCTTTGTTGACTTTTGCATGGAGCATGGCATAGAACATCAATTCTCTGCTCCGCGGGTTCCTCAACAGAACGGTGTTGTTGAGAGGAAGAACCGCACTTTGGTTGAGATGGCTAGGACGATGCTCGATGAGCATAGGACTCCTAGAAAATTCTGGGCTGAGGCCATGAACACTCCTTGTTACATCTCAAATCGAATCTTCTTGCGCTTAATTTTGAACTTGACTTCTTATGAGCTACGTTTTGGGAGACAGCCCAAGGTTACTCATCTTCGAGTTTTTGGCTGTCGTTGCTTCATCCTAAAACGTGGTAATTTGGATAAATTTGAGTCGCGTTCTTCTGACGGGATCTTTTTGGGTTACACTACACATGGTCATTCTTATCGTGTTTATAATTTGGAGACTAACACTGTCATCGAGTCATGTGATGTGACTTTTGATGAGTCAACCCCCTCTGTTAGTTCTGCTCTTGAACAAGCAAATGAACATGAAATGGAACAGACCATCTTCGAAGAAGAAGATCCCGGAGAGTTCGAGGATGAACCCCTACTACCCTCGACATCAACCCCTGAAGCCGACCCCGCTTCGACCACTTCGGCACAAGGTCCCGAAGAAACTACCTCGACATCGGTCATCTTGGACCACTCCAACGTACAAGTTGAGGGGGAGACTGCATCCCGCCGCGAGGCTCCACATCATGTTCAAAGGAGGCACCCTCCCGAGCAAATCATTGGTGAGCTTGATCAAAGGGTAACACATTCTCATGCTCATTTCATTGATTCCGCTTTTGTTGCTTCTTTCGAGCCTTTAGATGTTAGTCATGCACTTTTTGATTCTAGTTGGATCAATGCCATGCATGAAGAACTTGAAAATTTTGAGAGAAACCAAGTCTGGACTTTAGTTGATCCTCCACCAAATGTTCATTTCATTGGAACAAAATGGATTTTCAAAAATAAACAAGGGGATGATGGGACTATAGTTAGAAACAAGGCTAGACTTGTAGCTCAGGGTTATTCTCAATTAGAAGGGATTGATTTTACTGAAACTTTTGCACCTGTTGCTCGTCTTGAGGCCATTAGGATTTTGCTTGCCTTTGCGACATCCCGGGGATTCAAACTCTATCAAATGGATGTCAAAAGTGCTTTTCTTAATGGTTTCATAGGCGAAGATGTTTATGTAAAACACCCCCTGGTTTTGAAAACCCCAAATACCCACATAAAGTCCTTAAACTTCATAAGGCTCTTTATGGACTCAAGCAGGCCCCTCGGGCTTGGTATGACAGACTTAAGTCTTTTCTGCTTGAGCGGGGGTATTTGATGCGCTCTATTGATAAAACCCTGTTCACTCTCAAGCATGGCAAAGATTTCCTCCTAGTTCAGATTTATGTGGATGATATCATCTTTGGTGGCTCTTCTCATGCTTTGGTTGCCGAGTTTGCAGATGCCATGAGCAGGGAATTCGAGATGTCCATGATGGGCGAGCTTACATTTTTCCTTGGTTTGCAAATCAAGCAAAGAAAACAAGGTACTTTCGTCCACCAGACGAAGTACACCAAGGACCTACTCAAGAAGTTCGATATGGCTGATACGAAGCCCCTCGCCACTCCAATGGCTACATCTGTAGCATTGGATCCTGACGAAGTTGGAGAAACCGTAGATCAGAAGGAGTTCCGAAGCATGATCGGCTCCCTCCTCTACTTGACTGCTACGAGGCCGGACATACACTTTGCAGTGTGTCTGTGCGCTCGTTTTCAGGCTTCCCCACGAGCTTCGCACCGCCAAGCGGTAAAACGCATTCTAAGGTATCTCAAACATACCCTTGAGTTTGGCATATGGTATTCAGCGTCTTCCTCTTTATGTCTTCGAGGTTTTTCCGATGCGGATTTTGCTGGGTGTAGGATTGATAGGAAGAGTACCTCTGGTACTTGTCATTTTCTGGGTACATCACTGGTTTGTTGGTCTTCCCGCAAACAGTCTAGTGTTGCACAATCGACGGCTGAGGTCGAATATGTTGCTGCAGCTAGCTGTTGCTCTCAGATTTTGTGGATGGTTTCCACTTTGCGGGATTTCGGGTTAGATTATAAGAGTGTTCCACTTTTCTGTGATAACACTAGTGCTATTTGTATTGCAAACAACCCGGTTCAGCACTCTAGAACCAAACACATTGATGTGCGATATCATTTTCTCAGAGATGATAATGAGAAGGGTGATATTGAATTTCAATATGTTGATACCCAACACCAGCTAGCCGATATTTTCACAAAACCCCTCGATGCTTCTCGATTTGCCTACTTGCGTGGGGAACTTGGTATTTGTCACCCTTACGGCATTTTGTGAGGGGGAGCTGTTTTTAATTGTTGTGCATATGCTCATCATGTGTGAAATTGCATTTACATCTCTTGCACTTATATGAATTGTTGGACCGGAAACGGCGACCAGAGGGGGGGTGAATGGGAGCTTTTAAAATTTCGGGCTAAAAACTAGCCTTCGGTTTTAATCCTGTCTTCTGCGGAACAGGCTTCGAACACTACCTTCAAAGGTCTGGTTCGGAGGTGTTTTGACAACTCCGAACACAGGCTTCGCAGGAGCAAAAGTTCGAAGCCAATAAGACTTCGCTCCGCTCACAACCCTCGAAAATCTACTCTGCTAAGTCAGTGCAGGCTCCGCACACAGGGTGCTTCGAGCAGGCTTCGCACTTCACCCTTCGCAAGAGTGGATGACTCTCTGAGGACTTCGACCAAGTACTTGGCAGCAGCAACTGGTGCTGGGCTTCGTACACCGAAGGTCTAAACGCACACTCTCAGACTTCGCTCGGGGCTTCGACACAAGAAGCAAAACGGGCTACGATCAGGGCTTCGCTAGTAAGCAGCGAGGTCTCGCCTCCTGTTACACAGAGCGACAGCACACTGAAAAATAACCTTCGCACTAAACACCCTTCGCCTAGACAGGCTTCGGTGCACTACAACTAGCGAGGTATGTAAAACGAGCTCAAGCAAAAAGCACACAGAAGCAGGGCTTCACTACTTGAACAAGGAACACAGAAAATGAACTCTCTGGATGAATACAACGAAGTGTGTGGCTAGTACAGGAGCTCAACAGTAAATGCTCAAAGTGTTAAATGTTACCTACCGAGCCCCCATATTTATAGCCCACAGATCACCCAAAGGAATTGACTACTTTACCCCTAGGGTTTACATTGGTTTTGTCTCTACAGAACTGAGGGGTACAAAAGGTAGTCAACTTTATTGGAGGCTTCTCTGTCAGCCTTTGCAGATGGGACAGTACCAGCTTTTTGAAGAGCAGACATTGTCAGACTTGCAGCCTTTGACCTTTCTGAAGCCCCCTTCGCACGCGAGGGGTGCGATAGCTTCGGTGAGAAGCCTTGAGCCAGACGGCCTTCGCTTCACCGAAGTCAGCCTTCGATACAGTGACGGTTTTGAGTCGAAGCCGTCAAAGCCCTTGGGCCTTCGCACCAACACCTCCGGAGTGGACCACCACGGCTTCGCAGCTTCGCCCAGCTCGAACTCCGTCAGTCCGTGTACCGAAGCCATGCAGGCCGAAGTACCTCAAGACAACCACACTCCGAACCCTCACCTTCGGAGTACCACCCTTCGAAGTCCCTCCTTCGTCCAAGGCCTCCGCATGAAGCATTCCATGAGCACTTCGTCGCAGTGTCCCTCCCCGAGCACACTCCTCGACGAGCCTCACCCGGACCATGCCTTCGATGCACCTCGACTTCTGAGACCTTCGTCGGGTAACCTTCGAGTGTCTCCCTCCAGAGCACACTTCGAACGCCTTGCCTCTGCTGAGGACTTGATCCACCATACTCCGAAGTCACCCCATCCGGAGTACCCTTCAAAATGCCTCGCCTCCGAGGACTTTGTCTCGGAGTACCTTCACCCGGAGCCACGATCCGCACTTACTGCCTTCTCCTGGTGCACCTCGACCCCTTCGCAACCTTCGTGACGGAGCTCCCTGCTCCACTGGCATCAAGCCTCCCGCTTGACCCAGGTTCACCTGCCGCGAACCTGTCCGTCGCCTCCGAAGTCCCTGTGCACCTCAGACAAGCAGACAAGTGTATCCAGTACTCCGGAGACCTCTCCGGGTTAGCAACCTCCGGCACACACTCCGGTGTACCGCCCAAAGTACCGAAGCCTTCGGTACAAACCCAGTCATCGTGTACTGTCGGACCCCTCCGACACGCACACTCCGCTGCAACAGCTGCAGCAACCAAACCACCGAACGCCCTTCGGTGAAACCACCTCCGAACACCCTTCGGAGGTACCCCTTCGAACCCGAGGGCAAAAAGTCTGTCAATCACTCATCACAAACACCGAAACCAACACTTGGTTTCTCATGCCTGATTATAATTCAAGAAATCGTGTCAGCTCAGCTCTATTTAATTCATATGAAATATTATGTGCATGATTTTTCTTTCCAAACTCAAATCATGCTCACTGCTTAATCTTGAGTCTAGCATGTTTAGGCAGGACTGCTTTAGCTATCTTTTATCTGCTTGATTGCAAGACACCTTTTCTTTGGATGCTAAACAATGCAACTTGAACAATTGTACTCATGGATATTCATAAAGTGCTAAAACAATTTGTTCACTCAATCACAATTCCAAAAATCCATGATTTTCATGCTTCAAAGTAAAAAGATCCAGGTGGGTTTGTTTGTCGCACTACCCTATTCTAGACTGCTTACCATTGCACATTGGTCTGAACTGGAATAGCTTAGTGTATGCCAAAATCCTTGCTTTAAGCTTCTGATGGCTTTCATGCCTAGACTTAGCCTGATTGGAAAGTGTAAGGTGGACAAACAAATAACCCATGACATTAAGAAAAGAACAACAAAATTCATTGATCATCAAGTTTGCTTTTAAATGCTCCACTTGAACTGGACTTGTCTGGCTAGAGTAGAAATTGACTGGCTTTGCGTAGTCCATGCTTTTACTTGTCTAGTTACCTTGATTGAGTGGTGATGCTTTTATTTCAAACTGATAAAATCACATGCTGTCATCATGTTTTTAGAGAATGTTAAATTGAGCTGAGCACATGATAATTGGTATTAATTTTGGCATATTTTTGCTTTATATGTCTTTGCAACTCTGCCCATTTCGAAGCTATGCATCTTTTGCATGCTCCTTGATGCTTGCATTGCCAAAGGGGGAGAAATTGTTGAGTTCTCTGCAGCAAAGAGGGAAAATTAACTCAGGGGGAGTTTTTATCTTGCAAAGGGGAGATTTGCCAAAGGGGGAGGAAAATTCTTTTGTCAAGTGACATGATTTGGCTCGTTTCTGAGTTTTTATGGTCACTTGTGAGCTGAATTTTTTTAAATTTTCTTGAACTTGAATTTGGTTGTCAATGCACTCATCAAGGGGGAGATTGAGAAACCAAGGGTTGGTTTCGGAGTCTGTGATGAGTGATTGACAGATTTTACCCTCTGATTCGAAGGGGTCCCTCCGAAGGGGTTCGGAGGTTGGACCTCCGAAGGTGTTCGGAGGTGGCTTCACCGAAGGGTTCGGTGGGCTTTGGTTACTGCAGCTGTTGCAGCGGAGTGTGCCTGTCGGAGGGGTCCGACAGTACACGATGACTGGGTTGTACCGAAGGTCTCGGTACTTTGGGCGGTACACCGGAGTGTGTACCGAAGGTTGCCAACCCGGAGAGGTCTCCGGAGCACTGGATACACTTGTCTGTTTGTCTGTGATGCGCAGGGGACGTCGGAGGCGACAGACGGTTCATAGCAGGTGAACCTAGGTCAAGCGGGAGGCTTGATGCCAGTGGAGCAAGGAGCTCCGTCACGAAGGCTGTGAAGGGGTCGAGGTCGGACCTCGGGTCGAGGTGCACCAGGAGAAGGCAGTAAGTGCGGAGCGTGGCTCCGGGTGAAGGTACTCCGAGACAAAGTCCTCAGAGGCGAGGCACTTCGAAGGGTACTCCAGATGGGGTGACTTCGGAGTATGGTGGCTCAAGTCCTCAGCAGAGGCAAGGCGTTCGAAGTGTGCTCCGGAGGGAGACACTCGAAGGTTACCCGACGAAGGTCTCAGAAGTCGAGGTGCATCGAAGGCATGGTCCGGGTGAGGCTCGTCGAGGAGTGTGCTCGGGGAGAGACACTGCGACAAAGTGCTCATGGAATGCTTCATGCGGAGGCCTTGGACGAAGGAGGGACTTCGAAGGGTGGTACTCCGAAGGTGGGGCTTCAGAGTGACGCAGGCTTCGGAGCGAGGCTAGCTCCGGAGTGAAGTTGACTTGTGGTGCTTTGGCCATGCATGGCTTCGGTACACAGACTGACGGAGTTCGAGCTGGGAGAAGCTACGAAGCCGTGGTGGTCCACTCCGAAGGTGTTGGTGCGAAGGCCCAAGGGCTTTGACGGCTTCGGCTCAAAACCGTCACTGTATCGGAGGCTGACTTCGGTGAAGCGAAGGCCATCAGGCTCAAGGCTTCTCACCGAAGCTACCGCACCCCTCGCGTGCGAAGGGGGGCTTCAGAAAGGTCAAGACTGTAAAGGCTGACAGTGTCTGCTCTGCAAAAAGCTGACGTTGTCCCCTCTGCAAAGCTGACAGAGAAGCCTCCAAATAAAGTTGACTACCTTTTGTACCCCTCTGTTCTGAAGAGACAACAGCAATGTAAACCCTAGGGGTAAAGTAGTCAATTCACATGGGTGAATAGTGGCTATAAATAGTGGGGCTGGGTAGGTAACATTTAACACTTTGAGCATTCATTGTAGAACTCCTGTGCTAGCCACCATACTCTGTATTCATCCTGTGAGTTCGTTTTTAGTGTTCCTTGTTCAAGCTGCGAAGCCCTGTTTGTGTGTGCTTTTTGCTTGAGCTTGTTTGCACACCTCGTTGTGACTTCGTGTAGTGCACCGAAGCTTGTTTGGGCGAAGGGTGTTTGTGCGAAGTGTGCGTTTCAGTGCTTTCGCTCTGTGTAACTGGAGGCTAGACCTCGCTGTTTACTAGCGAAGCACTGATCGAAGCCCGTTGTTCTTCTTGTGTCAAAACCCTTAGCGAAGTCCGTATAGTGTGCATTTAGACCTTCGTTGTACGAAGCCCAGCACCAGTTGCTGTCGCTAAGTATTTGGTCGAAGTCCTCAGAAGATAGTCTACTCTTGCGAAGGGTGAAGTGCGAAGCCTGCTCAAAGCACCCTGTGTGCGGAGCCTGCACTGACTTAGCAGAGTTGATTTTTCGGGGTTGTGGGTGGAGCGAAGTCTTCTTGGCTTCGAACTTTTGCTCCTCGCGAAGCCTGTGTTCGGAGCTATAAAATACCTCCGAACCAGACCTTCGAAGGTTGTGTTCGAAGTCTGTTCCGCAGTAGACTGATTTAAAACAGAAGGCTATTTTTAGCCTGAAATTTTAAAAGCTCCCATTCACCCCCCTCTGGTCACCGTTTCCGATCCAACAGATCTATTCATCAGAAAAAGTGTTTGGAGCTGGAGATTCGCCAAACGCACCATTCTTACCCGTCATTTTATAATACTACTTTTTCTTTTTAATAAATAACACTTTTATGTTTTACTCTAATCGCTATTCTATCAACTTCATCCTAAAATAAAACCTTTTAAAAATTAAGCTTAATAAACCCATGCAACATGAAAACATAATACGCATTGTCGGCTTGTCGCATTGGGTGCACATGGTATGAAGTCGTACAGACATTTGTCTGATGCATCCGTACTTGGCCAATTTTTTTTGTAAATATACAAAGCATGAAATCACTCCAGATACTTGTACAAGTTATTGTACTTCCAGTGTATTGCTTTTTTTCCTTACAAATGGTTTACACAGTCTGGCTTGGAAACTTCAGAACTCACCGTATCTGCATTTTGATTCTGCATACCAGACGCAGAGCTTGCTGGTTTGAAGGCTCATGTTGTAGTCCAAGTGTTTGACATACTGACATCAATGTATAATTTCTTCCAGGGCGATGTCCCACTGCTTAACTTCAGTTGAGCTCGGCATGAATGCAGAAGTAGAAATCTCATGAACTTGGACTACCCAGGTGCAGACAATCTTCCATTAACAGCGCAAAATCCATTGATGCCCAAGAATCTTCCATCAAGTTTGAAAATTTGAAAATTTATAACTCAGTGATTTCTCAGTTAGAAATTGGGATTTCAAAAAGAAATCAAATCTTTTAAAATATTTTGAGATTTTAAAAGTGAGGAGTAATTTTTTAATGAGTTAAAAATAGACAATCTATTAGTGTGTATAGCAGATTCGAAGAAAAATATTTTTAAGAATTCGCTAAATAGACAAATAAAAAATAAAAAATGGAAAGAAAGATGCTCTTAACTAGCAGACACAGGAGAATCACTCTAGTCAAGCACTCTATCGATAACTTCCAGCCCCACGCAGCTTTCTATTATAAGCCATAACCATGCGACAGCGGCTACCGGAGATTAGAGGACCTTAAATTAGTTTGACAAATATTAAGGAGAGATTAGATTAGTTATGTATTGATTTAATCTCTAAACATATTTCTAAACTAACAAATCCTAAACCACCGCTACATAGTATTGTTCACGTCCATAATAAGCTAGGTTATGGGTCTTGGCGTCCAAGCCCATGCTCATGACAGTTTTAGACCCCCGAGTCCTCACCATTTCAGGGTGGCTGCCAACTCCAACATAGATTCCACTTGACGTATAGTCCGCAGCTTCTCTTGATACTTCAACATGCTCGCAACAGCTTCCGGATCATTTCCGGTTGGGACATTGTTGTTTTCTTGCTCAGCTTGAACTTCTTTCAAAAGCTCGTCAACTTCCCTGACGAAGTCAACTCTTAGAAGAACGTCGTCGTCCTGAGGTGGCAGTTTGATCTGCCCTTCATGCTGAAAAATAAGGAAATACGTACAACTGAAAGTTCAGAATTTCAGGTAGCATGTGAGAACCAAAAAATAAAAGTAGTATATCTAGAATCCAACTATGAACCGATAAGGAATTAAGGATATAACAATATCTTTTGACCAATTAAATTTACCATGAGGGGTGTGGCAATACCCCGTCCTTGTTTTAAGGAAAATTGCATTGCTGCCAATGTCAACAATTGAGAAATACATAACTAAGACTTAGGCACTTAGGCCCTGTTTGTTTCAGTTTTGAATTATAACGATCCAACTTTTTTTCATAAGTTGAAACAAACGGGATAACTTATTTTGTCAGCTTATTATAATCTGAAATACAGATTATAACAATCAAGTAAGCCGATGGAATCCAACTTTTTTAATAAACTGAAATTTTATAATTCAAAACTGAAACAAACAGACCCTTAGAGGTTATCATAACAAAAGACTTGGCATTTTGGCAATACATTTATGCTAAGTAGCACCATTAGGACAGGAGGTATTGAAGTAATTTTAAACACAACTATGAGGTAATATTTGTTGCATGAAAACTGTAACACGGCATTTATATTTTGGAATTGTGCCATGTAAATTAAAAAGTGTAAACTTCTACTACGATCAGTTTGTCCCATGAGGAAAAGGGGCATTAGACGTGCATTGAACTTACTTTCTCCATGTTGAAACCAGCAGGAAAGACCATGGTGAAAGGGTCCTCTCTCGGGAATACTTCAATCATGTGTTTTTTACATTTCTTTAACCACTTGCCATCATCGGATCCATCATGCAGATTCAGAAGTTCATTAAGTAATCTCATGGCAGGAGTTGCTTCACTCTTTAAAATCTCAGTCTGCATTCAGATTATGATTTTTCATTATCCCATCACACACCATGATGCATTCACAAAACAGGATTGATATAAATCTATAGACTTGTGGACATAACTATAAAAGGTCTTGACTCATCTAACAATAGTAAAGAAAAGTGAAGTTGTGCCCCATGTGACTTATTTACCTCTACCCTTCTGTATAAGAGATCAAGACTTCTGATGGTATCCCTCTCGTCCTGCAGGCAGAGTAGAGTCAATATTCAAATAGTATAGATAAGGCACAATAGAGTATCAAATATCTACACTGCAGACTTTTGTTATGCTGATAAATTTGGAAAGCATAAATATCAATTATTGAGCAATAGAAGTAATAAACTTCAAATATCATAAACTGAAGGAATCGATGTTTGCAGATCCTAATAGAAGTGGCAGTGTGACACTAGCAACATGATACTACTAAATAGAGAAAATTCCTTATATGCCATTCAAAACTATCGAGTTTCCCATGCAATCCTCCATGAGATAGCAACCATTACAGCTTGTATTGTTGTCATTTTTTCGAGGGTAGACAAGGCAAATGAGGTGGAAGAGCACTAGCCTTGATCAATAGAAGTAGAAAGATTTGCGTCATGTCTATTAGGAGCAGTATGATTTGGGGTAGGCAAACATGATCCAGGAGGGAGATGAAGGTGAAGAAGAAAGGAAACAAAGAAGAAGGGCATTCTTGTACTTTTCACGTGGCTTAAATGGCAGGTTCAATGGAATGAGACGGTAGTGGCATATAAGGGCAAACAAATTTTGTTTGACGGCATATAAGAAAATAGCATTTTTGAGTGGCATAAAAGGAAACCTGACAACTTTTAATGGCATATAAGGAATTTTCTCTACTAAAAATATCAACATAACCAGTATGGCACAATAAGAAACAAAATACATAGGATTCTAGGAGCTTTCACAACTCACAAGCTACTTTTAATAATGAATAATGGTATGGTATAGTGGTATGCAGCATAAAGTCAGTTATTATTCTACCAAATACATTCAGACTTCATACTTAATGAGTTTGTTTACTACAAGATCTTACATGTTTCTCAAAAGATTCTTCTGTATATTAAACTGGGGTTATTTTACCATGCCCCCTCCCGCCCCGGAAAAAAAAACAAGAAATAACACTTTTAACAAAAGGGTAGACACATGATGCAATTTAAAGGGCTTGAACTAAAAAAAATCCATCACATGATCTGAACAGAAGCTTAGCATACATCACGACGTGCAATATCAAGTCGATTCCATATGACCATAAGGACAAGTTCAGTAAGAGCTCCTCTTTCAGCAGCCTTCTCAATTTCCTGCTTATGAAAGTAGGATATCAATGTATTAAGAAATCTAATATTTCATTAATGCCTTTTAAAAAAATTGATGTGTGTAGGGAAACTCAATTCTAGGGAACCATAACTTAAACTCTGTCAGTATATTCTTTTAACTGAACTTCCAAGTGCTTACTTGGAGTTAATTTTTTAGTAGTCAGATGCAAATATTTGCCAAACAAAAAACAAAGATACCTCAGAGAAAAACTACAGACCACAGTACTGCATGGGTGTACACAAATCATTACACAGTACACACTATCTGTTGATTAGTATACACCATATATTGTTCCAGCTCAGATGTTGCAGCCAGCACCTTAACTGGTTTTTACACAGTTTTTTATGTAAAATTAATTTTTCTTCATTTAATACAATCAATTAGCAGTTCACCTGCAATAACCTTCAAAATATATCTGTCTGTTTAATTTCTTCAGAAAGAGGCAGTGTTCCTTAGTGTTTACTTTAGTAGATTATTTAGTGTTGGTCCCTTTATTCTCTTCCCCTTTTCACACAAAAAAAAGTGTTGGCCCCTTATTTTGTGCTCAAGCTTCATCACTGCCTAGCTACACAGGTGCCCCTGTTGATATGAACAACATGTGTTGGTTGGTAACTTAAGGTATAAGAATGGGCAAATAACAAGAATAATGGTGATAGTGTGGGACAGTGGGACATAGCTAGGTGACAATTGTGACTAATGATTTATCAATTATAGCAAGTAAAGCATCTAAGTTATGATGATGAAGCATGGGGTAGGGTGTGTATGGCAGATCTTGGCATAGGCAGTTGTGATCTGTAGCAGATTGGTAGGTAAACCTTTATGTCTGCATAGTAGCATGCCTAAAAGGAAAATGTATAGCACAATCATTTCTGTTATAAAAAATGTTGTTTAGTTCACTATTTCCCTGATTTGTCCAGAATATAAAACTGCCTATTTTGTAAATTTGAACTTGTTATAGACACGGCACTATAGCATGTGGTACTTCCATTAGGGAATAGTTTACCTTTTAGAATACTAATATATGCTTCCTAACTAATATGCTAGGTTATTATGATAGAGATATAGTTATTTGGTATTACATCTGTTAATTACAAAGATATCGGTTTTAGTTAGAAATTACAGATTAGAAAATATTAACTCGTGGGTAATGTAGCATGTGAAACTCCCAATAAAAGGGACCTATGTTCCTCTATTCTAATTAAGCAATAGAGAATCCTAAAGTTAGCCCTAGCTTGATCAGAGTCTCCTGGCATTTGGGACAAGTCCAGCATCAACGAGAGTGATCTTGCATTCATCCTAGTCTTTGGACCCTTATCCTACCCATGAGCCAACGACCATAACAGAACTTTTCCCCGTTTTTTCTTTTATTCACATTTTTGTCACCGGCAGGGATTTTGGGGAAATTTGAAGGAACTAAACTTCTTAATTGATAGGAAAACAAGGTAGTTGGTCGAGGGCCTGGACCTTGTCGTCGCGGCGGCGCCGTAGCGGCGACGCGACAAGGAGGCAAGGGATACAGATGACAAAGCCTAACTGAACTACTCGACGACTAGACTCCTAATGAGGTCCTGTTTATATAGGCACAAGACCTAACCCTTTGATCTAATCTGCTATAACCAACTTGATCTAATCTGGAATCTTAACTAATTAATCAAAACAGATTTTATCCTAACTGCTACATTACCGGGGGTACTGTTCACGTGAACAGTACACGCGGTACTGTTCACGGGCCTGGCCCACTTCCTATCCATGACACTTCACCCCTCCTAAAAAACATAGCTCGTCCTCAAGCTGCCGAGTCGTCTTCCCTGCTGTCGCCCACCACTTCGATGACGAAGATCTGGTCAGAGGCAGAAACGGTGCGGAAGAGATGCAGACGATGGCAGCGGCCATGGCGGTCAGTGGCACCACTTCATACGGGGAAGCAACAGCCCACGCACCAAACAGCGGTGGTGCCACGTCGTGCAGGGCAGCGACGACCGATAGCGGTGTCGCGTCATGCAGGGGTCTACGGCGGGCCAGTGAGGGTTCTGGCGCCCCCCTCCCCAGTGGCGTGGCGGCAGGTCCCCCTAGCCGCCGTCACTGTCGGTGGCGGCTCGGTGAAGGGTCTGCCGCCCTCCTCTCTAGTGGCGTGGCGGCGGATCAGGGCTCTGCCGCCCTCCGCCTTGGCGGTGCGGCGACTAGTCTGGGCCCTGCCGCCCTCCTCCCTGGCGACACAGCGGCGGATTCGGTCCCAGGTCACCGTCCCCGTCGCTGTCGGCTCCTCGGTGCCTGCTTTCCTGGCTGCGAGGCAAGGGACCCCTCTGGTCCACCTCCTCTTCGCGGTCTGCTTGGCGGAAGTCCTTGCGCCCGCCGTCCTGGCCCTGCTCCGGCGTGTGCGCAAGAACACAGGCGGCTGGAAGTTCTTCGCATCCAGGAGGGGACTGAACGGAAATCTCCAGTGCTGTTAATCTTTCCTCCAGACTTTGGATTGGCAGTAGTCTTTCTTCGATGGCGTCTAAACGCTTCATTATGGCCTTCAATGTCTCTTCCACCCCACCCCTTGATCCGGTGCCGTCTTGTGAATTCATGGCAACGGAAGTTGAACCGATCAGCTCTGATACCAAGTTGTCACCGACAATGTTTACAAGTCGCCTAGTCGAACCTAGTCGCCATGGGACCGACTAGGTGACTAATCGCGATTAGTCGTCGACCAGGGCCGATTAGTCGTGTAGTCAGTCCTAGGGTTCTAGCTGAAAAGAATCACTCACCTTAGGAGGCGGATCTTGAGTCTTGACGGCCGGAGCAGGCCGTGCGCGCGGCGTGCCTGGAGCAGGCGTGCGCAAGCCGTGGCTGGCCGCTGGAGGCTGGACAAGCGACAGCTGGAGGCGTGCGCGCGGGGTCGGTGTCGGCGCGTCGGCGCCGGCGTTGGCTGGCGGTGTGCGCGTCGGCGCGGGCGATGTCTGGCGGCGTGCGGGTCGGCGCGGCGTTAGCTGGAGGTGTGCGGCTGTGCGCGTCGGCTGTGCCCTAACAGAATAGGGGTTGGCTTGGTTGAAACAGAATAGGGGCTGGGCTCTAACCCTAACAGGCCCAGCCAGAACAAGAAAAGACCCAGTGAAATACAAAAATCTAACCTGGTCGCCTGGTCGCCATATTCACCCTAATCGTCCGACTAATCGCGATTAGTCGTCGACTAATTGGACGACTAGCTTTCTGGTCGCTCTGATCGGGTCGGCGCGTCTGGTCGTTCCCACAAAACCGACCAGGCCGATTAGTCGCGATTAATCGCGACTAATCGGACGATTTGTAAACACTGGTCACCGGCAAGGATATCGGGGAAATTTGAAGGAACTAATCGTCTCAAACTATATTTAAAAGAGGTAGTTGGTCGAGGGCCTGGACCTCGTCGTCGCGACGGCGCCGTTGCGGCGACACGACAAGGAGGCAGGGGATACAGATGGCAAATCCTAACTGAACTACTCGATGACTAGACTCCTAATGAGGTCCTGTTTATATAGGACCAAGACTTGACCCTTTGATCTAATCTGCTATAACCAACTTGATCTAATCTGGAATCTTAACTAATTAACCAAAACAGATTTTATCCTAACTGCTACAGTACCGGGGGTACTGTTCAGTGTTCACGTGAACAGTACACGCGGTACTGTTCACGGGCCTGGCCCACTTCCTATCCGTGACATTTTACTCTCAAAATCAGTAGTTTATGGAGTACCATCAAAACTCTATAATCATTGGTTTATAAGTATATCATGTCTCCACAATCCATATATAATGATACATTTATCATCTTCTGTTCATGAAATGTTTCTTCCATAATTCCACAAAACTGCAGCTACTAGTTGTATCAGAAGGAGAAAAGAGCAAAAACATAGAATTGCAAATTGGAAGGCATGGCTTGAAATTTTAAGGGCATAATGAAGATGGGACTGGGTTACCTCTTCAATATCTTCACCAGCTCTTATAAAACTTGAAACCAGAATCCGAGCTTTGCAAACTTCTTCCTGTGGGTAAGCTTTCAAACGCATACCTATTTCACGGTATTCATTTGTTCTTTTTTCCTCCTCAGCTTCTTCTTTTTGCCGATATGCATGCCATTCCTTAGTCCTCTCCCGCTGATGGGATTGCCATTCCTACATGAGAAAGCATAGATGAAGTATGGCCATATGATTCATGTTTGCTGCTAATGTAACAAGGAGAATTAATGTGTGTTCAACAAGAATGCATGCTTCATATGGACATACAGCTTATCAGGAAGCAAGAAGATTGCAGTTTCATGGACATTATTTTACCACCAGAGCAAAATTAGTGGCTCTATCAAGCAGCATAAATCATCTCTACAGGAATAGAATTGATATAGATATTGGTTGCAGGATGCTGGCATTTATGTACCCAAGTCACACTTGATCAGGAACGATTAGGGGTGAAAGTGGTTCGGATAGTTTCCGACCGTATCCGGAAAAACGGATTCGGATTCGGATTTTTTTGATTCGGATACGGATTTTTCGGATACGGATTCGGATTCGGATATTTTTTTCGGATACGGAAACAGATATGATATGCCTGATATCCGTCGGATTCGGATACGGATTCGGATAATCCGGATAGTTCTTATTCGGATATCCGGCCCATTAAAAATACAGGCCCACTAGCCATACTGCAGGCCCACATCACATAATAGGCCTTTATATGGCACTATGGCACTATGGCTGGCAGGCCCACTGCCATGGCGCCATGGCCCAACCGCCCAAGCATTTTGAAATAAAAAATCTTCTTTATTTTTTTAAAAAAACATTTTTAAAAAACATAAAGAATATATTTTTAAAATATATATTTTTTAAAAAAATGGGATAAATTTCTATAAATTTAAACGGATAAAATTTTTTAATAAATAAAAAATATTTTTTTAGTTCTTTCAATTTAAATTTTAAAAACACAATGAATTAATGAAAAATAGCAAATTGACATATAACAATATCCAAATTTTCCATAAATTAATATATGTTGTATTTTAATTATAGAAAAAGTTTAAACAAATATTTAACTATTAATTTGTTTTTAAACCCAACACATTTCTTTTAACATTCGTACATGCAAACTTTGTCAAAATAATTTTAAATTTTTATCACAGCATCTATGTATCGTATGATGATACCATGAGACGTATCGTATTTTTCAGACTTAATTTGAATTTTTTAGAATTAAAATTTCATAAAGCTCTACGTTGTTCATCGAGTGTCGTAATATTTTTTAAAAAACATATCTTTCAATTTAGTGGATACTGACTTAAAATAGACTCACATGCATGAATATGATTTTTCTAGAATTTTTGGTTCATTATTTCATGCACTTGTAGTTCAAATTTGATAAATTTCAATATAAATCAAAGAAATATACATAATGAATTAAAAATAGCAAACTTATGTATAAAAATGTGAATTTTTTTTATAAGATTATATATGTTGTATTTTAATCATAGAAAAAAATCAAGTTTAAACAAAGATTTAACTATTGATTTGCTTTTAAACCTATCACATTCTTCTTAACATTCTAACTCATTACTCTCAAATCTCCATCTTTCTTAACATCGTGGATGCAAACTTTGTCGAAATAATTTTAAATTTTTATCACAACATCTTTGTATCGTATGATGATACCATGAGACGTATCGTATTTTTCTGACTTGATTTGAATTTTTTAGAATTAAAATTTCATTAAGCTCTACGTTATCTATCGAGTGTCGTAACATTTTTTTAAAACATATCTTTCAATTTAGTGAATACTGACTTAAAATAGACTCACATGCATGAATATGATTTTTCTAGAATTTTTAGTTCATTATTTCATGCACTTGTAGTTCAAATTTGATAAATTTCAATATAAATCAAAGAAACATACATAATGAATTAAAAATAGCAAACTTATGTATAAAAATGTGAATTTTTTTTATAAGATTATATATGTTGTATTTTAATCATAGAAAAAAAATCAAGTTTAAACGAAGATTTAACTATTGATTTGCTTTTAAACCTAACACATTCCTTCTTAACATTCTAATTCATTACTCTCAAATCTCCATCTTTCTTAACATCGTACATGAAAACTTTGTCAAAATAATTTTAAATTTTTATCACAGCATCTATGTATCATATTATGATACCATGAGACGTCTCGTATTTTTCAGACTTTATTTGAATGTTTTAGAATTAAAATTTCATTAAGCTCTATGTTGTCCATCGAGTGTCGTAACAATTTTTTAAAACAATATCTTTCAATTTAGTGGATACTGACTTAAAATAGACTCAAATTCATGAATATGATTTTTTAGAATTTTTGGTTCATTATTCCATGCACTTGTAGTTCAAATTTGACAAATTTTAATATAAATCAAAGAAACATACATAATGAATTAAAAATAGCAAACTTATGCATAAAAATGTGAAATTTTTTTATGATATTATATATGTTGTATTTTGTTATTAGAAAAAAATTCAACTTTAAACGAACATTTATATTTCAAATTTATAATTTTAAACTTTATCTCTTTCACTCCAAAATAAGTAAATAGTCAACTTTGACTAAAACCCTATCGACCCTAATTTTTCTTTCTCTCTCCCGGTCTCTCCTACTCCTATCACCTCTCTCTCCCCGTTCGTGATGATTTATATGATGTTAACTATTATTTTTCATTTGTGTATTGTGATCGTGAATAAATAAATACATTATTGATATTCGGTAAGTATTCGTAACCGTATTCGTATTCGATTCGTATCCGCTCCGTATTCGTATTCGATGATATCCGACTCCGTATCCGTATTCGGATTATCCGAATCCGAATTCGAATCCGAAAAAATATATGAAAAAGGATATGATATTAGTGATATCCGTCCGTATCCGATCCGTTTTCACCCCTAGGAACGATGTGTGGAACACCATTGACATTCAACAGCACATCTTTTGTATGTTTATTGAGGGCAGATTTATCCTTTTTTTCTGTGCTAATGATGGATTTAATTATCATAGGAAGCATCAGTTCCTGAAAGCCAAATGCAAAACCCCTCTATAGTCCTTTCCCGATAGAGCTAACAACAGTAATGGCTATAATTAGCTCATTGTAGAATGTCCTAGAAAAGGGGGATTGGATTATATACCCTTCCTTTAGATGGGAAATTAAGGATCATTTACCCTTCACATCTCACTGACACGTGGGATCATCTCAGGTCGATGACATATAGGCCAAGAAGATAAATCCTGAATTTTCATCTAAATGAAGGGTATATGATCAAATTTTTCTATTGATTGCTTTGTAAACATTACAGCCCAAACAAATTATCCATGTGGCTACAGACAAAGCAAGAAAGTACTGTTGACCTAGAAACGGAAAGGACGTTAACAGCTAACAGTATAACAGTACTACAGTAGGCGCATGCTCCAGGATACATTTCCTGGTTCACTCATTGCGCTGTGAGGATACAACAAAAAATGGTTTATCGGTGTCGCCATGCACTTATCTCACTCAAGACGTAGGGTCATCTACCACGTATAATCAGTTTAACAATGGATTTGGGGTTGGCTGACAGAGGTGACTGTTACTGTGTAACCGTCGGCTACATCGTCGAACCAATACACTCTAACGGGAGGAGATAAAGCTGGCACGTCGTCCGCACGACCAAATGCCTCTGTACGATATCACAAAATCCACTAGCAAACGCACGTACCTCGTCGTAATACTCCGGCGGCATCCCCTCCAGCTCGACCTCGTCGGCTTCCGCGGCGACGCCCTTGGCCTTCTCCACAGCTGAAGGATGCGAAACAATACTAAGCTACGCAAAAAAAAAAGGCTGGCTCTCAGCGAAGCGAGTGTACGAGCAAGCCCTCGAACCTGAGACAGCAGGGATGAGATTGACGGGGCGGAGAGAACTCAGACGAGGCGGAAAAGGGCGGTGTGGGAGGCGGCCGCGGGGAGGCGGACTGGAAGAGGGGAGAAGCGAGGTGGGCCGCGGCCGGAAGAAGACGGGCAGCGCGGTCGTTCCGGCAGCCATGGCGCGGGAGTCTACGGACGCGCCGTAGCACCAGGGGTTTGGGGGGATTTTTTTTCGCTGCGGAGGAACAAAAATGGAGCCTTCAGGCGCAGCGGAGAATTCTATATCGGAGGAATTGAAATCCTATTAATTAGGGCCCGTGATTCGCAACGGAACTTTAGTGTTTTGCGATGGACATATGTTATTGCTACGATGATAATAAAATTTTTTGCATATACACAAAATTCATAGTTTTGTGTGATTTTTTTGAAATTTTTTGCATATACACAAAATTCATAGTTTTGTGTGATTTTTTTGAAATCTAAGGGCCTTTGGGTAAAATTCTTAGTTTCTGCGTAAGCAAAATTTGTACTTCTACGCAAAATACAGAAATAAAAGGACTGAAATGCAAAAAAATACATTTTATTTTTCATATTTTTTTATTTTTATTTTTTTCCTTTTCTTCCGGTGCACCTTTTCTTTCGGTCCATTTCTTCTGCATAGGCAGTTGCATGCGGGCGGTACACCCACGAAGAAACCATTGCATGCGGGCGGCGATTGCATGCGCGGAGTGTGGGTCAGAGGCTACTACTCGGACGGGGCCTCGGAGGGGGCCTCCACTCCTAGCTCCTGTCTTTGGGATTTCTGGGAGTAGTTTTCGTGGTAGCCTTTTATATACTTGCTTCACTGAGACAAGGGGGTCTTGGGCTTGCTATTAGGCTTCGTTGCCCTAGAGGGCTTCGCAGCTTCAGAGGACCTCGGCCTTTCGGAGGCCCCAAAGATACTATCATTTGACCCTTGTTAGGGTAAAGATATTTCCCCCAACAGTATCCCCTCGCACGTAGCCCTTTAAACAAAGGGGTGTGTGCGCCCTAAGGCAAATGACACTGTAACATGGCTCCTTCGAACTTTAGGGCTCCAGGACGGGGCTTCGGAACCGAGCCACGGAGCTTGGCCTCGGGCCACGCTAATCGTTTAATGCCTTGCGGGAGCGGATGTGACGCCCTTGGGAGTCCAACCGACGCGAGACGACGAACGGTTCAAAATCGAACTATTGTCGTACGGAGGTGGGACACTTTGTTTTCATCTTGGTCCCACTAGTCATAGACTGCGGGGTGTGGTTTGCGGGTAGCAAAAAAAGTGACTCGAAGGGCGCGCTGCGGATTTTCACCGCCTATAAAAGCCCACCAGCACCCCGGAGCTCATTGCGCGCTCGCATACTTGCTTTATCTCCTCCTTGAGTTCTCTAGCTTTCTTTCGGAGCCTTTAGATCTCTCGCCTCCGGAGCCCGTAGCCTCCTTATGCCCGGAGCCCCTAGCAAGAAGCCGAATAAGTGCTTGTCGAAGAAGGCCCTCGCCCTGGGCGGGGTGTCAGGCTCCGTTCAAGCCCAGACAGCAGCGGTGGCGATGGCTGCAACGAAGACTCCAGCGAAGCGCCTCGGAGCAGTCGACCTTCACCCTCCATCAGAGAAGTTTGAGCAGACTCTGGAGTTGTAGGTGATAGAGTCCACCTCGGAGTCTATCAATGAGGTGTGCGTCGGCAAGGTTTCCAAGAAGGTAAACCTCCGAGTGACGAGGTCCGAGATTATTCCGGCGCCTCGGGCTGACGAGGCTGTAGTCTTCAAGCCCTTCTTCGAAGCCGGGCTCGGGGTCCCAACCGAAGGTATGCTGAGTTAAGTCCTGAAGATGTACAACTTGGAGCTCCCTCATTTGTCTCCAAATGTCATAGCCCAACTCGCAATCTTCAAGTGGGCTATGAGGGCCGAAGGGTGCGAGGGGTGCGCAGATGTCTTCGTATCTCTCCATGACGCTAGATGCCAGCCGAAGAGGAGGACTTGGAAGGACGGAGTGGACAAGGCATTGGCCTTCAGAAGTGTGAACTTCCAGCTTCGCAAGGAGTTTACAGACTCCTTTCCGGCGAGGGCGGTGAACGACCGATGGTACTCGAAGTGGGACCTGAAGTGGTTCTATGTCGCAGTTAGTGTGGACTCCCCCCTTTAGAGCACCAATGCTCTTATCTCCTATTGCCGCCAAGCTCGAGAAGTGCTGGACTCCGCCACCATCAAGTCTCGGATCCAGCTATTACGGAGGGTGGCTTAGAAGATGAGCATGAGGGACCTCGATGAAGAGTTTATAACCCTTCGTATTAGTCCCCTTGGGTGCATCTAGCCGAAGAACCTTTTCGGGGCCTTTACCCTAGGTGATTTGAAGGATATCTCTTCGGAGCTTGTTGGTAAGGCTTCGAACCGTAGCTCATACACTCTTGATGCTTCGTTCTTTGATCTTGACTTCTTGGGCTTCGCTTTGCAGTTGCGCGCGAAGTGTTGACACCGGAGGAGTCCGTTGTCATGGCCGAGCGCGTCGTGAGGGCTCCGACGCCGGATGAGTGGAGCCAGATGCTTGCTTTGGTGGGGATTTGGGAGCGTTACAACCGAGTATGGGCTCGGCTTGGTGCTGATGGAGTTCCTGTCCTTCCCAAACTTTCGAACCTTGCACCTTTGGGCGGGGGATCGAATCGGAACAGGGCGGACGATGAAGAATCCCAGGGCTCACCCTCAAGACGCTCTAGGGGGCCTTCGGACTCTGCGGAGCCCTCAGGGACTCCTTGGTGGTTTTGGACACCGAAGCCCCTGGCACGGAGACGCATCCACCCTCGAGCCAACCAGAGGTAGCGTGGGGGCTGTGGCTGGGGGCTCGGAGCCGGAGGCTTTGCAGTCTCACCTAGCAACTTGGAAGGTGCTCTTCATGGCTTCGGACTTCCCGGACTTCTCCCCTATCATGGAGGAAGCTTAAGGTACCCATTGTCTTGGCCTTTTAACTGCCTTCGTTTTTGTAGCTTGTCTTGAATTCTTTTTCCTCTTTAGATGCTGCCGGAGCCGAGGAGGCGAGGCCTGACACTGTTGATGCGGAGGGGTCATGAGTTCTACATGACTCTTGTTGTCCAAGTTATAAGGGTTCCATGTTTGAAGTTTGCAAAAGGTTCTGAACACAACTACATATAGTTTTTGGCTCATCTATATGCTATAAAAATTCTGGAAGGTGGTCATTTGCTGAAAATCTTGAAGGCTGAAAGTTGAATCTAGAAACATTTTTCTCCTCTCTTTTTCTTTCCCAGCTTGCTGATCATGTGCTGCCGTATGCAGTGATGTTTTTCACCATTAACAACTGTATGTACTGCCGAGCACATATTCAACCAAGCCCATTCTGAAATTATTTTTTTATGTGAGTCTTTTGTATAGAATAGAAAAAGTTTCAGAGCAATTTTTAAAGTGTAGTCTTTGTGTGTGCAAATTTAGTGCTTGTGATCCCTCAATCTATCATTTGACATAATATCAGATAGGAGGGTGATAGCATCTGTTTTTCTGAGTCTTTACTACATCTGCTTCCGCTTGTTCATTTAGAGGTGCGTTGGGTGATTTGAAAATGCCATCATATTCGCAAGAATTTGTCGAGGCGCCTATTCACCCCCCTCTAGTCGCCATTCCGATCCCACAATTGGTATCACAGTCGGTTAGATCACCAGTTGACCTTAACCGGTTTGTGATCCTTTTTGGCGACATGGACAGAATCTCTAAGATTCCGATTTTTGATGGTCATGATTTTGCTTATTGGAAGGTGCGCATGGAGGCTTATCTACTAAGCAAGGAAGTGTAATTTGGGACATTGTTGATTCCCAATATGTGATCCCTGAAACTCACACCACTGAGGCTCAAAAGGGAAAATACGATTGTAACAACAAAGCACGAAATATACTGTTCATGAATCTGAGTCGAAAAGAGTTTGATAGGGTCCATCATCTTCGAACTGCACGTGAAATTTGTACCACTTTGGAAACTTTTCATGAGGTCACTACTCAGATTAAGGCTAGACAACAAAGCACATATAATCAAGAATATCAAATGTTTGTGCAAGGCGCCGGCGAATCTGTAGATGCCATGTTTGCACGTTTCGATGGAATTGTGAGTAATTTGCGCTCCACTGGGACTTTGGCTTACTCTAATCGTGATAGAGCTATCAAACTTCTCTATGCTCTTGATCGTATCATATGAGAGGTGAAGATTTCTAGTATTGAAGAGTCGGCAAGCTTTGACACCTTGATTTGCGATGAACTCTTTAGTAAGCTCAAGTCCACCGAGATTACCAAGGCGTCTCGTCCAGGATTTTAAAACTCTTTGTTGCCTTCTATTGCTTTGGTTTCTGGTCCTGGCAGTGGTACCTCATCTAGAGGTAACTTTTCTAGTGATTCTGCAGTTTGTGATTATTCTGGTGGTTTTGACTTGTCCTCCCTTGTCTCTATCACAAAAGAACAAGTGGACACTCTAGATGATGAGGAGCTAGCTCTCATTGTCAAGAAGTTCACTCGCTTCTACAATAATAGACAAGACCAAAGGAAAGGAGGGTCGCAGGGATGTTTTAAGTGTGGAGATCTTTCTCACATAAAAGCGAATTGCCCTTGAGAAACCAAGGGTTGGTTTCAGAGTCTGTGATGAGTGATTGACAGAGTTTATCCTCTGGTTCGAAGGGGTACCTCCGAAGGGGTTCGGAGGTTGGGTCTCCGAAGGTGTTCGGAGGTGGTTTCACCAAAGGGTTCGGTGGGTTTGGTTGCTGTAGCTGTTGCAGCGGAGTGTGCCTGTCGGAGGGGTCCGACAGTACACGATGACTGGGGTTGTACCGAAGGGCTCGGTACTTTGGGCGGTACACCGGAGTGTGTACCGAAGGTTGTTTACCCGGAGAGGTCTCCGGGGTACTAGATACACATGTCTGCTTGTCTGTGGTGTGTAGGGGACTTCGGAGGCGACAGACGGTTCGTAGCAAGTGAACTTGGGTCAAGCGGGAGGCTTGATGCCAGTGGAGCGGGGAGCTCCGTCACGGAGGCTGCGAAGGGGTCAAGGTCGGACCTCGGGTCGAGGTGCACCAGGAGAAGGCAGTAAGTGCGGAGCGTGGCTCCGGGTAAAGTTACCCCGAGGCAAAGTCCTCGGAGGCGAGGCACTTTGTTGGACCGGAAACGGCGACCAGGGGGGGTGAATGGGAGCTTTTAAAAAAAACATGGGCTAAAAACATCCTTCGGTTTTAATTCTGTCTACTGCGGAACAGGCTTCGAACACCAACCTTCGAAGGTCTGGTTCGGAGGTATTTGACAGCTCCGAACACAGGCTTCGGAAGGAGGAAAAGTCCGAAGTCAAGCAGACTTCGCTCCACCCACAACCCCGAAAACAACTCTGCTAAGTCAGTGCATGCTCCGCACACAGGGTGCTTCGAGCAGGCTTCGCACTTCACCCTTCGCAAGAGTGGACTACCCTCTGAGGACTTCGACCTAATACTTAGCGACAACAACTGGTGCTGGGCTTCGTATAGCGAAGGTCTAAACGCACACTATGTGGACTTCGCTAAGGGCTTTGACACGATAAGCAAATCGGGCTTCGATCAGGGCTTCGCTAGTAAGCAACGAGGTCTCGCCTCCTGTTACACAGAGTGAACGCACATTGAAAAACACACTTCGCACAAAACACCCTTCGCCTAGACAGGCTTCGGTGCACTACTACAAGCGAGGTATGCAATCAAGCTCAAGCAGAAAGACAACACAAAAGCAGGGCTTCGCCGCTTGAACAAGGAACACAAAAATGAACTCACTGGATGAATAAAGTTTGCGGAGGCTAGTACAGGAGCTCAACAGTAAATGCTCAAAGTGTTAAATGTTACCTACCCAGCCCCCATATTTATAGCCCACAGTTCACCCAAGTGAATTGACTACTTTACCCCTAGGGTTTACACCAGTTTTGTCTCTACAGAACTGAGGGGTACAAAAGGTAGTCAACTTTATTCTGGAGGCTTCTCTGTCAGCTATGCAGAGGGGACAGCGTCAGCTTTTTGCAGAGCAGACAGTGTCAGCCTTTGCAGTCTTTGACCTTTCTGAAGCCCTCCTTCGCACGCGAGGGGTGCGGTAGCTTCGGCGAGAAGCCTTGAGCCTGATGGCCTTCGCTTCACCGAAGATAGCCTCCGATACAGTGACGGTTTTGAGCCGAAGCCGTCAAAGCACTTGGGCCTTCGCACCACCACCCTCGGAGTGGACCACCACGGCTTCGCAGCTACCCAGCTCGAACTCCGTCAGTCCGTGTACCGAAGCCATGCATGGCCGAAGTACCACAAGTCAACCTCGCTCTGGAGCTACCCTCGCTCCGAAGCCTGCGTCACTCCTAAGCCCCACCTTCGGAGTACCGCCCTTCGAAGTCCCTCCTTCGTCCAAGGCCTCCGCACGAAGCATTCCATGAGCACTTTGTCATAGTGTCTCTCCCCGAGCACACTCCTCGACGAGTCCTCACCCGGACCATGCCTTCGAAGCGCCTCGACTTCTGAGACCTTCGTCGGGTACCTTCGAATGTCTCCCTCCAGAGCACACTTCGAACGCCTTGCCTCCGTAGAGGACTTGTTCCACCATACTCCGAAGTCACTCCATCCGGAGTACCCTTCGAAGTGCCTCGCCTCCGAGGACTTTATCTCGGAGTACCTTCACCCGGAGCCACGCTCCGCACTTACTGCCTTCTCCTGGTGCACCTCGACTCGAGGACCGACCTCGACCCATTCGCAGCCACCGTGATGGAGCTCCCCGCTCCCCTGGCATCAAGCCTCCCACTTGACCCAGGTTCACTTGCTACGAACCGTCCGTCACCTCCGCAGTCCCCTGCGCACCACAGACAAGCAGACAAGTGTATCCAGTACTCCAGAGACCTCTCCGGGTTAGCAACCTTCGGCACACACTCCGGTGTACCGCCCAAAATACCGAGACCTTCGGTACGAACCCAGTCATCGTGTACTGTCGGACCCCTCCGACAGGCACACTCCGCTGCAACAGCTGCAGCAACCTCCGAACACCTTCGGAGATCCAACCTCCGAACCCCCTTAGGAGGTACCCCTTCGAACCAGAGGGTAAAAGCTTGTTAATCACTCATCATAAACCGAAACCAACCCTTGGTTTCTCACACTTCGAATGGTACTCCGGAAGGAGTGACTTCGGAGTATGGTGGATCAAGTCCTCAGCAGAGGCAAGGTTTCGATGTGTGCTCCGGAGGGAGACACTCGAAGGTACCCGACGAAGGTCTCAGAAGTCAAGGTGCATCGAAGGCATGGTCCGGGTGAGGCTAGTCGAGGAAGTGTGCTCGGGGAGAGACACTGCGACGAAGTGCTCATGGAATGCTTCATGCGGAGGCCTTGGACGAAGGAGGGACTTCGAAGGGTGGTACTCCGAAGGTGGGGCTTCGGAGTGAAGCAGGCTTCGGAGCAAGGCTGGCTCCGGAGTGAGATGGACTTGAGGTACTTCGGCCATGCATGGCTTCAGTACACGGACTGACGGAGTTCGAGCTAGGAGAAGCTGCGAAGCCATGGTGGTCCACTCCGAAGGTGTTGGTGCGAAGGCCCAAGGGCTTTGACGGCTTCGGCTCAAAACCGTCACTGTATCGGAGGCTAACTTCGGTGAAGCGAAGGCCATCAGGCACAAGGCTTCTCACCAAAGCTACCGCACCCCTCGCGTGCGAAGGAGGGCTTCAGAAAAGTCAAAGACTATAAAGACTGACTATGTCTGCTCTACAAAAAGCTGACGTTGTCCCCTCTGCAAAGCTGACAAAGAAGCCTCCAGAATAAAGTTGACTACCTTTTGTACCGCTCTGTTCTGTAGAGACAAAACCAATGTAAACCCTAGGGGTAAAGTAGTCAATTCACTTGGGTGAATAGTGGCTATAAATATGGGGGCTGGGTAGGTAACATTTAACACTTTGAGCATTCACTGTTGAGCTCCTGTACTAGCCACCACACGTTGTATTCATCCTGTGAGTTCATTTATTGTGTTCCTTGTTCAAGCAGCGAAGCCCTGCTTCTGTGTTAAGTTTCTGCTTGAGCTTGATTGCATACCTCACTAGTAGTAGTGCACCGAAGCCTGTCTAGGCGAAGTGTGCTTTTTCAGTGTGCTTTCGCTCTGTGTAACTGGAGGCTAGACCTCGCTGTTTACTAGCGAAGCCCTGATCGAAGCCCGATTCTTTTCCCGTGTCGAAGCCCCTAGCGAAATCTGTTAAGTGTGCGTTTAGATCTTCAGAGTACGAAGCCCAGCTCCAGTTGTTGTCGCTAATTATTTGGTCTAAGTCCTCAGAGGTTAGTCCACTCTTGCGAAGGGTGAAGTGCGAAGCCTGCTCGAAGCACCCTGTGTGCGGAGCCTGCACTGACTTAGCAGAGTAGATTTTTCGGGGTTGCGTGTTGAGCGAAGTCTTCTTGGCTTCGGACTTTTACTCCTTGCGAAGCCTGTGTTCGGAGCTGTCAAATACCTCCGAACCAGAACTTCGAAGGTTGTGTTCGAAGCCTGTTCCGTAGTAGACTGAATTAAAACAGAAGGCTATTTTTAGCCTGAAATTTTAAAAGCTCCCATTCACCCCCCTCTGGTCGCCATTTCTGGTCCAACAGACCAAAATTAAAAATGAAAAATGAAAATGAGCAGAAGCACCAGAAGTGGAACTAGAAACATTACTTCAAAGGGAAGCGTGGAAAAGTGGCTAAAAGAGTAGCCAGAGCATTTGTGGCTGCCCTCTGTGACATCAACAGTACATCAAGTGAGGAGCCAAGCTCCGATGAAGAAGAACCATCCAAGAAAGAAGAAAAGGAGAAGAAGAAAATGGACTTCACCGACCTTTGCTTCATGGCCGACAACATCCACAGCAGCGACGAGCTCGACACATATGAGGTATATCTATCCCATGACCAATTTCTTGTTCAGAATTATGAATTACATGATGTTGTCTGTTCTCAAGATAGATTACTTAAACTTGCTGTTAAAGAACAAAAAGAACTAAAACTTAGACTTGAATCTTTATCCACTGAACTTGCAATCTTAAAATCTAAGTCTAATGATGTTAAATGTGAGTCCTGTCTTATTGTTATGAATGAACTTGCTCAACTGCATTTTACACATGCTTAAACTGTTGAAAAATTTGAAATAACTAAAAAGCAACTTTTGGAGGTGGACTCTAGTCCTGCTGTCATCAACGAATGCATGAATTGTCCTTTACTTATTGAGGGTATTAATTTGAGAGATAGTCATGTTGATGAACTTAAGGCTAGATTGGAGAGTGTTGAGTGTTCTAAGGATGTGCAGCCGGCATGTCCCACCTGCATCACCCTTAAGGAACAACGCAACTTTGCTAGAGAGCAAGTTGAAAAATTAAAATGTGAAAATGATCATCTTCTCTCCGTGGTTGAAAAATGCACTGAAGGGAAGGGTATGATGGATTTGCTTTTGGCTAAAACAAAAATGTGTGCTGACACGACAGGGTTAGCTCTAGGGTTGGGCTATGAGAGAACCACTCCAAACACTCCGAGCGAAACAGTGTTCACTCCACCTACTACCCTTGAGAAAGAAAGATCCTAGTTAGATACCACACAAAAAGCCGAGAATCCTACTCAAACTATTAAGAAAGCCCTTCGTCCACCAAAGGAAACTCTTCAGCAAAAACCCAAGAAGACTGTGAGATTTGCGCCTGAGACCCATGCTGACACACCCAAGAGAGTGTATCAGTACTCCTATTGTCATCGGGTGGGTCATTTGGTTGGGTTTTGCTTTCGTCGTATCAAGGATAAACGACGTTCTTTTGCGATGAGCTTTCAAGACATGCATTACCCATATTTTGGTATGCATGAGTCTGGTTTTCACTCTTATTCTGATTTTGAGGCTCCCCATGGTCCCATGAGGGATTTTGCCCGTTGTGGTGTACACCATGCTTTATATGGTGCTAGACCGCGTGTAAGAGGCTTTGATTCTCGACAGTTTAGGAGACCTCGTCGTTTTCTAGGTTCACGCTTTGGAGGTAGACCACTCACTTTTTATCATGACTCATACCCTATGCTTGATCAGTCTACTGCATTACCTAGTTCTTGAGTTTTCCAATACTGGATTCCTAAATAGTTTTTCACTCACCCCAACACTGAGCATTCGAGATCTGCTAGCATGTTTTGAGGGGGAATCGTGTAGCACTGCATGAGCTCCTGTTATATGATTAATTGCTTTTACAAGTACATGCTTTGTTATGTCTTTGAATTATTGTCTTCAATACTGTTGATTTCACTTGGCTTGTTTACATCTGATATTTGTCATGAGCATGACTTTTATTTGTGAAAATTTGAAAATGATCCCTGCTTAGTTTAGAAACTAGCATGAATAGGTTGAGTGCTTTTGCTATCTTTTACATACCTGATAGCTAGGTCCTTTTCACTTGGATGCTAATACACAACTTGATCATTTTAAAATATTGTGCTGAAAATTAAAAAATGAATGATATTCATGTTGTTTTGTGCTGAAATTGAAAAGATCCAGGTGTGTTTGCTTTGTCGCACTACTTTGTTCTGGACTGCTTACCATATCACTTTGGTATGAACTGGGACATTGGAGTGTATGCCGAGACCATTGCTTTAAGCTTCTGATGGTTTCAATCTAGGCTTAGCATGGTCGGTTAGCATAAGGTTGACTTGCAAATAACCCTTGGCACTACAATAAAAATCAAAAGCTTGAATCAATTGCATATCAAGTTTGCTGAAGCTCCTTGTAGTGAGATATGCTTATCTAGTTAGTATTTGATTAGCTTTTGCATCTCATGCCTTGCCATGTCTAGTATGCTAGTATGAGTAGTGATGCTTTTATTTGCTAAAATCTAAAAATACTTGCTCATGCCTTTTGTTTAGATGGTATTCATGTGAGTGTTTCATACAATACTTTTAGACAATATTCAAAGCAAATGCTTGTGTGTACTGTAATTGGATTTGCTCATGTTTCAGAAGCTTGCATCAATACTCTACCCTGACACCCATCTTTACATCTTTTTATCATCTTGATGCTTGCATTGACAAAAGGGGAGAAATGGTTTACATGATGTGTTTGCTTTGTTAAGGGGGAGTAATGGCTTTCATGATGCATGATTTTTTGCTAAAGGGGGATATCTTTTATCAAGTGACATGTTTCAGCTCTTTTTTGAGTTTTTATGGTCACTTGTGCGCTGAACTCAAAACTTTCATCATGTTTCTGTTTGGGGTTGTCAATGCACTCATCAAGGGAGAGATTGTGAAACCAAGTGAGGTAGCACTGTGGTTTTTGTATTTATGATGAGTGATTGACAAGGTTGAGTGATCTGATGAGATCAGTGAGTGATGGCTTGATTGCATCGATGGGATCGATGTGCGGTTATGGAGAGTGGATGCCGAGGGGATCAGTGTGCGTTGCGTCTCTTGTTTTGGCTTGTCTCATGTGTGCAGGGTGGAGATGCTATCCAACTATCAATGACGAATGATCAAGGGTCGAGCGGGGAGCTCAATGCCAGAGGATCAAGGATGCCGGGTGAAGTTGGAGATGATCTCATGAGTGCACGAGGAGATAGAGCAAGACATGGATGTATGGATGGTCGAGGCAGGGTGACGGTCAAGTCAGCGAAAGAGAGGCCAGTGTAAATGGTCAGGCGACTCGAGGGATCGAGAGCGGGAAAGACTTGCTGGCGGTCGAGTTCGCGGATTAGCGTCACATGTCAGCGATCGAGAGAGTTTTGTAGGTATTTCCTGAAAACTGTCTCATCTCTAAATGTTTTTAAATTACAATAATTAGGAGTTTATTTTAGTTTAGAAATTTAGATTAAGTGTAAACTTTTAGTATTTTTTGGAATTGTCAAAATTCTGAAAATATATTAAAAGTATAGTTTTAAGTGTTGTAATAAAATAGGTATATTCTTTGTGTATTTTTTCTGAATTTTAATTCTAAAAAATACCAAAAGGTATTTCAGGTTTAATTAGTTTTAAGTATTAATTTGTAATTAAATATTAGGAGCATTTTGGTTTTTTCCTTCGTGGGCTTGCCTATATAAAGGACTCGAAGGCCCAGGGTTTGTGAGGCTTTTGTGGCTGTCATTAGACTCTTTCAACTGAACATTTTTGGGGCTACCAACCACAATTTCTATTTTTTTCTAGCCTTTTTGTTGTTCTTAATTTCGTGCTTAGTGTTTATCATTCGGATCAAGCAAAAACAACATCGAGGAGCTTCCAGTGCAGGTATTGTTCATCCTTTTCAGATTCACTTTTGGAGCTGAGTTTTGAATTGTTTCGATGCTGTATTTGGACCTGAGTTCTTCACGACTTTTGTTGTACAAGTTTCCAGGGTTCTATTTTTGAAGTTTGCAAAAGTTTTTGACCACTTCTGCATATATTTTTCTATTCAACAATGTGCCTAAACAGTTCTAGAAACTTCTGATTTCTGCTGATTCTGTCTTCAGCCTGGATTCAATCTTTGAGGCGAGTTTTGATCTGTTTTGGTACTGTTCTTGGATCTGAGTTCTACATAACTTTTGTTGTCCAAGTTTCAAGGGTTCCATGTTTGAAATTTTCAAAAGGTTTTGACCACTTCTGCATATATTTTCTTATCCAACAAAGTGCCTAAAAAGTTCTGAAAACTGTTGATTTCTGCCAAGTTGTGTTCTGTTTTCAGTCTGGATTCAATTTTTGAGGCGATTTTTGATCATTTTTGGTTCTGTTTTTGGACCTGAGTTCTACATAACTCTTGTTGTCCAATTTACAAGGGTTCCATGTTTAAAGTTTGCAAAAGGTTATGAACACATCTATATAGTTTTTGGCTCATCTATATGCTATAAAAATTCTGAAAGGTGGTCATTTGCTGAAAATCTTGTAGGCTGAAAGTTGAATCTAGAAACATTTTTCTCCTTTCTTTTTCTTTCCCAGCTTGCCGATCATGTGTTGTGTGGGATCGGAATGGCGACTAGAGGGGGTGAATAGACTCATCAACAAATTTTCGTGAATAAGATGGCATATTCAAATCACCCAACACACCTCTAAAAATTGCAGAGTCAAACTTTAAAACTCACAATGCAAGTTTAGAACAAAATTTGCTTTAGTTTGAAATTTCTTCCAAATTCGGAGTTTGGAGTACCGATTTGAGTTGGCGGTAATTAAAACTCCGATTCAGAAGTTCAAAGTCGGCGGATGAAAGTCCGACTAAAAGAAATCAGCAACTGGAGTGTCGACAGTATTCAGAACAAGGTAGAAACAAACTGAACAGAACAGATTCAGAATAGACAGGTTCTGATTGATCTTAGATGTTATCCACTTTGTCAAAACTGTCTCAAACAGTATGTGTATGTGGATCTTAGGTTCATTTTAATCATCAAGTTAGATTAATGAGAATCACTTTCAGTTCTCACAAATTTTGCATCTTCACAATTTTTAATCAAACAACTGAATACTCAGTACACTTTCAGAACACAACACATTAAGTTTCAGTAGATCAAAACCAACCAAAATAAATCAGAGTCTCAGAATTAATTCTAAAACAGAAAAGACAGAAAGTGAATTAGACCAAGCCTGATGTCAAGAAAAACAGCAAACACACAACAACTCAAATAAATAGATGAAGTAGTGACATACCTTAAGATTACTTTAGTTTACTTGAGTTCTGAAGTGAAGATTGAATAACTCTAGTCCTTTTGCTGTTTTAGGTGCTGGTTCAGTTCATCCAGTTTCAACAGAAATACAGAATGCAGAAGAAGTACTCTATTAAGATTCTAGTCAAATGTTGATACTCAAAAATGGCTCAAGATCAATTTGATCAGAATCAAATCACAGGGATTTAGATCTCAAAAAAAGTACTAATCTGGATGAACATCAACTTTTTCAGAACTGCATGCAGTGCACAAGTACTAATACTGAATTGAACTGTCAAAGCATATCTTCAATACATTTAATCTGATCAGATTAATATCATCAAAACAGATGGATATAAATTGATTTGTGATCCAAAACTATTGAGTATGAATTAATCCAAAAGGATATTCCTTCAGAGTAAAATTCAGAAAGGTAAAAAGCTTGGCTGTGGAGGTAAATCCTAAAACACAGAGACATGGTAGTTCATTGTTGTAGCAAATCAGGCACACTATCGTCCTTCGCCGCCGGCACCCCTTCGTCGGCTTCCTGCTAGGCGCCTCCCCGGGTGCGTCCCCTTCCCCCCTTTCCCTTCCCTTCTGTTCCCTCCTCGCCCTCGTCCTGATGGGGCCTCGGATGGCGTTGGTTGAGCTTGAGGCCGATCAGGACCTTCGTGAGCTCGTGGCTCCTTGGGATTTCTCCCCCGGCAGGGACTTCCAGCGGTTCATTCTGGACTCCTTCGCCTCCCCGGTTCATCACCCTTCTTCCTCCCCGGTTGGGTCCTTTCTCCTGCTGGCTGTCTTTCATCGTTTTACTTTCCGCCTCTCTGAGTCCTCGGTCAGCATGGCCCTGCATGCTTGCCTGGGCGGTTCTCCGGCGGGTTTCCATGTCGCCTTTCTTCAAGATAGGCACTTCCGGTTCTCTGTTTCCTCGCGCCGCGTGGGTTTCGAGGTCTGCCGTCGGCGTTGGGTCATCACCGATCAGTTCGACGTCTACTTCCATCTTTGGCATGATGGTGGCCCTCGTTGGTCTAAGGACCTTCGGCGGCGGTCTGAGGAGGAGCGTGCTAGCTGGACCTCGGTCCTGCGCCGGCTTCCTTCGTCCTCTAGTCCCCTTCACCCCCCGCATCCGCGCCGGCGCCCGTCCTCTCCTCGTTCCAGGGTCCCCCGGCATTGGTCCGACGAGGTTCTCGATCGCGGGTCCTCGTTGAGTTCACGTCCTGGCCCTGGTCTGCCCCCCGCCCCTCGTTTCCTTCCCCCTCTTCGTCCCGCTTTGCTCTCCTCGGCTCGTCGCCAGGCCCTTCTCGCCAAAAGAGTTTCGTTCAACAATATTATTTCGTTCTTTCCTCCTCCCTCCTCTCCTCCTTCGGCCCTTAGGGTTGGCTCCTTTCTGTGCCCCCTCCCTCCTCCGGCTCCGGCTTGCCCTCCTTCCTCGGCAAGCCTCCTGCCCCCCCCTCCTCGCTCCGGCTCTCGTCCCCAGGTTGCCCCTCTTGGTCCTCGTGCTACTTTCAAATTCAACAGTGGCCGCCCTTCGCTCCTGGGCCTGCCGCCCCCCTCGCTCCCCCTCCTTGGGTTGCCAGCTCCTGCGGCCTCCCGCTCGGTCGGGTGCGCAGAGTGCAATTCCGGCTGTGCATATCTTCTCGCGCCTCAAATCGGATCTTCGGATTGGTGCTAGTATGCAGTCGCGGCCGTAGGTCTCCTGTGGCGCGCCCCTTTCGCCACCCTGCATTAAATGCCCACGTCAGCCGACGGGCTCTAGGCCTAGTCCCCCCTGTCTCGCCGGTTCCGCTTCTGTCTCTGTGCCTCGCTTGGAGTGCTCCTCTCCCCCGCTCCCGCCTGACACGGTTGCTGAGGCGCCTGGGCTCTCCCCTCCCCTTGTCCCTTTTGTTCCACCCGCTATCAGTCCTCCTTCTCTCTCCCCGCCAGTTTCTCCTCTAGCAATCCGCCCACTTTATCCTATCACTCTCCGCCCCATGGCTAACTTCCCGTTGAACCCTCTCCCCTTCCTCCCCTACGGCGGGGTTATCCGGGACGGCGGGGGCCCCCTTCGCCGACAGCGGAACCTTGTCTCCCTCTCCGGGGTGCTTCTCAAGCGCCATGAGTGCTACACCATCGCGGAGCATGATGGCCCTCTCTCCCAGGCTGCTAAGATGGGTCTCTTGATCGACATCAGGCACCACCTCAGCGTGGAACTTCACCTTCAAGTGGACCGATACTCCCTCTACCCCCTTGGCATCGGCATTTACAAGTTGGGGACTGAGTTTGAGCGGGATTCGCTCGTCAATTCCCCGCCTTTCTTCGTCAACGGGCGCCTGGTCCGCTTCGTCAAGCATGACGCGGCGATGAACTGCAGGCTATCGCCTTTTGCTCGTGTTGGTTGGGTAATGTTCCTTGGGTACCCGCTCGACTGCCGTTCCCAGAGCTTCATCCAGCAGGCCATCGCCTCTTTCGGCCAAATGTTGTTTTGGCACGAGTCGGATCCTTGCCTTGGCCGCGTCCTCGTTAAGTTGCTCTACGAGGATGACCTGGACGTCCCAAGAAGCATCACGCTGAAGCATGGCAGCGACCGGGAGGGAGGGGGTCGCTCTTGGACCTTCCCGGTGTATCTGCTGCAATCCGATCTTGCCGATCAGTGGCCTGGGGATGAGGACCCGCCGCCACCGGACAATGGGAACCCCCATCCTTTCCTGGGGCCCGTCCAGCCCGGGGAACCGGATTGGGTCCAACACTGGGCGGATGATCAGAGATTTGGCCATCTGGCCAACCAGTGGGCTCCTCCGAACCATCCTCACATGGGCGACCAGGTGGAGCAGGACGAGGTTGCCCCGATGGAAGAAGCTGAACCCTTCCTAGACGATGTCCTCCAAGGGTTCGATGAGTTGCCAGATGCCCAGATGGTGGATCCCCCGGTGGACCAGGCGCCCCAGGAAAGCTTGGAGCTCTCGGGCGTTTCCTCTGCGCCCTCATTGGAATCATTCGTGGAGCAGCCCCTCCTTCCCCAGTGCACCCGACACCGCAGTCCTCGGCTGGGTCCCCTAGGTTGGTCTCGGCCTCTCTGTCCCCTGGGCCTCAGTCTGCCTTGGTCCCGGTCCCCTCCCAGCAACCTGTCATCAACCTCCCAGGATCGTAGGTTCGCGTCTCCCCCGGGCGCCCCCCGGTCCGCCTTGTCTACTCCAGGCATGGCAGGGGCGGCCCCCCCCGTGCGCCCCCTCCCTTGCCCTCGCCGGTGCGGCTACCCCCGCTCTCGGCCCAGGGCTTGAGAAGGAGTGCCAGGATCAGGGCCCGGCTCAGGGGGTTCAAGCCTCCCTCGCATCGCTCTCGTGGCCGGTTCTCTCCGATGCCCACAATCGATGAATTCATTGAATTATCCAGGTTGGACACCCCCTCCCCCAGTTAAATATTCAGCAAATCCAACATTCTGCTATCAAACTTTGTGGCCTTTGCGCTAATTCCGTGTCCAACTCCGTCCTATCCAGTGACTCCGACGAGGCCTCGGCTTCTTCTGCACCTGCTACTGTCGGCTCCTCCGTGGCTTCCTCCGTGGCGGTCCCTCCTGCCCCTGACGCCCCCTTCAATGTTATTCTGACACATTTAGTCTAACTGGCCTGTGTTCCTTTTGTTGCCCTGGGAGGGCTGTAATTTACCAAACGCTCTTGCTCCCACTATCTGGCATGCGTGTCGTGTGTGGCCCTGGGAGGGCTGTATCGCACTCTTGTTTTGGTGGCCGTTCTGTCTGTGCCACGTTCACCGTTCTAGTTGGTCTTTCTCCTTTTACCCGCCTTGCTTATGTTTTTCCTTGGTTGGCTCCTTTGTTGCCGTGTTTTCCCTTGCTTTCGGCTGGTGTGCCCTTGCCCACGGCCGGCCCTCAAACTGGCTCAACATTTTTTTGGATGGGTCGAGATAGGATTTGGCATGTGGTTAGCTGGAACGTGCGGGGCCTCAACTCCTGTTCTAAGAGGCTTGCGGTTCGCAACCTTATTTCTTCTGTTCAGGCGGATGTCGTCTGTCTCCAAGAGACCAAGCTGGCCTCCTTCGCGCCCTCCTTGGTGCGGTCTTTCTGCCCTAGGCGTCTGGACAAATTTTCCTTTGTCCCGGCCCTGGGTTCGGCCGGGGGTCTCTTCATCGGGTGGAACAGTGCTACCTTTTCGGGGGTCACCCTCTCCTCCTCTCCCTTCCAGCTTACCGTCTCTCTCACCTCTGTGCTGAACGGTGCCTCCTGGTCCCTTTCCAACATCTACGGCCCTTGCCGGAGCGCTGATCGTGCCCCTTTCGTCTCCTGGTTTCTCTCCTTGGTTATCCCCCAGAATTCTGATTGGTTGTTTGTGGGGGACTTCAATCTTTACCGTTTCCCTCATAACAAGAATGGGGGCATCTCAACAATAATCTCATGGACACCTTCAACAACATCATTAGTACCCATGGCCTTCAGGATATCCACCTTCAGAATAGGTTGTTTTCCTGGAGCAACAGGCAAAGAAACCCCATCCTGGTTCTTCTCGACTGGTGCCTCTCGTCCCCTCACTGGACCTCCTCCTACCCCCACACGTCCTTCACTGCTCTTCCTAACACCAGTTCGGATCATTGTCCTTGCTTGATCAAGATTGGTACCACCATTCCCCGTTCCACCATCTTCCGGTTCGAGAATTTCTGGCTTAATCTCCCTGGCTTCTTTGACCTTGTTCACTCTTGTTAGAACTCTGGGTCTTTTCCCTCTGATCCTGCCCTTTGCATCGCCTATAAGTTGAGGATCCTGCAGAAAGCGCTCATTAAGTGGCATCGGCGCTGGGGTTGCTTCGAGCTTTGGATTCGTAATTCCTCCATCATCCTGGGCTTCCTGGATAAAAGTGAGGAGCTCTGTCCCCTGTCTGGGCTGGAAACACAGTTCAGATCCATTCTCCGGAACCATCTGGCTTTTCTCCTCTCTCTGCGCCACAAATATTGGAAGCAACGCTTCACCCTCCGCTGGACCAAACTCGGTGATGCCAACACCAAATTCTTTCACTCTGCCGCTACTATCAGACGGCGCAGAAATGCGATCCCCTCCATCCAGCGGGGGGATGGCTCTTGGGCCACTTCTGTCCAGGACAAGGCTGAGGTCTTCCTTGACTTCTTTCTCTCTGAAATGGGCTTCTCGTCGGCCCCTCAAATGTCTTTTGATCTGGCCCACCTCATTCCTAGGGTCCCGGGCCTTGATTCCCTGGGGGTCGACTTAGAGGCCTCCGAGCTTGACTCAGTGGTCCAGTCCGCTCTCCCCGATAAGGCCCCTGGCCCGGACGGGTTCAACAGGGCTTTTTTTAAAGCCTGCTGGCACATTGTGCGCCAAGACTTCCTGGACTTAGCCTCTGCCCTCTCCAGCCACTCCTCCCAGCTGCACCCCATCAACGGGTCCTTTATTGCTCTTATCCCCAAAACTGGCAATGCTACTTCCGTTCGGGACTTTCGGCCCATCTCCCTCATGAATTTCAGTGTCAAAATTTTCACCAAAGCCCTCGCCAATCGGCTTCAGGGAGTTTTCACCGCGCTTATCCACATAAATCAATATGGGTTTATCAAAGGCCGCTCTATTCAGGACTGCATTGCCTGGGCCCTGGAGATGACTAATCGGTGCAAAAGGTCGCGGCAGGAGGCTATCATCCTGAAGCTCGACTTCGAGAAAGCCTTTGACACCATTGAGCATTCTTCCATCCTTCTCATGATGACACATCTCGGCTTCCCCAGTTCCTGGATTTCTTGGATCCAGCTCATCCTTTCTTCTGGCTTCTCCTCAGTCCTTCTCAATGGTTGTCCCGGGAAATTCTTTCCCTGCCGGCGTGGGGTGCGTCAAGGGGACCCTCTCTCTCCCCTCCTGTTTGTCCTTGCTGCTGACCTCCTCCAGCACATTATCAACAAAGCTGCTCGTCTTGGGATCATCCAGGGTCCTCAGTGCCACCCTGACCACCTGGATTTCCCAATCGCCCAATATGCAGATGACACCATTATTTTCCTTCATGCTGACCAACGTAATCTGTTCTTCCTCTGTGGCCTCCTTCACTCCTTCTCTCAATCTACTGGTCTCTCGGTCAATCTCTCTAAGTCCTCCATCATTCCTATCAACTTATCTGAGCAGCGGGCTGCCCTTCTTGCCGGCACCTTCGGCTGCCCGGTGGGTTCTCTGCCTTTTCAGTACCTTGGCCTTCCCCTGGGGGCTCTTAAGCCCAAAGCCTCTGACTTCAGGTTCCTCATCCTCAACATTACGAACCGTCTCTCCTCCCTTTAGCCTTGGCTCAACATGGCCGGTAGGCTTCAAATTGTTAACTCGGTTCTCTCGGCCCTCCCTACTTATGCCATGTGCTCCCTCAAAATTCTTGTCAAGGTTATCCATCGGATTGACCAGGCTCGCCGTAACTTCCTCTTGCACGGTAATTCAGTCAACACTGGTTCCTCCTCCAGGGTCGCCTGGCACTTAGTGTGCAAGCCAAAACTCAAAGGTGGGCTGGGTGTGATTGACCTCCGCACCCAAAATTCTGCTCTTCTTCTCAAGCACTTCTGGAATTTCTTAATTCATCACGATTCTCCCTGGGTCGAGCTGGTCCGCCTGGACCTTGCCTCCTCCCCTTTCCCCCCTCACCTCACCTACCCCAGGGCCTCCTTCTGGTGGCGGGATATTGTCAGCTTGGCTCCCCTGTTGTGGGCCGTTGCCTCCCCTTCTGTCTTCTGTGGGCGGACGGTCTCCTTCTGGGAGGATGGCTGGTGTGCCCCCCTTCGCCTTGCCCTTCCTCACCTTTTCACCTTTGCCAGAGCCCTTGACTGCTCCGTTCACTACTTTTCCCTCCCTGATCCGGCAGATAATTTCTTTCTTCCGCTCTCCCAGGAAGCCTTACTCGAGTTCAATCTCCTTCAGCAGTTATTGTCGGAGATTAACCTGCATGATGATGCCCCAGACAAATGGTCCTTCAATTGGCATTCCTCCACTTACTGCCCTAGACTTCTCTACGGCTACCAATTCAAGTTCATGCAACCCCACGTCTCCTTTAAATGGGTTTGGAGGACCAAATGCTCTAGCAAGCTTAAGGTTTTCTTCTGGCTTCTCCTGGTGGATCGTCTTAACACTAAGGAAATCCTCCGCCGTAAGCGCATACTGGCTTGGGTAGATGATACCTCTTGCTGCCTCTGCCATTCGGGTGCTGAAGAAACGGTATCCCACCTTTTCTTCGACTGCACCTTCAGCTGTCATTGCTGGAACCTGCTGGGCCTTCATTGGCAGCCTGCCTCCACGATTCAGGACAAGCTCTCGGAAGCTAGAAGAAGGTTTAGCAAACCTTTCTTTATGGAAATTGTGATCATGTCCACTTGGGCCCTTTGGTTAACTAGGAATAATCGCATTTTCAATTCCCTTCCCTCGACGGTTGGGGGTTGGTTAGGTCTTTTCATCACTTTGTTTTCTGCTCAGTCCCAACGGTTCCCGCCTCGGCTCAAGGAGGCTGCGAGGAATTGGCTGGGCACCTGTAACCTCCCCCTGTAATCCTCCTCTACTTCCGGCCCTCCCTGTTTCTGTTTTCTGTTGTTACTTTGTTTTTTTAATAATCAAATTCTAGGTAGGAGCCTCTCCTACTAATTTCCCTAAAAAAACACTTTCTGCAAAACAGTTGAACAGACAAAAAGTAGAGAACAGGTTAAAGTAGCTATCAGTTTTCTATCTAGTTTAGGTACAGCAATGCTGATGTGAGCAGACTGAGCAACTTTAATCTATTCTGGAAACAACTTTTCAATATTCTGTTTGACAAACAAGAAGCTTCTTGATTGAAAAATTTAATCAGATTGATAGTTCAGAGTTATCCAAGTAAACATGATGACAGTTCCTGATATTCAACAGCAATTCAAAATCAGATGAGAAATAGTCCTCAGATGTATTAGAGAAAACAAAATGAGCAGCAGAATTATATCAGACTTTCAATCCTTGAAAAAGATTCAATCAAGAACTTCTGCTTTGTATTTTAAATGTGATCTGCAGAAAGGTTCTTGAACTGTTCATATCTTGAAAGGCATCAGGATGAAGAAGAGATTCTAAATGGATTTCAGCCAAAAAGTTTCACAGTAAACATATCAGCAAAATAGAATACAATTCAGAAACTTCTCAACTTCAGGACAACCACTGTTTCGGATCATGAATCTATATGATTTGGTTGTCCATAGAAATGTATGAGAAGTAGTAAACTAACTCAAAGCAAGACTAGGATAAATCATCATGATTCAAACAGATCAATCACTTGACAGAAAGTTTAACTTTTTCAAGAACTATGCCACAGGATGTTCAGTTATAATATTCAGTGGCTGTGTTCTTTTCAGAAATAGTATATAACTTTGGATGAACAGAAAATCATGAAGAACTAGTCTAAACCAGTTGCAATCTTCAAAAATGGAACAATGGATAGATGAACACCAAAAGTTGTAAGAACATCAAACTCAAGTTCTGCAGAGAAAACACTAGAAAGATGGATTCAAAAATCAATTCAGAGGAGTTTTTTAGAAGCGCATAGAACTCACAGAGTAAATCACTAGACACTGTTTCATTTTCAGATGGTGAATAGCACTGGCGATAGAAATCAAAACAGAACACAGGGAAGAACTGAACTGATGCAGAAATTTTTTAATAGTGTAGCTACCAAATTGTTCAGCCAAAAAAAGAGAGGGAGAAACCCATGGCCTTGGACCCCTATTTATAGGCTAACCATGGGGAAAAAGTTCTAGATAATTACTAAAATGCCATGTCATATTTTCAGAATTTGCAAATTCTGAAAAATACCCTCAAGAAGTCTCAAAATCACATCAAGACCCTATTCTTTTAATATAATTCTAGAATTTAAAAATCCTAAAAAATATTAAAAGAGTACAATTACTCTAGACTATTAAACAAAAATTAACTCTAATTTATTGAAATTAGAAACATTTAAGATGTGACGATTTTTAGCAAAAATCGACAAAGCCTCTCAATCGTTGACTCGTGACACCACTCCACAAATCCGAGCGCCAACAAGTCTCTCCCGCTCTCAATCCCCTCGAGCCGCCTGATCACTTGCACTGGCCTTCCTTTCACATACTCGGTCGTCACGCCGTCTCGACCATCCGCCCGTCCATGTCTTGCTCGGTCTCTTCTTGCACTCTTGAGATCATCTCCAACTTCACCCGACCTCCTTGATCCTCTAGCATCGAGCTCCCTGCTTGACCCTTGATCACCCGCCGTTGACAGTTGGTTCACATCTCCTCCCTGCACACATGAGACAAGTCAAAACAAGAACCGTGACGCACACCGAACACTTCGGCACAATCCACATTCGTACATCGAACCCTTCGATGCAAACAAACCATCACTCACTCATTCACTCGATCGCTCATCCTTGTCAATCACTCATCATAAAGACAGAAACCATAGTGCGACCACACTTGGTTTCACATGTTGCCGTATGTAGTGATGCTTTCCGCCATTAAAAAATGTATGTACTGCCGAGCACATGTTCAACCAAGCCCATTCTGAAATTGTTTTTTATGTGAGTCTTTTGTATAGAACAGAAAAAGTTTCAGAGCAATTTTTAAAGTGTAGTCTTTGTGTGTGCAAATTCAGTGCTGGTGATCCCTCAATCTATCATTTGACATAATATTAGATAGGAGGGTGATAGCATCTGTTTTTTCTGAGTCTTTACTACATCTACTTCCGCTTGTTTATTTAGAGGTGCGTTGGGTGATTTGAAAATGCCATCATATTCACAAGAATTTGTCGAGACACCTATTCACCCCCATCTAGTCGCTATTCCGATCCCACAGATCTCCTCCTGTGTTCGGACTGAGAGCGAGTGGCGTTCGCCGCTCACCAACTTCAGGGACTCACCACAGAATGGTGGGATAACTATTGTGAGTCTCAACTTGAGGATCACGAGGTATCATGGGTGGAATTCACCATTGCCTTCCGAGCCACTCACGTCCCCGCCGAAGTCATCGCTGTGAAGCAGCAAGAGTTCTGGGACCCGCAACAAGGAAACAGGACCATCATGGAGTATCTCCATGAGTTCAACCGGCTGGCCCAATACGCACGAGAGGATGTTCGAACGTATGACGCTCGTCAGGCCAAGTTCCTTAGGGGACTTAAGGATGAGCTCTCCATCCAGCTCGTCGCCGTGGACTATGCCGACTTTTAACGGTTGGTGAACAAGGCTATTCTTCAAGAGACTGAATAGAACAAGTTGGATCTCAAGAAGAGAAAAATGATCACTTTCAAGCATCACTAGGGGAATATCCAGAGACCCCGCTTCATCCCTCCACCCCAAGCACCCACCTACCATCCTCGACCCATCTACAGGCCACCATACACTGCCAGTGGCTCAAGTGTCGAGAACCCTCATCCCCCTCCACCAGCTCCAACCGCCCCACCAGCACCAGCCGCGAAGGCCCCCATGCTGAGAGACCGGAATGGCAAACCGGTCGTCTGCTTCAACTACCGAAAGGAGGGGCACTATTCCCACCAGTGCCCTTACCCCAAGCAACCACAAGGCGCTACACCCAACCAAGTGGTTCACGCCCGAGTCAACCATATCAACACTAAAGAAGCCCATGAGGCCCTCAAAGTCGTGCTCGATATGTTCATAGTAAATTTCATACCCGTAGTAGTATTATTTGACTTTGGGGCTGTAGGACCGAAAGTAGCGACCAGAGGGGGGGGGGGGTGAATGGGCGCCTAAAAATTCTTTCGAATCAATGGCCTGCTCCCAAAACCCAACGCATTTTAAAAAGAAAAACTAAACAGCAACGCGAGAACAGATTGACTAAGTCTGCAGATTCGAAGTTTGCTGATTCTGAGGTTGCAGATTCTGAGGTTGCAGATTCTGAGGTTGCAGATTCTGAGGTTGCAGATTCGAAGTATGCAGATTCGAAGTATGCAGATTCGAAGTATGCAGATTCGAAGTATGCAGATTCGAAGGTTGCAGATTCGAAGTATGCAGATTCGAAGGTTGCAGATTCGAAGTATGCAGATTCGAAGTATGCAGATTCGAAGCTTGCAGATTCGAAGTCTGCTGATTCGAAGTCTGCAGGTTCGAAGCTTGCAGATTCGAAGTCTGCAGATTCGAAGCTTGCAGATTCGAAGACTGCTGATTCGAAGTCTGCTGATTCGAAGCCTGCAGGTTCGAAGCTTGCAGATTCGAAGTCTGCAGATTCGAAGCTTGCAGATTCGAAGTCTGCTGATTCGAAGTCTGCTGATTCGAAGCCTGCTGATTCGAAGTCTGCAGGTTCGAAGCTTGCAGATTCGAAGTCTGCAGATTCGAAGCTTGCAGATTCGAAGTCTGCTGATTCGAAGTCTGCTGCACAGAGTTGGACTTCACACAAGAAAAGGGACTTTGACCCTGCCAACTCGATCAAAAAGCAACACAGGAAAAGCAAGGCTAAAGTACTAGCATACTGTAGCTACAGGAAAGTAGTACTACTTGCTACAGAGTAGTAGTACTACTTGCAACAGCAAGAACTAGTACTACTTCTCACGAAGAACACATACAACAGAGAAGCTTCTGTTCCAAATAAATTGATCGCACGCACAGAGAATGAACTGCAGTGCACAAAAATGCTTCGCACAAGCAAAAACAGCCAGATTAAAAGCTCTCCCAGACAACAAAAAGTCACTTAAAAACTTCAGGAAGAACAAGGCTTGTTGCCTGGTGACCCACGCATGAACAGGGGAGAGAGAATGCAAGAAACAAAATGACCCAAAGGAGTAGTATTGATTTTCAGCAAAAGGGTAGTCCAAACCCTAGGGGTTGGGGTCCTATTTATAGGCAGCCCAACACTAGGAATATTCTACCTGCCCCTTAGGGTTTTTACAGACTCAAAAATAAAGGAAAAGACTCTACTGCCCTTAGGTATTTTTACAGACACGACAGACTGACTGTGGGCCTAGAGTTACAGATGACTTATCCGGAAGCTAAGTTTTCGTAGCGACTACGGCTTCTCTTCTGGACAGTCGGATACAAGATCGACGGTCGTCAGTTTTGCGCCGAAACTGACAAAGCCTCCACCGACTTTGCACCAGGTACCCGGATTGGGCCGGCCCGATTCCGCAGCTCTCTCAGCCCGGCAATCACTCACCGCCCGTGTACCTGAGTCAATCCTGGTCAACAGCCCAGTGGGTCTTCTACTGCTTCTGGCCCATGCACCCGGATTGGGCCAGCCCGACTTCGCAGCCTCCTCTGCCCGACAGTCGCTCGCTGCCCGTGTACCTGAGTCACACGCGGCCCATAAAACAGCAGATCTCCTCTCTTCTTCAGTCCTCTTTGACTATCGTTGACAATGACTCATCACTTCTAGAGCCATGAGGCCCACGCTATTCAGCATGGCTCCTCAATCTCCCCCTTGATGAGTGCATTGTCAACACTCCTCAATTCTCAGCTCTTCAACACCTGTGAACAAATGTGGAAACACGAAAACAAAACACAAGAAAACAAAGAAGAAGAAGAAATGAGGTAAAAGTTTAACCCTAATGACCAAAAGCCAACCAAAAGCAAGAAACGGTCATTATGGTTAACCAAAACGTAAAAGCTCAAAATGAGTGTGATTTCAGAACAACAAGGATATCGACAGAGTAAGAACTAACTCCCCCTTAAACTCTGATCCCAAATTTTCTCCCCCTTGTTGACAAGTAAACTCATCAAGCACTCAAAAGAGACACAGACTCCCCCTGAAAAGCAACTCCCCCTCAAAATATGCAGTGAATTCAGCTGGGGTGTAGGTGGAGTGTAGAAAGCATGCTTCTCAGATATGATTGACTGCAATTACAACATCTAACAAGTATAGCAACAGACATACTGTCTTAAGACACATGGCATGATCAGTGCAACAGATGATATCTAAAGAAAGTCATTAGCACGCATTTTTCAGTTTTTGCAAAACAAAACATCACCATATTTCCTAGTTAATAAGCAAGGTAAAGCATGAGATGCAGAAGCTAACTGATGTCTACCAAGATAAACATTGTTCAAAACAAAGTGCTTCAGCAAACTGGTTATCTTGTTAAATGTTCAGGCTTTTTCATTTTTCCTTTTTCATTTGTGCCAAGGGTTATTTGCATGTCAAACTCAGCTGGGATTCGAGGTTCCAAACACGAAAACCTCGAGAATGCAAAGCATAACCAAGAAAAACACCATCCCAGCAGCGAGACTCAAACTTGTCCAAATGCCCTCCCTTCTTGAGCACAAAGCACTTGCAGCCAAACGCTCGCAAGTGGCTCACCTTGGGCTGTCTGCCAAACCGCAACTCATATGATGTCTTACCTAGGTAAGCTCTAAGAAAAATGCGGTTGGCCAGATAGCAAGCCGTGTTCATGGCTTCAGCCCAAAAACGCCTAGGAGTCCTGTGCTCATCGAGCATCGTCCTGGCCATCTCGACTAGCGTGCGGTTCTTTCGTTCCACAACGCCGTTCTGTGGGGGAGTGTAAGGAGAGGAAAACTGATGGTCCAGACCCTGATCACTACAGAAGCTGACAAACTGAGAATTCTTGAACTCAGAACCGTTGTCGGAGCGAATTGCTCGCATCCGGCCATTGTTCTCATTCTTCAGCTTCAAAATCAGGTCATGGACAAATTGAAAAGTTTCATCCTTAGACTCCAAAAGAAAACCCACGAGAAACGAGAAAAGTCATCAACAATCACAAGTGCATACCATTTCCCACCGACTGAGCGTACCCGAGCTGGACCTACAGTGTCCAAATGTAAAAGCTCGCCTGGATACGAGGTCAACACCTGAGTCACAGGTGAATGAGAAGCGGCAACCATTTTTCCATGACGACAGGGATGACACACTAGATCCTTCTCCATCTTAAGCTTGGGCAATCCTCGGATGAGGTCCATAGAGCTTAACCTGACTAGCAGATCAAAACTCAAATGACCTAACCTCCTATGCCACTTCCAGAGCTCAGAGGAGGATCCAGCAATCAAACAGCGAGAAGGGCCAAAAGAACTAGAGAAGTCAATTCGAAAAACTTTACCGAAGGGTAAAATCTGACAAACTAAAGACCCTCTAGAATCAACCACAGAAGAATTTCCCTTCTTAAAACGCACTTCCAAACCATCCTCAAGAAGTTGCGACACAGAAATTAAATTAAAATTCAGATTTTTGACCAAAGCAACATTCTTTAAAGAGAAATGGTCTGAGATGCTGATTGAGCCTATGCCACTTACTTTCCCTTGACCGCTGTTCCCGAATGTAATGTACTCTTTGGAGCTCGGGGGAGTGAGACTGGAGAACCATCTGCGATGTCCCGTCATGTGGCGAGAGCATCCTGAGTCCATGATCCAAACATCCTCCAGTCCCCGGTCCTGCACAATCAATGTCTGTAAGTGGGAGCAAATGGTCCGGCACCAGGTTTAGCAAAAGAGCTAAACCAGTGTCGAGCCATCTGCTCAAAAGATGGAAAGCGAAAACCATCAAAAGAGTTTGGACCAAAACGCGGCTCAAAACGCGGTCCACGGTCCTTCCTAACCCTGCGGCCACGAGGTCCAGAACCGTAGCCAACACGGTCTGGAACTCTGCCGGAACGAACACCACCAACTGGAGCATGGGCAAGAAAGCCGTCTCCTCTACCACCACCTACACGACGCGGCCTGGCCTCCCCGCGCCGAGGAACACGCAGTCTACCACCCTGCTGGTAGAACTGCACCTGATCACTACGAGCCCTCTCTGCTCTCTCAACCCGCTTCCTTCTGAAGCAAAACTCCGCAAGATGCCCGTCTCTCTGACAATACTCACAATGATAGGTAGGCTTCTTGGGATGTGGTTGAGGCTTGGGGTTCTTGGGCTTGGTAGTGTTTGGTGTGGTCTTCTTGGGCTGAGAGGGTCCAGGAAGAGAATCTAAAGAGGAGTGGAGGTGTTTGGGCTTAGGAACCCAGATAGGTTTCTTGGGTGGAGCTTTAGGTGGTTCATTGATCACTCCATCCTTGGGCTGACAAGCCAGGGAAGACTCAGTAGAGTGGGTCTTGGGATACCTCTGCTCTGGAGTCATTTTACTCCACTCCACTGCCCGGCTAATGGCACTCTCAAAGTCAGCCTTGGTGTAGGTATAACCTACCCCAAACCCATCCTGCCTCTTGAACTGCTGGATCATCATGCCGAGTTGTGGCTCTCTAGCACTGATCCAACTCAGGATAGACCGGAGATAAAAATTCTCATTCTGAGAATCAGCTAGCTCCTCTCTCAAGGAAGCTAGTACCTCCACCTGAGACAAGCAGGTCTCACACTCACTCTCCACTTGGACAGACTTTTCAGATTTCAGCTTGATCAACTCCATTCTAAGAGACAGACAGTTCTCACAGACAGTGGGTGGAACTGACAATGTCTCAAGCTCTAGCTTAGTCTGCGCAAGCTTAGCTCTTAACCTCTCCAAATCACCCAAATGCTCATCGCCCTTGGATTTCAGCTCAGCTAAGGCAGCTAGATGAGTTGGGCAATGAACACAGGGTGTGACGACAGTGGCTTGAGCATCTTTCAGCTCCAGCTGAGCGCTTTCAAGCTCAGTGGCCAAAGCATCCCTCTCATCAACCCTTTCTGTGTACCTAGACTTCAAAGTCGACAGGTCACACAGGAGCGCCTCACACTTCGGGCACTCACTGCTACCACCCAAGCAAGGGGAAGAAGATAGACTCTCAACTCTGCCGTTGGCTACGACAAGCTCACTTTCTAACTCATCTATCCTTTTCTTAGCCCCCCTAAGCAGTTTTTCCCGATACTTCAACTCCTGACGATTGCTCTCAAGTAAATCAACAATTTCGCGCTCATATGATGATACCTTGCTATCGTCGTCGTCGGAGTCGTCGGAGGAGCTCTTTTCTTCCTTATCCCCAAGAGCCATTGAACAGAAGCTCTTGCGGGATCTTCGGCGCTGGTGTGAGCGGCTCTTCGGCTTGTCTCTGAAGGCCATGAAGCAGAGGCCCGCCGGATCGTCCTTGTCCTTCCCCTTCCTGATGACGATCTCCTCATCGCTTGAGCTTGATGAAGAGGAAGAAGACGTGGACTGCTTGGAGTAGCTCTTCTCCATCTCGGCGAAGAAGGCCTTGTCGCGCTTCTTGTTCTCTCGCCGGTAGTCCTTCAGGGCCTTCTTGAAGAAACGAGTCTTCGGCTTGCCCTTGTTGAAGGATGAGCTCTCATGCTTGCCGGAGTCGTGGAAGCTGCCACTGGTGCCCTTCTTGTGGCCGTTGCGCTTGGGGCAGTCGGCGATGAAGTGTCCTGGATCACCACACTCAAAGCATCCGGATTTTGTGCCGTGTCTTTTGAACATTCTTTTGTCATAGACACGACGCACCCGGTTGTTAAACAGACACAACTCATCATCTCCCAAAGACTCAAGCTGGTCCTCAGTGATAGACATCAAAGAGAACCCAGCACAACTCACAGCAGAGGGATCAACAGAAGGTGTAGCAAGGGCCAGGGATTTTGATCCCGAACCAGTGAGATTTGATCTCAGCTGGATATCTACCTCAGTGGCCTTCAGCTTGCTAAATAACTCAGAAATGGTCAAGGTATCGTAAGAAGTGCTCTCAACGATAGAGGATACCTTGATCTCCCAGATCTTTGGGTCCAAGGTATGAAGAACCTTGAGCGCCTGCTCGTGATCTGAGACTAACTGAGCACCCTCAGCCTTGTTGTCCCGAAGCTTGTTAATGATCGACTGAAAGCGACCAAACAAAGCCTCAACAGATTCACCCGGCTTCTGTGTGAAATTCTCATATTCACGCCGGTAGGTCTGATAGAGCCGAGCCTTGACCTGTGCTGTTCCCTCATGGTGTGCCTTGAGGGTAGCCCAGATCTCTCTCGCAGTGGAGAGATGACTCACACGCTCAAACTCAGTGGGACCTAATCCAGAAAACAGAATGTTCACAGCCTTACTGTTGCTCAGATGCTGAGCAATGATACCAGCAGTACCATGCTCAGTGACTGGCAGAATGACAAATGTGGTGTGAACACAAATGTCCCATATGTCCGAGCCCTAGCTCATTAGATAAGCTCGCATGCGAGTCTTCCAATAATTATAGCCATAGGCTTCCAAGGATGGGACCTTGCCAGGAGACGTCATGGTCACTACCGGGGTTTAGAACCGGTTAAGGTATGGAAAAACCCTAACCAGGCTCTGATACCACTTGTAGGACCGAAAGTAGCGACCAGAGGGGGGGGGGTGAATGGGCGCCTAAAAATTCTTTCGAATCAATGGCCTGCTCCCAAAACCCAACGCATTTTAAAAAGAAAAACTAAACAGCAACGCGAGAACAGATTGACTAAGTTTGCAGATTCGAAGTTTGCTGATTCTGAGGTTGCAGATTCTGAGGTTGCAGATTCTGAGGTTGCAGATTCTGAGGTTGCAGATTCGAAGTATGCAGATTCGAAGTATGCAGATTCGAAGTATGCAGATTCGAAGTATGCAGATTCGAAGGTTGCAGATTCGAAGTATGCAGATTCGAAGGTTGCAGATTCGAAGTATGCAGATTCGAAGTATGCAGATTCGAAGCTTGCAGATTCGAAGTCTGCTGATTCGAAGTCTGCTGATTCGAAGTCTGCAGGTTCGAAGCTTGCAGATTCGAAGTCTGCAGATTCGAAGCTTGCAGATTCGAAGACTGCTGATTCGAAGTCTGCTGATTCGAAGCCTGCAGGTTCGAAGCTTGCAGATTCTAAGTCTGCAGATTCGAAGCTTGCAGATTCGAAGTCTGCTGATTCGAAGCCTGCTGATTCGAAGTCTGCAGGTTCGAAGCTTGCAGATTCGAAGTCTGCAGATTCGAAGCTTGCAGATTCGAAGTCTGCTGATTCGAAGTCTGCTGCACAGAGTTGGACTTCACACAAGAAAAGGGACTTTGACCCTGCCAACTCGATCAAAAAGCAACACAGGAAAAGCAAGGCTAAAGTACTAGCATACTGTAGCTACAGGAAAGTAGTACTACTTGCTACAGAGTAGTAGTACTACTTGCAACAGCAAGAACTAGTACTACTTCTCACGAAGAACACATACAACAGAGAAGCTTCTGTTCCAAATAAATTGATCGCACGCACAGAGAATGAACTGCAGTGCACAAAAATGCTTCGCACAAGCAAAAACAGCCAGATTAAAAGCTCTCCCAGACAACAAAAAGTCACTTAAAAACTTCAGGAAGAACAAGGCTTGTTGCCTGGTGACCCACGCATGAACAGGGGAGAGAGAATGCAAGAAACAAAATGACCCAAAGGAGTAGTATTGATTTTCAGCAAAAGGGTAGTCCAAACCCTAGGGGTTGGGGTCCTATTTATAGGCAGCCCAACACTAGGAATATTCTACCTGCCCCTTAGGGTTTTTACAGACTCAAAAATAAAGGAAAAGACTCTACTGCCCTTAGGTATTTTTACAGACACGACAGACTGACTGTGGGCCTAGAGTTACAGATGACTTATCCGGAAGCTAAGTTTTCGTAGCGACTACGGCTTCTCTTCTGGACAGTCGGATACAAGATCGACGGTCGTCAGTTTTGCGCCGAAACTGACAAAGCCTCCACCGACTTTGCACCAGGTACCCGGATTGGGCCGGCCCGATTCCGCAGCTCTCTCAGCCCGGCAATCACTCACCGCCCGTGTACCTGAGTCAATCCTGGTCAACAGCCCAGTGGGTCTTCTACTGCTTCTGGCCCATGCACCCGGATTGGGCCAGCCCGACTTCGCAGCCTCCTCTGCCCGACAGTCGCTCGCTGCCCGTGTACCTGAGTCACACGCGGCCCATAAAACAGCAGATCTCCTCTCTTCTTCAGTCCTCTTTGACTATCGTTGACAATGACTCATCACTTCTAGAGCCATGAGGCCCACGCTATTCAGCATGGCTCCTCAGGGGCAACCCATTCTTTCGTATCCAAAGATTTTGTGAGAGTAAATAACCTAGAACTACTCCCTCTGCCTGCACCCATGATGATCGCCACCCCTGGCAAGAAAACCCTAGCTAGTATGTTCAGCGCAAGGTTAAAGATAGAAATCTGAGGGGTGTTGTTTTGGGCCGACCCAGTCCTTATAGCAAGGGACTGGACCTTTATCCTAGGGATGAAATGGTTAATGAAGCACAAGGGAATGATAGACTGCGCTAGCAAGTCCGTCACCATGACCAGCTTCGAAGGAGTCTCTGTCACCTTTAAGATGGCTACCCGTGGCCCGAAAGGAGTGTCACTTCACCAGATGACATTAGAAGAATTACCTATGGCCCGGGAATACCCAGACGTCTTCCCAGAGGATCTACCAGGGATGCCACCCAAGAGGGACATTGAGTTCATAATTGAGCTTGTACCTGAAACCACACCCATCTCCAAGCGCCCGTACCGTATGGCCGCAAATGAGCTAGCTGAAGTGAAAAGTAATATTGAGGAGCTTGAACAGAAAGGGTACATCCGACCGAGTACCTCACCTTGGGGTGCACCGGTCATCTTCGCCATGAAAAAGGACAAGACCAAAAGGATGTGCGTTGTTTATAGAGCCTTGAACGAGGTGACCATCAAGAACAAGTACCCGTTGCCTCGGATCGATGACCTATTTGACCAGTTGAAAGGATCCTCGGTATTCTCTAAGATCAACCTCAGGTCAGGTTACCATCAGCTGAGAATCCGAGAGGAGGACATCCCCAAGACTGCATTCACATCTCTCTATGGATTATACAAGTATATTGTGATGTCTTTCGGACTCACGAATTCCTCCGCATTCTTCATGAACATGATGAACAATGTCTTCATGGAATTCTTGGACAAGTTCATTGTGGTATTCATCGACGATATCCTCGTCTATTCCAAGACCAAGGAAAAACATGAAGCCCATCTCCGTATGACCTTGGGAAAGCTAAGGGAGCAATAGTTGTATGCCAAGTACAGCAAGTGCGAGTTTCGGTCGTCCGAAGTGAAATTTCTCGGCCATGTTATATCTACCGGAGGAATAGTAGTGGACCCAACCACCGTGGAAGCAGTAACCAACTGGTTGCATCCAACTAATGTGTCTGGGATCCAGAGTTTTCTAGGACTGGCCGGATATTACCGCAGATTCATCGAGAACTTTTCAAAGATAGCCAAACCCATGACCAGATTGTTGAAGAAGGAAGTGAAGTTTGAATGGACCTTAGATTGTGAGGAGTGCTTCCAGACCCTCAAGAAGAAGCTTGTGTCAGCCCCAATTTTAACCTTGCCAAATATACGGAAGGACTTCCACGTCTAATATGATACCTCTCGCCAAGGATTGGGGTGTGTTCTGATGCAAGACGGGAAGGTGATATTTTACGCCTCTCGTCAACTGAGACCCCACGAGCTAAATTACCCGACTCATGACTTGGAGTTAGCAGCAGTGGTTCACGCCTTGAAAATATGGAGGCATTACCTTGTGGGTAACCGGTGTGAAGTCTTCACCGACCACAAGAGCCTTAAGTACATATTCACCCAACCAGATCTGAACCTCAGGCAGAGAAGATGGTTGGAGTTGATCAAGGATTACGACTTAGGCATCCATTACCATCCAGGCAAAGCGAATGTAGTGGTAGATGCTCTAAGTTGGAAGGGATACTGTAATGCCATCATGGTACAAGATCAGACCCCGCTGCTATACAAGGAGATGGAAAGGTTGAATTTAGGGATCACCACCAAGGCGTACCTCGCTGCCCTAGAAGCCATACATGCCTTGATAGACTAGATCCATGAGACACAGAGGGAAGACCCCGATATCTTAGAGATCCAGAAGAATATGATGAGGGGTAAAGCCACTAGGTTCTCCGAAGTTGAGAACAGTACCGTATGGTTCGGGAACAGGATATGCGTGCCCGACAAGCCCGAGCTGAAAGCTCTCATTCTCCATGAATCACATGAAACTCTGTACTCCATACATCCCGGAAGTAATAAGATGTACCAAGACTTGAAAGATAAATATTGGTGTGTCAGCATGAAGAGAGAAATAGTTGAGTATGTGGCAAGGTGCGACACTTGTCAGCGAGTCATGGTAGAGCACCAAAGGCCTGCCAGACTATTGCAGCCCCTCAAGGTTCCCGAATGGAAGTGGGAAGAAGTAGGAATGGACTTCATCACGAGACTACCAAGGACCCAAGCCGGTTATGATTCTGTCTGGGTGATCATCGATCGACTCACCAAGGTGGCTCATTTCATTCCCGTCAAGAAAACATACAATGTCTCGAAGCTAGCTGAGCTATACATGACCCGAATCATGTGCTTACATGGGGTTTCAAAGAAGATCGTGTCTGACCGAGGCAGTTAGTTCACCTCCAAGTTTTGGAAGAATCTTCAAGAAAAGCTCGACACCCGGCTAAACTTCAGTACAGCTTATCATCCATAGACCGTTGGTCAGACCGAAAGAGTAAACCAAGTATTGGAAGATATGCTTAGGGCCTGCGCCTTAGACTTTGGTGGAATGTGGGACAAGAGCTTGCCTTACGCAGAGTTCTCCTACAACAACAGCTATCAGGTCAACCTACAGATGTCACCATTTGAGGCGCTATATGGACGTAAGTGAAGAACACTGCTGCTCTGGGATCAAACCGGTGAATCACAATTATTCAGGACACATATTCTACGAGAAGCCGAAGAGAAGGTTAAGGTAATCAGGGATAGGCTAAAGATAGCTCAGTCCCGACAGAAGAGTTATGTCGATAACCGATGAAGAGACTTAGCTTTCGAAGAGGGCGATTATGTCTACCTCCGAGTCACTCCCCTCCAAGGTACCCAAAGGTTTAACATGAGAGGAAAGTTAGCTCCCCATTACGTTGGACCCTTCTAGATCATCTGTCGGCAAGGAGAAGTCGCATATCAGTTGGAGATACCACCGTCTGGCAGGAGTCCATAATGTGTTTCACGTCTCTCAGCTAAAGAAGTGCCTCCAAGTACCCACCGAACAGGCAAACTGTCACGCCCCGATTTAATAAAATCGGGAATTTATTGAAATTCCATAGAAATTCAATAAACACAAAACGTTCATCACACGACTGCGTACAATACGCCAATCAATCATGGTTCGTAGACCATATTATTACAAAAGAGTTAAATAAAAGAGAAACTAATAAAATAAATCCTCTAGATGAACGCCTTCTTCTAGTCTCATGCCTTGGCTGAGTCGCTACTCCAGACCATCACCCTCCTCGTAGTGGACTGCCTCTGGTGGTGTAAGTCAACGGGGGTGAGTACAATCGTACTCAGTAAGCCACCAAATGCAAATATAATGCAGGGTAATAACAAGGGAGGTAGTGGCTCACTTTTGCAGAAAAACACTTTCGTAAAGCAATTAATGTAAGCAGATTATTTATTACATAAGATTAAACATGTGTAATGCATCACCATCTAACTCGAGGGGTACAGTCAGCCCACCCTCACTCAACAGTCCTTACATGCCATGAATCTCACGATCATTCATACAAAAGTAAACTAACTGCGAGAAGTCACACAACACTCCCTTGACCGTGGGCTCGACTTTTCGAAAAGATTTAAACTCTGATTAGAGGTGTACTACTGTACCCACAAGGCACTTGTTTCCCACACCCCGCAATGTGTTAAATGACTCCTGTCACGAGAAATTCGTGCCAAAACCTTCAGCATGGAACGCACCAATTCGATAACACCCTCTTATAGGTTTCATATGGTTTCCCAGTCACTTCAGGCCACACCATACTCCCCCTTGAGCCTCGTCGGTAAAAGTCACCCGCATGTTGCCCCTTGCCCCCTCCACTATGGTGTTTCAAGTTGGTACGATCCATACCTCCAGTTAGGACTTACCCACTAGACTTGTGGTTAGTATGGAAGTGCTTTGCAATAGATCCCGCAGACCGGTCCTTATAGTGCCCTGGGTGCGACCAACCAATTCCCGAGCTTGCACCCGGAACCCACCATACTTATAACATAGCCAACTCCAACATAATCTAGAGACGAGAATAACGTGGAAAATTCATATAGCAGAATCCAACTATCTACGACTCTGTTGGACCAGAAACGACGACCAGAGGGGGGGGGGGGTGAATGGGAGCTTTTAAAATTTCAGACTAAAAATAGCCTTCTATTTTAAATATGTCTTCTGCGGAACAGGCTTCGAACACACCCTTCGAAGTTCAGGTTCGGAGGTATTTGATGGCTCCGAACACAGGCTTCGCAAGGAGCAAAAGTTCGAAGCCAAGAAGACTTCGCTCCACCGACAAACCCCAAAAGTTCAGCTTATGCTAAGTTAGTGCAACCTTCGCACACAAGAAGCCTTCGTGCAGGCTTCGCACCTCACCCTTCGCAAGAGTGGACTTCGACCAAATACTTAGCGACAACAACTAGTGCTGGGCTTCGTACTTCGAAGATCAACACGCACACAAAACAGACTTCGCTAAGGGCTTCGACACGGGAAGAAAGACGGGCTTCGATCAGTGCTTCGCTAGTAATCAGCGAGGTCTAGCCTCCAATTTACACAGAGCGATCACACACTGAAAAACACACTTCGCTCAAAACACACTTCGCCCAAACAGGCTTCAGTGCACTACCTCAAGTCAATCGAAGTGACACACAAGAGATCGAAGCATGCAGCGAGGTATGCAAACAAGCTCAAGCAGAAACTGAACACAAAATCAAGACTTCGATGCTTGAACAGGGAACACAAAAATTGAACTCACAGGATGAATACAGAGAGTGTGGTGGCTAGCACAGAAGTTCTACAATGAATGCTCAAAGTGTTAATGTGACCTACCCAGCTTCCACTATTTATAGCCACTATTCACCCATGTGAATTGACTACTTTACCCCTAGGGTTTACATTGGTTTTGTCTCATCAGAACAGAGGGGTACAAAAGGTAGTCTACTTTATTTGGAGGCTTCTTTTGTCAGCTTTGCAGAGGGGACAGCGTCAGCTTTTTGTAGAGCAGACACTGTCAGCCTTTACAGTCTTGGACCCTTCTGAAGCCCCCCTTCGCACGCGAGGGGTGCGGTAGCTTCGGTGAGAAGCCTTGAGCCTGATGGCCTTCGCTTCACCGAAGTCAGCGTTCGATACAGTGACGGTTTTGAGCTGAAACCGTCAAAGCCCTTGGGCCTTCGCACCAACACCTTCGGAGTGGACCACCACGGCTTCGCAGCGTCTCCCAGCTCGAACTCCATCAGTCCGTGTACCGAAGCCATGCATGGCCGAAGTACCTCAAGTCATCCTCACTCCGGAGTCAGCCTCGCTCCGGAGCCTCCTTCACTCCGAAGCCCCACCTTCGGAGTACCACCCTTCGAAGTCCCTCCTTCGTCCAAGGCAGGCATGAAGCATTCCATGAGCACTTCGTCGCAGTGTCTCTCGCCAAGCACACTCCTCGACGAGCCTCACCCGGACCATGCCTTCGATGCACCTTGACTTCTGAGACCTTCGTCGGGTAAACCTTCGAGTGTCTCCCTCCGGAGCACACTTCGAACACCTTGCCTCTGCTGAGGACTTGATCCACCATAGTTCGAAGTCACTCCTTCCGCAGTACCCTTCGAAGTGCCTCGCCTCCGAGGACTTCGTCTCGGGGTACCTTCATCCGGAGCCACACTCCGCACTTACTGCCTTCTCCTAGTGCACCTTGACCGGAGGTCCGACCTCGACCCCTTCGCAGCCTCCGTGACGGAGCTCCCTGCTCCCCTGGCATCAAGCCTCCCGCTTGACCCAGGTTCACTTGCTACGAACCGTCCGTCGCCTCCGAAGTCCCCTGCGCACCACAGACAAACAGACAAGTGTATCCAGTACCCCGGAGACCTCTCCGGGTAAGCAACCTTCGGCACACACTCCAGTGTACCGCCCAAAGTACCGAACCCTTCGGTATAGCCAATCGTCGTGTACTGTCGGACCCCTCCGGCAGGCACACTCCGCTGCAACAGCTACAACAACCAGAGCCCACCGAACCCTTCGGTGAAATAGCCTCCGAACCCCTTCAGAGGGACCCCTTCGAATCAGAGGGTAAAATCTGTCAATCACTCATCACAGACTCCGAAACCAACCCTTGGTTTCTCAATCTCCCCCTTGATGAGTGCATTGACAACCAATTTCAATTTCAAGAAAATTTGAAAAATTTCAGCTCACAAGTGACCATAAAAACTCAGAAACGAGCCAAATCATGTCACTTGACAAAAGAATTTTCCTCCCCCTTTCCAAAAGATTAAAAGCCCCTTCGGCAAAAAGAATTTTCCTCCCCCTGAGTTAATTTTCCCTTTTTGCGGCAGAGAATTCAACAATTTCTCCCCCTTTGGCAATGCAAGCATCAAGGAGCATGTAAAAGATGCATAGCTTCGAAATGGGCAGACTGGCAAAGACATATAAAGCAAAAATATGCCAATATTAATACCAATTATCATGTGCTTAGCGCAATTTAACATTCTCTAAAAACATGATGACATCATGTGATTTTATCATTTTGAAATAAAAAAAGCATCACCACTCAATCAAGGTAACTAGACAAGTAAAAGCAGGGACTGCGCAAAGCTAGTCAAATCTACTCTAGACAAACAAGTCCAGTTCAAATGGAGCATTGAAAGCAAACTTGATGATCAATGAATTTTGTTGTTCTTTTCATAATGCCAGGGGTTATTTGTTTGTCCACCTAATACTTTCCAATCAGGCCAAACCTAGGCATGAAAGCCATCAGAAGCTTAAAGCACTGATTTTGGCATACACTACACTATTCCAGTTCAGACCAATGTGCAATGGTAAGCAGTCTAGAATAGAGTAGTGCGACAAACAAATCCACCTGGATCTTTTTGCTTTGAAGCATGCAAATCATGGATTTTTTTGGAATTTTGATTAAGTGAATCAAATTGTGTAACACTTGATGAATATCCATGAAAACACTTTTTCAAGTTGCATTGTTTAGCATCAAAAAAAGGTGTCTTGCTATCAAGCAAATAAAAGATAGCTAAAGCAGTCCTGCCTAAACATGCTAGATTTCAAGACTAAGCAGTGAGCATGATTTGATTTTGGAAAGAAAAATCATGCACATAATGTTTTAGATATATTAAATAGAGCTGAGCTGACATGATTCATGAATTATAATCAGGCATATAAGTGCAAAAGATGTAAATGCAATTTCACACATGATGAGCATACAATTAAAATCAGCTCCCCCTCACAAAAATGTTGTAAGGGTGACAAATACCAAGTTCCCCACGCAAGTAGGCAAAACGAGAAGCATCGAGGGGTTTTGTGAAAATATCGGCTAGCTGGTGTTGGGTATCAACATATTGAAGTTCAATATCACCCTTCTCATTATGATCTCTGAGAAAATGATATCGCACATCAATGTGTTTGGTTCTGGAGTGTTGAACCGGGTTGTTTGCAATACAAATAGCACTAGTGTTATCATAGAAAAGTGGAACACTCTTATAATCTAACCCGAAATCCCGCAAAGTGGAAACCATCCACAAAATCTGAGAGCAACAGCTAGCTGCAGCAACATATTCGGCCTCAGCCGTTGATTGTGCAACACTAGACTGTTTGCGGGAAGACCATCAAACCAGAGACGTACCCAGAAAATGACAAGTACCAGAGGTACTTTTCCTATCAATCCTACACCCAGCAAAATCCGCATCAGAATAACCTCGAAGACACAAAGAGGAAGACGCTGAATACCAAATGCCAAATTCGAGGGTATGTTTGAGATACCTGAGAATGCGCTTTACCGCTTGGCGGTGCGAAGCTCGTGGTGAAGCCTGAAAACGAGCACACAGACACACTGCGAAGTGTATGTCCGGCCTCGTAGCAGTCAAGTAGAGGAGGGAGCCAATCATGCTTCGGAACTCCTTCTGATCTACGGCTTCTCCATCTTCGTCAGGATCCAATGCTACAGATGTAGCCATTGGAGTGGTGAGTGGCTTCGCATCAGTCATGTCGAACTTCTTGAGCAGGTCCTTGGTGTACTTCGTCTGGTGGACGAAAGTACCTTGTTTGCTTTGCTTGATTTGCAAACCAAGGAAAAATGTGAGTTCGCCCATCATGGACATCTCGAACTCCATGCTCATGGCATCTGCAAACTCGGCAACCAAAGCATGAGAAGAGCCACCAAAGATGATATCATCCACATAAATCTGAACTAGGAGGAAATCTTTGCTATGCTTGAGAGTGAACAGGGTTTTATCAACAAATCCCATCAAATACCCTCGCTCAAGTAGAAAAGACTTAAGTCTATCATACCAAGCCCAAGGGGCCTGCTTGAGTCCATAAAGAGCCTTATGAAGTTTAAGGACTTTATGTGGGTATTTGGGGTTTTTAAAACCATGGGGTTGTTTTACATAAACATCTTCGCCTATGAAACCATTAAGAAAAGCACTTTTGACATCCATTTGATAGAGTTTGAATCCCCGGGATGTCTCAAAGGCAAGCAAAATCCTAATGGCCTCAAGACGAGCAACATGTGCAAAAGTTTCAGTAAAATCAATCCCTTCTAATTGAGAATAACCCTGAGCTACAAGTCTAGCCTTGTTTCTAACTATTGTCCCATCCTCCCCTTGTTTGTTTTTGAAAATCCATTTTGTTCCAATGAAATGAACATTTGGTGGAGGATCAACTAATGTTCAGACTTGGTTTCTCTCAAAATTTTCAAGTTCTTCATGCATGGCATTGATCCAACTAGAATCAGAAAGTGCATGACTAACATCTAAGGGCTCGAAAGAAGCAACAAAAGCGGAATCAATGAAATAATCATGAGAACGTGTTACCCTTTGATCAAGCTCACCAATGATCTGCTCAAGAGGATGCATCCTTTGAACATGGTGTGGAGCCTCGTGGCGAGATGCAGTCTCCCCCTCAACTTGTGCGTTGGAGTGGTCCAAGATGACCGATGTCGAGGTAGTTGCTTCGGGACCTTGTGCCGAAGTGGTCGAAGCGGGGTCGGCTTCGGGGGTTGATGTCGAGGGTAGTAGGGGTTAATCCTCGAAATCTCCGGGATCTTCTTCTTCGAAGATAGTCTGTTCCATATCGTGTTCATTTGCCTGTTCAAGAGCAGAACTAACAGAGAGGGTTGATTCATCAAAAGTCACATCACATGACTCGATGACAATGTTAGTCTCCAAATTATAAACACGATAAGAATGACCATGTGTAGTGTAACCCAAAAAGATCCCGTCAGAAGAACGCGACTCAAATTTATCCAAATTACCATGTTTTAGGATAAAGCAACGACAACCAAAAACTCGAAGATGAGTAACCTTGGGCTGTCTCCCAAAACGTAGCTCATAAGATGTCAAATTCAAAATTGAGCGCAAGAAGATTCAGTTTGAGATGTAACAAGCAGTGTTCATGGCCTCAGCCCAGAATTTTCTAGGAGTCCTATGCTCATCGAGCATCGTCCTAGCCATCTCAACCAAAGTGCGGTTCTTCCTCTCAACAACACCGTTCTGTTGAGGAACCCACGGAGGAGGGAATTGATGTTCTATGCCATGCTCCATTCAAAAGTCAACAAAGAGATTGTTCTTGAACTCAGTGCCATTATCACTTCGAATGAATTTCAATGCACCAGGGAGTTCAGTGAAAAGTCTCAAAGCCAACCTCCGAAAGTGTGAGAACACTTCATCCTTGCTGGCAAGAAAGAAGACCCAAGAGTAACGAGAGAAATCATCGACAATAACTAGCACATACCACTTGCCGCCTAAAGAACTAACCCGAGAAGGACCTACAATGTCCATGTGGAGAAGTTCTCCGGGTTGTTCAGTCATCACTGTGGTGACCAGCGAGTGTGAAGCGGCAATCATTTTTCCATGTTGACAAGGAGCGCAAACTAAATTCTTCTCAAACTTGAGCTTGGGCAATCCTCGGATCAGACCTAAGGCACTCAGATGAGCGAGCAACTAAAAGCTCATATGCCCTAGTCTCCTATGCCACTTCCAAAGCTCAGAGGTAGAATGTGCAACAAGACAATGAGAAGAACCAGATGACTCGGAAAAATCAGCTCCAAAAACTCTCCCAACTCTAAAGATCTTGCAGACATCAACGCCATCAAAATTGAGTACTTACGAAGTATCATGATGGAATCACACTTTGAAGCCCTCATCAAGCAACTGAGATACAGAAAGCAAATTGTATCCCAGGTTTTCAACCAGAGCAACATCTTTGAGAGTGAAATTCGAGTTAATTCTTACCACACCTTTACCTTTCACTCTACTCCTTCGATTGTTCCCGAAGGTGATATGTTCCCTTTGCTTGGTTGTTGTGAGGCTGGAGAACCATGCTACATCTCCGGTCATATGGCGCGAACAACCGGAGTCCATGATCCACGTGCCCTCCAAGCCTCGGTCTGTTGCCTACACATGATAAGAAAATCTCGATCGCTCAGTGCTGGGGTGAGTGAAAATATGACGAGGCATCCAGCACTGAGTGATACGAGTAGTAGGCACAGTAAAAGCAGACTGTCTACGCACAGGATAATCGGAATAATGCAAAGTGCGAGATCTACCTACATGCAGTGATCCAAAAGCATGACGAGGTCTCCTACTCTGATGAGGTACAAAGCTACTCGCCCGGGGTCTACCACCATATGGAACATGGTGAACACCTCGAGGAGCAAAACCTCTCCGAGAAGCACGAGGAGTCTCGAAAACAGGACGAGAGTAAAACTCAGACTCATGCATACCTAAAGATGGGTAATGCATGTCTTGGAAACTCATCGCCTGAGAGCGTCACTCATCCTTGATGCGACGAAAACAGAACCCAACCAGGTGACCCGCCCGCTGACAGTAGGAACAATGAAAAACTCTCCTAGGGGCACTCTTATGGGTCATAGGAGCAACTCTCACAGGCTCCTTGCGCTTCTGCTGAGTGGTTTTCTTGGGAGGGATTTTCTTGGCAGGAGGAGTGGTTTTCTTTGGTGTCTGGGTAGACTTTTTAGCTGATGGAGTGTCTAACAGAGCGCTCTCTTTCTCTAAGGTAGTGGGTGAGGTAAAAACAATTTTGTTCTTACTGTCTGAAGGAATCCTCTCAAAACCCAAACCTAGAGCTACCCCTGCTCTGTCAGCACACATCTTGGTTTTGGCCAAGAGCAAGTCCATCCTACCCTTTCCCTCAGTGCATTTGTTAACCACAGAAAGAAGATACTCATTCTCAGTCATAAGGTTCTCAGCTTGCTCTCTAACAGTGCCTAGCTAGTCCTTAAGGGTTATGCAAGTGTCACAAACAGGTTGCACATCCTTAGAACTACCGGCCCTCTCCAATCTAGCCTCTAAGTCATGAACATGCTTTTCACGTAAATCAATGCTCTCACGTAATAAAGAACAGTTCATGAATTCAATTATATCATGAGGACTAGAATCAACCATCAAAAGCTGCTTCTGTGCAGTCTCAAGCTCAGATAGAGTTTGAGCATGTACAGAACGCAACTGAGCAAGCTCACCCATGACAACAGTACAAGATTCACATTCAGCATCATTAACTTTAGACTTAAGCATGGCATAATCAGTAGAAACAGATTCTAGCCTAAGTCTAAGGTCTTTTCTTTCTCTAGCGGCTTGCACAAGTAATCTATCCTGACCAAGAACTACTTCATTCAGCTCATCTAGTTTAATTGAAAGCTGGTCATAGGATAGTGGTACCTCAGATGAGTCAAGCTCATCGCCGCTGTGATCGCTGTCGGCCATGAAGCAAAGGCCGGTGAAATCTCGTCCCTTCTTGTCCTTCTTGTCCTCGTTCCTTGGGGACTTCTCCTCCTCAGAGCTCGACTCCTCAGTTGAGGAAGTGTTGATGTCACTGAGAGCAGCAACAAATGCTCTGGAAGCGTCTTTGGCTACTCTCTTAGCCACCTTGCCGCGCTTGCCCTTCACAAAGGGTTTCCTCTCCTTCTTGTGGTATTTGGGGCGCTCACTCTCATCTCTCTTCTTGAGTTTTGGGCAATTGGCCTTGATATGAGAAGTGTCACCACACTCAAAGCAACCACTAAAACCACTTCTCCTCTGATCCCGTCTCTCATGATGAAAATGGGTGAACCTTCTGGCAATGAGAGCAAGCTCATCATCCAGAGTGTCCACCTGCTCCTTAGTGACGGAGACCAGGGAAGACAACACAAAACCATCTGCAAGAACACAAGTGCCATATGTGCTTGGTTCTGCAGTGGTGCCACGGCTAGTGCTAGAAACCAATGCCAATGGCTGTGGCAAAGAGTTTCTGTGCACTGCAAGAGATGCCTTGGCAATCTCTGTGGACTTCAGCTTGCTGAAGAGCTCATCACAGGTCAAGGTGTCATAACCTGCGGACTCCTCAATGCTGGATATCTTCACTTCCCATATGCTACGATCAATAGCATAGAGAAGCTTGATAGCCCTATCATGATCATTGTAAGCAAGCGTCCCGTTGGACCGCAAGTTACTCACTATTGCATCAAAGCGAGAAAACATGGCATCTATAGATTCACCAGGTGCCTGCACAAACAGCTGATACTGTTGATTGTATGTGCTTTGGCGCCTGGCCTTAATCTGTGTAGAGCCCTCATGAAAAATAGTGAGAGTGGTCCAAATTTCCCTAGCTATCCTAAGGTGCTGCACCCTATCAAACTCACTCCAGCTCAAACCAATGAACAGTATGTTTCTAGCCTTGGAGTTGGCATTATACTGATCTTTCTATGTTTAAGAGGTGCGAGTCTCAGGGATGGAGTATTGTGAGTCCACAATCTCCTAAATTGCATTTCCTTGGCTTAGCAAGTAAGCCTCCATGCGCACCTTCCAGTATGCAAAATCAGTCCCATCTAACAGAGGAATTTTACTAACTCTGTCCATGTCGCCAACAGATCACAAAACTGGTTAAGGTCAACTGGTGATCTTAACCTGCTCTGATACCAATTGTTGGACCGGAAAAGGCGACCAGAGGGGGGGGGGGTGAATGGGAGCTTTTAAAATTTCAGACTAAAAATAGCCTTCTATTTTAAATCTGTCTTCCGTGGAATAGGCTTCGAACACACCCTTCGAAGTTCAGGTTCGGAGGTATTTGATGGCTCCGAACACAGGCTTCGCAAGGAGCAAAAGTTCGAAGCCAAGAAGACTTTGCTCCACCGAAAAACCCCAAAAGTTAAGCTTATGCTAAGTCAGTGCAACCTTCGCACACAAGATGCCTTCGTGTAGGCTTCGCACCTCACCCTTCGCAAGAGTGGACTTCCCTCTGAGGACTTCGACCAAATACTTAGCGACAACAACTGGTGCTGGGCTTCGTACTTCGAAGATCAACACGCACACAAAACATACTTCGCTAAGGGCTTCGACACGGGAAGAAAGACGGGCTTCGATCAGTGCTTCGCTAGTAATCAACGAGGTCTAGCCTCCAGTTTACACAGAGCGATCACACACTGAAAAACACACTTCACTCAAAACACACTTCGCCCAAACAGGCTTCGGTGCACTACCTCAAGTCAATCGAAGTGACACACAAGAGATCGAAGCATGCAGCGAGGTATGCAAACAAGCTCAAGCAGAAACTGAACACAAAATCAAGACTTCGATGCTTGAACAGGGAACACAAAAATTGAACTCACAGGATGAATACAGAGAGTGTGGTGGCTAGCACAGAAGTTCTACAATGAATGCTCAAAGTGTTAATGTGACCTACCCAGCCTCCACTATTTATAGCCACTATTCACCCATGTGAATTGACTACTTTACCTCTAGGGTTTACATTGGTTTTGTCTCATTAGAACAGAGGGGTACAAAAGGTAGTCTACTTTATTTGGAGGCTTCTTTTGTCAGCTTTGCAGAGGGGATAGAATCAGCTTTTTGTAGAGCAGACACTGTCAGCCTTTACAGTCTTGGACCCTTCTGAAGCCCCCCTTCGCACGCGAGGGGTGCGGTAGCTTCGGTGAGAAGCCTTGAGCCTGATGGCCTTCGCTTCACCGAAGTCAGCGTTCAGTACAGTGACGGTTTTGAGCCGAAGCCATCAAAGCCCTTGGGCCTTCGCACCAACACCTTCGGAGTGGACCACCATGGCTTCGCAGCATCTCCCAGCTCGAACTCTATCAGTCCGTGTACCGAAGTCATGCATGGCCGAAGTACCTCAAGTCATCCTCACTACGGAGTCAGCCTCGCTCCGGAGCCTGCTTCACTCCGAAGCCCCACCTTCAGAGTACCACCCTTCGAAGTCGCTCCTTCGTCCAAGGCCTCCGCATGAAGCATTCCATGAGCACTTCGTCGCAGTGTCTCTCCCCGAGCACACTCCTCGATGAGCCTCACCCGGACAATGCCTTCGATGCACCTTGACTTCTGAGACCTTCGTCGGGTAAACCTTCGAGTGTCTCCCTCCGGAGCACACTTCGAACACCTTGCCTCTGCTGAGGACTTGATCCACCATACTCCGAAGTCACTCCTTCCGGAGTACCCTTCGAAGTGCCTCACCTCCGAGGACTTCGTCTCGGGGTACCTTCATCCGGAACCACACTCCGCACTTACTGCCTTCTCCTGGTGCACCTTGACCCGAGGTCCAACCTCGACCCCTTCGCAGCCTCCGTGACGGAGCTCCTTGCTCCCCTGGCATCAAGCCTCCCGCTTGACCCAGGTTCACTTGCTACGAACCGTCCGTCGCCTCCGAAGTCCCCTGCGCACCACAAACAAACAGACAAGTGTATCCAGTACCCCGGAGACCTCTATGGGTAAGCAACCTTCGGCACACACTCTGGTGTACCGCCCAAAGTACCGAACCCTTCGGTATAGCCAATCATCGTGATGAGGACATCACTAGCTCAGATATGACCATGATTGTGAGCAAACAAACTAAGGTGCATGCTTTCTACGTTAGATTTAAATTTTATTTATTTGAACCATGGATGCTACACCATGAGGTACTTTTAATTTCAATTACAGAAATTCTCACATGGATCAAGCAACACGTTGAGAGCGCAAAAAGGGCATGGAACATCATGGAAGTTGATTGGGGACCAAGTCAAGGGCATGAAAACATAATATACAATTTTGGGACGTTATTTATGTGCCAAGAGAAAGTGGAGATTAACTTCTACACATTTTCGACACGGATTCCGACTACATGGACAACAACAAATTCAAACGTGCACAACTTTTACATGGCAGCTCCGATTTGGATGATCGTGGACTTTTTGGAAAGATTGAGACGTCCTCTTTCCAACGGATGCAGCTACACTTCCAGATTCTATCCGAGGAGATTGAAATAACCAAAACAATGCGTGTTACTTAGACTCGGACTTCAAGGGGAGCACGAGATTCACACATGCATATCTTTCACATGGAAGCTCCGATTTAGATGATCTTGGACTTTTTGTTAAGCTGAGGATGTCTACATGGAAGATAATATATTTATTCCACCAAAAGAAGCACGGCCAAGGCTTAAGGATCTAAGTTTCTCTTTTCTAGTAATTCTGTTTTGGAAATAATTAGTAGTTTCCATATGTAATAAGTTTCCAAACTTTGGGGACGTCCCTAGGGCTATAAATACCCCTAGAGACTTCAGTTGTAATTTTGGTTTTGATTAGATAAAAGTTTAGCCAATGCTACTTGTCCGTGTAAACCCGTGATCGGTTAGATCGCCGGTTTCACGTTTCAGAACCCCAACTATCCCTATGCATCTTTCATATCCAGCAATTCTAGTTGCTCCTTTATCTTGTTCTTGCTCATTCTTCGATTGCTTGCAGGAACAAGGTTGATCACTGATAAGATCAACAACCCTTGGAGTTGGTGTATCGATCGCTAAGGCGCAACACGAACGTCTCGTACGGTTGTAGTCGGGTCGTCAACATCGTCTCCCACCAATCGAAGTTACCTTATCTCTCTATCAACTCACCGAAAGATCGGGCCACCCATCAAGTATCCATCAAGTGGTATCATAGCTTTCGTTGCTCGGTGAGTTTTTATTTCATTTTTTTCCTACAGTCCAGAAAAAGCCACACAAAAAAAATTACCGAAGATCCAAGCCTCTTTGAGCCTATTACTAGTTCTGCTTAGTATCGACATTTTGAGTTTTTGGTTGCATCGTCGTGTGAAGTTGCTGGTCTTAGTGTTTAGTTCGTTTAGAGTTTCGAGTTCTTTTCACGTTTTTACCACCGTGTTTTGGTCTGTTTAGTCGGTTTGTTATTCTGGAATTCGGGTATAATTCGGGCAGGTTGTGCAGGTGTTACTAAAACTATCATATCTCGCACATGCCAACTCGGATTGGAGAGTTTTAATACTTTTTGGAAAGCTTACAAGAGGATCTTTATTTTTCCGTTTAGAGTCATTTTCTTTTTCGGTCGTTTGCTTTCTGGTTTGGAACGTACAATGTTCGAGAGTCATGTACTAAGCGTCACATTGTCCTTTGATGTTCTTTAAAAAAAAGGAGAGAAAAAAAGAAAAAAAAAACAGAAAGGTGCTCAAAAAAAAGAAGAAAAAAGCTGCACCAAAAAAAATAGAAAAGAAAAAAAAGTGAAGAAAAAAGTTGTGACAAAAGAGAAGGAAAGCTAGTTCTACCTTTGTCGATTTGGTGGTATCGTTTGTGTCTAGGCTCGCGTCTCTAGTACGTTCAAGCCTAGGACCAGCACAATACCGACGTTGAACAATTACTCAATTTGCTTATGCTAATGTGGTTCTAGTTTTCCTTGCTACATATTTCAGCCTACCTAGAGCTCCACAGATTTGACTACAGCTTGTACAACCAAGTGTTTGCCAAGGCATCGATACATCTAATCTCCATGTTGTTTGTGGTTAAGTCGGTGTACAACACCTCCTGCTTGCATTGGTAAGAACTTGTAAGAGCTTGATACAGGATTGAGCGAGTGTGATTTTTGTGCCTCCACAACCTTGTAGTTAATAGGAGCGTACATATTATTTGTATGTTTCTTGTCTACTACTGATCATGGCAGGGATACACAAGGAGATAGGATATAGTGAAGCTCAATATCAATATCTTCATCGACACATGAGGGATCAACACGATAAATATGAGGTATGTGATGAATTTCTAGCTAGGTTCAAATGTACAATACCTTATTTTGAAGGAAATTATGATCCTCATGCATATATTCAATGGGAGCTAGATGTAGATAATGAATTTAAAAAGTATAACTTGTCTGAAAGAGAAAAGGTTATGGCTGCCTCTAAAGTGTTAGTTAAAGATGCTGCATATCATTGAAAACATCTTTGTAGACATGATAAAATACCTCAATCTTGGAAATACTTAAAGAAATATTTGAGAGATGCTTTTGTTCCTCCATATTATGCCGATATTCTATTAAAGAAACTACAATGTTTAAAACAAGATAGCAGAAGTGTTGCCTCATACTATCATGATATGCATACTTGTTTATTACGTTGTGCTATAGATGAATGTGAAGAATCGATAGAACAAAGGTTTTTACGTGGGCTTAACAAGGAAATTCAGGAAATGCTTCTTCATGAAACATATAATTCTCTCTCTCAATTGTTTGAACTTGCATGTCGAGCTGAAATTCAGATTGCTATTGATTTAGAGGCGACGCCAATCAGTTTGCTTGCTAGTACTACTAACCTTGAACAGGAAAAGGAGAATAAAAATGCATGTACATCATCGGAAAATGTTTTGCAAGGTAATTTATGTGCTGAAATTAATCAAGGTGAGTGTACTCCTGATAAAACACAATTGTCCACTATTCATGCTATTATAGAGCCACCGTTAGTAGAATCTTTTTCTGAAATTTCTTTGTTAACAGATGATTTGCTTGAAATTCCTCATGACAAAGAAGAGTTGTGTGTTAATGCTTCACTTATATACCTACCAAAACTAGTGGAAGAACGTGTTGTTTCTATTGTTAATTCCTCAAGCGCTGATGTTAAACATGTTTTCCACATTACTAATGAGAATGAAGAAATTAAATTGTTATCATCTTTAAATACATGGGGATATATTGAAATTATGGATCTTTGTGAGCTCACTTATTTAAAAGAAAAATTATTTGCAAGGTTTAATTTGCCATGTCCTGCCAATGTTATTTTTCATATATTTGGCACATACCATAAGCAAGACATATACTTTTTGCATAGAATTTACATATGTTCAGATTTGAAATTGCATGTAAATCCTGAAAATAATTACCTCGAGCAAGTCATGTTATATAATCCTACTGCCTCGAGAGTCTCTTGTTTTGATTTAAAAACACATGTTTGCTTTCAAGAAGGAGAGCATGTTAAGCTGTTCAACAACCTCACATTTTCGTCTCCTTTCATCAAGGATGGTTCTTCACCGACACATGCGAAACCGAATGTCAACGTGAGTTGGTTTCCTTCTACTCACAATGTAACAAAAGGACAAGTGATATTGCACAATGATATCTATTTTGCTAGGAGCTACAATGAGTGCCAATACAAGAACAAACCGAGGACGGTTTGTAGCCAAGAAGGAGAGAATGATGAGGACATCACTAGCTCGGATATGACCATGATTGTGAGCAAACAAACTAAGGTGCATGCTTTCTACGTTATATTTAAATTTTATTTATTTGAACCATGGATGCTACACCATGAGGTACTTTTAATTTCAATTACAGAAATTCTCACATGGATCAAGCAACACGTTGAGAGCGCAAAAAGGGCATGGAACATCATGGAAGTTGATTGGGGACCAAGTCAAGGGCATGAAAACATAATATACAATTTTGGGACGTTATTTATGTGCCAAGAGAAAGTGGAGATTAACTTCTACACATTTTCGACACGGATTCCGACTGCATGGACAGCAACAAATTCAAACGTGCACAACTTTTACATGGCAGCTCCGATTTGGATGATCGTGGACTTTTTGGAAAGATTGAGACGTCCTCTTTCCAACGGATGCAGCTACACTTCCAGATTCGATCCGAGGAGATTGAAATAACCAAAACAATGCGTGTTACTCAGACTCGGACTTCAAGGGGAGCACGAGATTCACACATGCATATCTTTCACATGGAAGCTCCGATTTAGATGATCTTGGACTTTTTGGAAAGCTGAGGATGTCTACATGGAAGATAATATATTTATTCCACCGAAAGAAGCACGGCCAAGGCTTAAGGATCTAAGTTTCTCTTTTCTAGTAATTCTGTTTTGGAAATAATTAGTAGTTTCCATATGTAATAAGTTTCCAAACTTTGGGGACGTCCCTAGGGCTATAAATACCCCTAGAGACTTCAGTTGTAATTTTGGTTTTGATTAGATAAAAGTTTAGCCAATGCTACTTGTCCGTGTAAACCCGTGATCGGTTAGATCGCCGGTTTCACGTTTCAGAACCCCAACTATCCCTGTGCATCTTTCATATCCAGCAATTCTAGTTGCTCCTTTATCTTGTTCTTGCTCGTTCTTCGATTGCTTGCAGGAACAAGGTTGATCACCGATAAGATCAACAACCCTTGGAGTTGGTGTATCGATCGCTAAGGCGCAACACGAACGTCTCGTACGGTTGTAGTCGGGTCGTCAACGTCGTCTCCCACCAATCGAAGTTACCTTATCTCTCTATCAACTCACCGAAAGATCGGGCCACCCATCAAGTATCCATCACATCGTGTACTGTCGGACCCCTCCGACAGGCACACTCCGCTACAACAGCTGCAGCATCCAGAGCCCACCGAACCCTTCGGTGAAACAGCCTCCGAACCCCTTCGGAGGGGCCCCTTCGAATTAGAGGGTAAAATCTGTCAATCACTCATCACAGACTCCAAAACCACCCCTTGGTTTCTCAGACTCGTTCTTTTATCTTGTAGCAGTTCTGTCGACACAAGGACGGGGATCTAATAAATATAAGTTAGGGCTTGAGATTAGACTAATGCAATATTATCCTATGAGTTATAGCGATATTTAAATAAAACATGGGTCAATTATGATGAAAATGGGGGTTGTGACTTGCCTTGATCTGCGAAGTGTGAAGGTGGAACCTCGGGGTAAAACTCCGGATCCTCGACGGCGTCGTAGTCTTCCGATACGAGAAATAAACACGACATTCAATAAACAATACCAAAATCACCAAGACAAGCATACATGTTGGTGTTGTATTAAATAAAGAAAACAAAGCCTTAACTTCTATGAAATTATTACCTAATTATTTAAGACTAATTTTTAAAGAGGTTTCTGAATTTTATAAATTTTTAAAGGGGATTTTTCTTTATTATTTAATAAGAATATTTTGTGAAAAATAAACATACTGTTTTTATTGCATAAAAGTGTAGAGAATAAAAAGACAAATTTTCCAGAATTAAAATGGTCAAATTTGGAGTTAAATTGAGCAAGTTATGAATTTTTAAACTTTAAACAATTTTCTGAAATTTTTATTAAACAGGAAACATGCTTGGGTCCATGGTGAGCCAGGTCCACCAAGGACCGGTGCACTATGCGTGTGGTCCGGCCCGATCTAGACCATCGGATCAGGATCCGGTGGCTGACAGCAAGGCGGGGTGCTTAAGTTACTATGAACAGCTGTGATTAAAAGAAATTGAACCGGTACGCGTGGACGTCCGAGATCCATTCCGGATTTTAAATAGCATTCAACGACACAGATGAGCCGATACCGCTTTAGTGAGAACAGAGGGCCTAGATTAAATCCCATGGGGATTTAATATGCGCTGTTCGATCAAAATCGCATGGCCAGGACTAAATTTGGCACAGCACGTGCTACAGTACCGGCATTGCCTTCTTATCCGGCACCGGCGGCGAGCATGGCGATGACGGCGATGGCCTAGGATCTAATCCGAACACAAAAATGAGTCGAGCATAGCTCGAGGGTCATGACGGTACTGGAAATGGGGTCGATGGTGAGAGGATGAGGCCGGTGGCGAGCAGAGACGATGAGGGAGCTCTAGGTCCAACGACGGCGATGGGTTCTGGTGGTCTTCACGACCAATGGGGTCGTGGCCGAGGGCGGGCGTGCTACGATGGTTCTAGAGGTGGCATCGGTGAGGACGGTGGCGGCTCGAGTCGACGGCGAGTGGTGGCCAGAGCTGAAATAGAGGGCGTCCGAGTTTTGGGGTAGCAGTGCGCCGGGAGTGTGGAGCTAGGGCTAAAAACGGGTGGCCGGGTTGCGGTGAGGCCTAGGGCTCTTATAGGGTCATCGACAGCGATTTTGGAAGGCTAAATGGGGGAAACCCGAGGAGGTTTCCAAAGCTCACCGGCGAGGCTTCCATACCTCGGGTACTAGCCATCCGGGAGGGAAAACACATGGGAAAAGGGGGAAAGGGACCGCCGGTGAGAGGGCAACCCGATCCCGGACTTGATTCGGTGGCACGCGGCGGCGGGCGGCGGGTTTGGAAAGGTGGCTGACAGGAATGGAAAGGGGGGATCCCCTTCCATCAAAGAAGACGGATCCGATAGGTGGCCCCCACCTATCGGCGAGCGAACGCGAAGGTGCAAGACACAGACACACGGGCCAGGCTTGGCAGCGACCGAGCGAGGAGAGCGGGGGACTGACCAGTGGGCCAACGTGGGTGCGGCGCGTGGGAGGGAGAGGGGGCGCGCGCCGACAGGCGGGCCCCACATGGCGGCGACTCAGCTTCAGACTGGGCTGGGCCTAGGGAGCTTTGAGGGTTGCGGCCCAACAGGAATTTAAATGCATTTTCGAGTTAAAATATTTCCAGAAAATCATTTATTTGTTTAAGGCTTGAAGCACTGTTGCTAAAATTTTGTAAAAATTCCTAAAAATATTTCTTGGCTTCTAGATTCCACCAGAAATTTTTCAGCTTTAAATTTGAATTATTTTTCCCTGTTTTGCTTTATTTGGGTTCTTTTAACCTTTTCTCTAATTAAATAATTCATTTTAAATTCAGAAAATTTATTTCCCTCCTTTCTATTTTATTTCTAAATTTGGGATGTTACAATCCTATCCTCCTTACAAAGAATCTCGTCCTCGAGATTCAAAGCGAACCTCGGGGAAAAAATAAAGGAGTGGGGGTTCTACTGGTGCACCGGATTAGGAGACGGCGATGCTTCAGCAATAGGCAGATTGTTCTCCGGAACTGGGTTGGTTGAGGTCAAATTGGAAACGCCTTCTGACATACCTTGGATTTCTTGAGCGGAGACGTGGTGAACTTGGGTACGTCCCACCAGGCTTGGAACGGTGGTTGACTCCTGCGTGGGGTAGGGGCACATGTTGGAGAAATGACCCGCTTGGTTACAGTTGACGCATATAATTGGGTTTCCGATCCTGTCCCTCTTGTATCCGACAGCTTACACTAGAGCTCTTCCGGTTGGTGGTGCTTGGGGTGGGATGCCTGAGCTTGGCCCTCCAAGAGTGATCCGTGGCTCGACAGGGGTTGGGGCTTGAGGAGAGATCACTAAATGCGGCTTCTGCGCCATTCCTTGTTGTTGACAGTAGGCGATCATTCTTTTCTTTTTTTGGTCCACCTTGTTTTGCTCGGTCTCTTGGATGGTAGCTTTATTTACCAACTTTTGGAAGTTGGCAAAGTCTCCAGAGACCAACTGAAGAGAGAGTCCATCCTTCAGTCCCCGAAGAAACTTGGATTGGTGGGCTACGTCCATGCGCACTTCCTCCGGTGCATACCGGGCCAACCGGTTGAATTCATGCAGGTATTCCGTAACGGTTCTGCTCCCTTGATGTAGGTCCCGGAATTCCTGCTGCTTCTGGGCTACCACGCCATATGGAACATGGGCGGCCCGGAAAGCGGTGGTGAACTCAGCCCATGAAATTTCATGGCCCTCGGGCTGAGTCTCGCGGAAATTATCCCACCACTCCACGGCGGGTCCTTGGAGCTGGTGAGCGGCAAATGCCACTCGCTCCTGCTCAGAACAGGGCAGAAGGTATAGCTTCTTGCCGATGGTCCTCAGCCAGTCTCTTGCCTCCATCGGGTTGGTGGTGCTGGAGAATATTTGGGGCCAGACATGTAGAAACTCCGAGAGTTGAGAGACTGGTGCCGGTACATGGATGGCGGGGCGGAGGGGAGGCTTGGGTTCCTGCTGTTGGAGACAGAACAACTGCACCTGCTGCTCTTGCATTTGGCTTTGTTGTTGTTGCATCTGGGTAAGCAGCGTGGCGATCAGCTGGTTTTGGTTTGCCATCATCTCCGCTAGTGTGGGATGATTGGCAACGGGGGCCTGCCGTTGGCCGGTTGCTCCCCACTAAGGCAAGTTGCCCGAATTGCTTCTGTCACGCGGGGCATCAGATCCTTGGTTATTGACCATCCTGAAGTTGAGGGGTTCCAAAGAAGACACATATGTTTAGAGGGAATGCAACTAAGTTTTATTTCTCAATTTTCAAAAGTCTTAGACTGAGGCTATTACATTCTGATTTCTTATTTAGTCTTCACTCATGCCTTTTATATGACATGAGTAGAAATACAATTAAAACAATCAATAGAAACAAGCAACCATAAACTACATCTAAAACAGCTCGGGGGAAATGGTCGGTGTAGGGGTGGTGGAGCTGGAGGGCCCGGTGGGAGGGGTACCGCGGGAGATCCTCTTGGGCCTGGTCGAAGGGATCTAGAGTGACTTCCGCTTGTGAGGTGGAAGGGGAGCGACCTCCTCTAGGTCCTTCTACAGTTCCTCTATCTGGCAACGTAGCTGTGCGGTGTCGGGGATGCCCTGGCACAGGAGCTCGTTCTGACGCCTCAACTCCTCTACCTCGGCGGCCAAGTGGCGCCTCTGCTGAACCTAGTGGCGGAGATCGGCGTTCTCGCGGTTCAAGCTCTCCGACGAGTGGCGGTAGTAATCGATGGTGTCGTGCTGGCTATCTGCGTCGAGGACGGCCTCCGTGTGAAGATTGTCCATGGCCTCCAATAGTCGCATAGTGCGGGCGATGGCGGAGTTGCGCTGGGAGAATGTGCTTACATAGATGCTGCGATGACTCCCTGGGGTGCGCATGGGCATGAAGTGGTAGGCGGTGTCGTGGAGTTGGCCATCGTAGACCAACCGCAGCTCGGAGAGGGCCTGGAGAGCGGCGCGCTGGCTGGCCACCACGAAGGAAGGTCCTCCGACTCTGTGGGTGTAGAACGTGGGCTGCGTGGTGGAGGGATGGATGATGACTGTGACCTCGCAGTAGCTCTCGTTCACATCGGGAAAGATCCCTTGGAACGCAGGCTCGTGCTCGAATCCGAGGAAATTGACGAGCACACAGAGTTCGCGAACGAAGCCAGCCTCATCGCGGAGAGTCCCACTCATGGTATGAACCGGCATCTACAAAAGAGAGAATTTTTTGTAAAAACTCTAGAAGATGAGGTAGTAAGTAGTTTGTAAGAAAATACGGTTAATATAAGTCCTAGGGCCAGGTCTGTTTGGCTTCCTACAGTCAAGTCGGCTCTAATACCATCTTGTCACGCCCCGATTTAATAAAACAGGGAATTTATTGAAATTCCATAGAAATCCAATAAATACAAGACGTTCATCACACGATTGCGTACAATACGCCAATCAATCATGGTTCGTAGACCATATTATTACAAAAGAGTTAAATAAAAGAGAAACTAATAAAATAAATCCTCTAGATGAACGCCTTCTTCCAGTCTCGTGCCTTGACTGGGTCGCTACTCCAGGCCGTCACCCTCCTCGTAGTGGACTGCCTCTGGTGGTGTAAGTCAACGGGGGTGAGTACAATCATACTCAGCAAGCCACCGAATGCAAATATAATGCAGGGTAATAACAAGGGAGGTAGTGGCTCACTTTTGCAGAAAAACACTTTTGTAAAGCAATTAATGTAAGCAGATTATTTAGTACATAAGATTAAACATGTGTAATGCATCACCATCTAACTCGAGGGGTACAGTCAGCTCACCCTCGCTCAACAGTCCTTACATGCCATGAATCTCACGATCATTCATACAAAAGTAAACTAACTGCGAGAAGTCACACAACACTCCCTTGACCGTGGGCTCGGCTTTTCGAAAAGATTTAAACTCTAATCAGAGGTGTACTACTTTACCCACAAGGCACTTGTTTCCCGCACACCGCAGTGTGTTAAATGACTCCTGTCACGAGAAATTCGTGCCAAAACCTTCAGCATGGAACACACAAATCCGATAACACCCTCTTATAGGTTTCGTATGGTTTCCCAGTCACTTCGGGCCACACCATACCCCCCCTTGAGCCTCGTCGGTACAAGTCACCCGCAGGTTGCCCCTTGCCCCCTCCACTATGGTGTTTCAAGTTGGTACGATCCATACCTCCAGTTTGGACTTACCCACTAGACTTGTGGTTAGTACAGAAGTGCTTTGCAACAGATCCCACAGACCAGTCCTTATAGTGCCCCAGGTGCGACCAACCAATTCCCGAGCTTGCACCCGGAACCCACCATACTTATAACATAGCCAACTCCAACAGAATTCAGAGACGAGAATAACAGGGAAAATTAATATAGCAGAATCCAACTATCTATGACTCGTTCTTTTATCATGTAGCAGTTGTGTCGATACATTGGACACTAGATAATATAATATTTAAAAGTGACAAGGATTTTAGGATCAATAAGCATGGCTTAGGTTTACACACAAGGACAGGGATCTAATAAATATAAGTTAGGGCTTGAGATTAGACTAACGCAATATTATCCTATGAGTTATAGCGATATTTAAATAAAACATGGGCTCAATTATGATCAAAATGGGGGTTGTGACTTGCCTTGATCTGCAAATGGTGAAGGTGGAACCTCGAGGTAAAACTCCGGATCCTCGACGGCGTCGTAGTCTTCCGATACGAGAAATAAACACGACATTCAAGAAACAATCCCAAAATCACCAAGACAAGCATACATGTTGGTGTTGTATTAAATAAAGAAAACAAAGCCTTAACTTCTATGAAATTATTACCTAATTATTTAAGATTAATTTTTAAAGAGGTTTCTGAATTTTATAAATTGGCACAAATATTTTCCCTAAGGGGTTTTTAGTTTCTCTTTTAAAGGTGAATTAAATTGTACAAGGCAACCATACTGTTTTTATTGCTTAAAGATAGTGAAATGAAGTTATTATGTCCTCTGAAATCATTATACAAATTTTTAAGGGTCCTTCTGAATTATTTAATGAAATATAAATTTAATCCTAAAGGGGATTTTGCTTTATTATTTAATAAGAATATTTTGTGCAAAATAAACATACTATTTTTATTGCATAAAAGTGTAGAGAATAAAAAGACAAATTTTCCAGAATTAAAATGGTCAAATTTGGAATTAAATTGAGCAAGTTATGAATTTTTAAAGTTTAAACAATTTTCTGAAATTTTTATTAAACAGGAAACAGGCTTGGGTCCACGGTGAGCCAGGCCCACCATGGACCCACGCACTGTGCGCGTGGTCCGGCTCGATCTGGACCATCGGACCGGGATCCGGTGGGTGACAGCAAGGCGGGGTGCTTATGTTACTATGAACGGCTGTGATTAAAATAAATTGAACCGGTACGCGTGGACGTCCGAGATCCATTCCGGATTTTAAATAGCGTTCAACGGCACAGATGAGCCAATACTGCTTTAGTGAGAACCGAGGGCCTAGATTAAATCCCGTTGGGATTTAATATGCGTCGTTCGATCAAAATCGCGCGGCCAGGACTAAATTTGGCACGGCACGCGCTACAGTATCGGCGTTGCCTTCTTATCCGGCGCCGGCGGCGAGCGTGGTGATGACGGCGATGGCCTAGGATCTAATCCGAAAGCAAAAATGAGTCGAGCATAACTCGAGGGTCATGATTGTATCAGAAATGGGGTCGATGGCGAGAGGACGAGGCCGGCGGCGAGCAGAGACAATGAGGGAGCTCCGGGTCCAACGACGGCGATGGGTTCCGGTGGTCTTCACGGCCAACGGGGTCATGGCTGAGGGCGGGCGGGCTACGGTGGTTCTGGAGGTGGTGTCGACGAGGACATTGGCGGCTCGAGTCGACGGCGAGTTGCGGCCGAAGCTAAAACAGAGGGCGGTGGAGTTTTGGGGTAGCAGTGCGTCGGGAGTGTGGAGCTAGGGCTAAAAACAGGTGGCCGGGTTGCGGTGAGGCTGAGGGCTCTTATAGGGTCGGTGGCGGCGATTTTGGAAGGCTAAATGGGGGAAACCCGAGGAGTTTTCCAAAGCTCGCCGGCGATGCTTCCATACCTCGGATACTAGCCATCCGGGAGGGAAAACGCGTGGGAAAAGGGGGAAAGGGACCGCCGGTGAGAGGGCAACCGGATCCCGGACTTGATTCGGTGGCACGCGGTGGCGGGCGGCTGGTTTGGAAAGGTGGCCAACGAGAATGGAAAGAGGGATCCCCTTCCATCGAAGAAGATGGATCCTACAGGTGGCCCCCACCTGTCGGCGAGCGAATGCGAAGGTGCAAGACATAGACACGCGGGCCAGGCTTGAAGCACTGTTGCTAAAATTTTGTAAAAATTCCTAAAAATATTTCTTGGCTTCTAGATTCCACCAGAAATTTTTTAGCTTTAAATTTGAATTATTTTTCCCTATTTTTCTTTATTTGGGTTCTTTTAACCTTTTCTCTAATTAAAGAATTCATTTTCAATTCAGAAAATTTATTTCCCTCATTTTTATTTTATTTTTAAATTTGGGATGTTACACAAACCTCCAACAACTCAATATCTAAGAGGACCTGACCTACATTGAGAAACCAGTTTGGATCTTAGAAATCAAGGAAAGAGTAACCAGGAGCCGAGTAGTGCGCTTCTGCAAGGTTTAGTGGGATAACCACCCATCGAGGAAGCCACCTCGGAAAAAGAGGAAGAGTAAAATACCCAATACCCCGAGTTATTCGAGAAGCCTTCCAAATCTCGAGGACGAGATTCTTTGTAAGGGGCATAGGTTTGTAACAGCCCAAATTTTCAAAGGTAAGAATATGATTTATAATTATATTTTTTCTAAAAAAGGATTATTTTTAATTCTTCCTAAAGCTGAAAATGCCCAAATAAAAAGAAATCTAGAGAAATAACCCAAATGAGGGTCTGAGAAAATTTCTATATGATCATAAGACCAAGTCCTATTTTTGAGAATTTTTACAAATTTTTATCACCTCTGCAAGGAGCCCAAATATTTTAAATCAATTTTAGCAAATATTTTTATTCAGAAATACATTTTAAACAGTACTGGGCCACATCTCCCTTTCTCCCTCCACAGGCCGGCCCAGCCCGCTCCATCCTCGTGCCCCTCACTGACATGCGGGCCCTGCCCATCGGTGTCCACTCTACCTCTCCGCGCGCGCGCCCGAGCCCCCGGCCCTACCTGTCAGCGCCAACCCTCTCAGCCGTACCCGCCCACTGATCAGGCGTCCCCACCTATCAGTGTCAGCCATTGCCTCACCCGCGCCCTCACGCACCCGCTGACAGTGGCCCCCCACTATCAGCTTCGTCTTCCCCGCGCACTACCGGAAAGCTAATGTTTGCCGAGTGCCCGCGGGCTTTGCCGAGTGCATTCCCTTAGGCACTCGGCAAACCCTAGTTTGCCAAGTGTACCATAAAATACACTCGATAAACCTTGTACACACGGCAAAAACAAGGGTTTGCCGAGTGACATGGCTAAGACACTCGGCAAACAACTGGGAAAATCCCGTGGCCCCATTTTTCCTGCCGCCGTTATAATGGTAGAGGGAGAAATTAGGGTTTGTTGAGTGCCACTAACGGACACTCGACAAACCCTTATATTTACCGAGTGCGAAACGTGAAAACACTCGGCAAAGTGAAAATGCTCATTATTTCATGTGAAATCATAATGTAAGCACATATCACATTTTATACATGTTTTGAACTTGAATTTTTTTACAGTCATAATTCAACATATGTTAATCCATGGAAAATGTTCATATTTTTATGAGTGGGTTTGCTATTTTTAATTAATTAATGATGTTTCTAGGATTTACTTTGAAGTAGGTCAAATTTGAACTGCATATACATGAAATAATGACTAATAAATTGTAGAAAAATCATATTTATGTTCATGAGTCTATTTGTAATCTTTTAGCACTACATATAACTAAATATTAAAAAATCTAAGTTACGACACTCAACCAGCAACATGGAGCACCAAGGTTTTTTAATTATAGAGAAATTAAATTGAAGCCTAAAAAATATGATACTTAACATGGTGTCATTATATCATACATATATATTGTGATAAAATTTTATAATGTTTCGACGAAGTTTTCATGCATGACCTTAAGAAATTGGACAATCTTCGAGAAGGTTAATGAGTTTAGGGATGGAATGAGTTAGGTTTAGAAGCAAATCGATATTCAAATCTTTGTTTGAACTTAAAACTTTTTGTACTACTAAAACCCAATGTATTTTATACCATGTCAAAAATTGACATTTTTAGGGCCAATTTGCTATTTTCATTAATTAAAGTTGTTTATAGGAATTTAATTAAAAGATCCCAAATTTGAACTACAAGTGCCTTATATTTGTTTATTTCTAGGATGAACAATAAGTGTATATTATATAATGCCAAATTATAGAATTTTTTATTGTCTTTTTTCTACTTTAGTTTTTTTGAAAAAAAATTAAAAAATCTTTGCCGAGTGCAAATAGCTCTGACACTAGGCAAATAAGCAAAAAGCCACCTTTGCTGAGTGCGAGAGCTATTGGCACTCAGCAAAAAAAGTTTTTTTTTAAAAAAAATAATAGTCGCCGAGTGCCTCGCTATTAGCTCTCGACAAAAAAAGTTTTTTCTTAAAAAAATAACAGTCACCGAGTGCCTCGCTATTGGCACTCGGCAAAATTTGTTTTTTCAAAAATAATAGCCGTCGGCCCCCCTCCATCCTCCGCCACCGGGCCCACGTGCCCTGCACCACCCGCCGCCCCCCTCGCCGTGCCCACCGCCGGCCCTCACTGGCCCCCGACCGCCAGCCCCGCCGCCCCTGGCCCCTGCAGCCCCCTCTGGTTCGATCTAAGCATATCCTAGCTAGCTTGTTCTCTCATTATTTGCAGAAAAATATTATTATGTGCATGGTGGAGAGAGCAGAATATTTGACGGTGAAGATTATGCTCATTAATTATTTTGTACATTACATTGTGATCTGTTCAGATCTTGCACAATTCAAACGCCATGTTTGCTTAATTAGTTTGTACAAATAACGGAGAGAGAAAAGGCTGTAAAGCTTGCATAGATGTATAGCCAATCATCCATGCATATGGATGCAGTGAAGTTTCCCAGTACTTTAACTCTGAACTACGAAGTACTACAAATATAATGCATCCATATATGTCAAACTACAGGAGCTAAAAAGGACATGGATGATATTAATAAGCATGGACACTACTATACACTATTATATTAGATGAAGATAAAAAGTTCAATCAACATCATATCTCTTGCTCATGACAAATACATTTATGTGTTGAACTTGTTTGGAGATCGACATTTACGTGTGCATAAGTATGTGTATGTGTATGTGTATATGTATATATGCAGAACCTTAGTTAAGTTTCATATTTACATGGTTAGGAACTTGCCCAGGTTTAATTTCCTACGGGTTGCTGTTTTCAGTTGATTTATTTATAATGGTTTGTTAAATTAATATGCTTGTTAGTGCCCTCTCAGTTTATCAATCTTGATCAACATAGCAAATCACACATATAATCCAAATATATAAACAAGCAACTAGCTATAGCTAGATTAACTGTGGTGACCACCTTGCCGCCACCATCCACGACCCTGCCGCATCCTCCTCCTCTCCATGGCAACCCCTCCATCCCTCTTGGTTCTTGCCTACTTCCCTCTCCCCTATCAGGCCACTGCTGATTTAGTTTGTTTAGTGATTTACTCTTTTTCGTAGCAGGTGATTGAAATATGGTGGGGGTTCAAAGAAAATGATAAATGCAGTAGTAGGAAAAGGCGGTAAATCCACCTGCTCTCAAGATGAGGTCGAGTAATCATCTATACCTCGAGGTCAGAGAACGAAGAAATCAGCAGCGAGAGGAAAGGCACCTGCGCCCTCGAGTGAAACTACCAGCCAGATACCGGCATCCCTCCGCGACGTTGATTACGTGCCGGATGAGGTGGAGGAGGAGCAGGCTAGGGTGGAGGAGGAGGAGGTTAGGGCAGAGGGTGGGGAGGAGGTTGGGGCAGAGGGAGATGAGCAGGATATGGAAGCAGCTGTAGTGTGGTTGCATGGTCCTTCGTCCCCCCCGAGGCGACTAGTGGCAGTAGCTGATCGTGCGCTCATCCAACCCGACGGAAATAGGTAAGTTACTATAGAAAGTCTATAATGTATTCCTTTCGTCACTTTAGTTTTTAACACATAGTAATACTTTTTAATGACACCGGGGTAGGAACTGGATTATGGTTGAACGAGGAGGCCGTGAGTGCTCACGCCACGTAAACGACATCCTCAGGCTTCTTATAAAGGAAAAGTTCCCTGGTTTGGTATCTTTTGATGGGAGGATGGAGTCGGCGTACTCATGGAGGCACTACGAAAGTGCGCCGGACGCCCTTGACCGGGAAGGGAGACAATTTCCCCACCTAGCCGACCAAGTCAGTGTTGAGCTCCAGGTAAGTTTATTTTCTTAATATATGTGTCAATACTATTGACATGTGGATTACATAACATTCTATTTACATCTATATGCATGATTTTTATAGATGTGATGAGGGGTATGCGGATCAGGCTACCGCTGTTATTAATAGAGCCGCCAAGAAGCTTGTCACCGACATGCATTATGAGACGCGCATTCAAGTTGTTATCGACTTCTACGCTCAGCACCACCGAGAGAGGAAGAATAAAAAGGATGCCCAGACCACCTTTCTGACGCGAGAGGAATACATGATGATAAGTGTATTATCGTGTATCTTGCAATACTTAATATTATTTCATTATCAACTTCACTTGCATGAAATAGGTCCCTCCACAGTGGTGCGCCGCTCATCTTAAATGTTGGGGCCAAATTGTTGATAGGTGGTGTTCTGCCGAGTGGAAGAGTAGTCACGATGCATGCCGCCAGAGATGCCTACTCATGCTGGGGGTAGCACACCATCAAGGCTTGCTGAACCTCAACCAGTTCAGGGTGAGATGGGTATGTAGTTACTTATTTCTTTTTTCGCTTAATTGCACAATATAACTCTAACTATCTTCTTATTTCAGTCAACGGCCAATGCGGGTCAGGAATGCTCCCAAGTCATGGCATATGCTCTAGCACACAAAGGGAGGGTGGTTGAAGGCAATACTTACAATCCAAATGACCTCGCTGAGTCGTACACTAATCAGAACACATATCAACGCCTCTAAGACTATTCAGAGATTGTGAGGGAAGTGCATGGTCCTGATTATGACCCAGCCGCACATGACGTCGATGGAGAGGTGGTCATGAGGGCTGGAGGAGGCAAGAGACATGGGCGATATTTGATGGGCGATGATGCCATTGATACCCATAGTACCCCCTCTCTATCTAAGGTGAGAGCTCGGAGCTCGACCTCCGGTCTGGGTATACGCCCTCGCCGAGATACATCTATGGGTCTGATTGCCGATCTATAGGTTAGTTCATTTTCATCAATCATTTAACATTTCAAATTGTTTGTTTTGGAATGTTAATGACTGTGAATTAATGGTTTGTAGGCCCAACTAAATGAAGAAAGATCACAAAGGACTGAGTGGCAGACCCAGATGGAGGCTCGGATGCAGGCTCAGATGCAGACCTAGATGCAGCAGTGGTTTACAGAGATGGGTGGATTTTTTCAGGTCATATGGGTGTGCCTGGACTTCCTCAACCCTCACAATCTCCGCAGACTCCACATAGCGGCAATGTGAATTTCTAATACTATTTTTGTCATTATTGTTATATACAATTGTGATAACTATTTTCTTTTTTGCAGTTCCATTCATCGGCATCAGGATCAAACACGCAAGCATCTCCGCACACTGGGCAGAGCGGTAATGCTAACTTTTGAGACTAACTTGTGAGGCGTAATGTGAGTTGCCGTTGTGAACTTGAACTTGTAAATTATAATGTGAACTTGAACTTATGAACTATAATATGAACTTGAACTTATGAACTAAATTATGCTTTGTGATGTGATTCACTCATGGGATTTATGTTGAAATGTGATTTGTCGAGAAATTTGTGATGAAATGTAAATTTTGTGATAAAATGTGAATCTGTGATGAAGTTTGTGATGAATTTTGTGATTAAATATGAATTTGTGATGAATTTTGTGATTGAATGTGAATTTTGGGATGAAATGTGCGTTGAATAAATTAAAAAAAATTAAAAAATTTGCCAAGTGTCGCACTCGGCAAAGCACTGTGGCTTTGTCGAGTGCTATTTTATGTGGCACTCGACAAAGCCACAGTGCCACGTGCGCGCTACCTTGTGTGGATTTGCCGAGTGCCACGTGGGGCACACGACAAAGGCACTTTGTTGAATGCCACGTGAGGCACTCGGCAAATGCCGTTAGGGCGCGCCCTGGCCGTTAAACGGCTAGTTTTGCCGAGTGCCCGATAAAAAGCACTCGGCAAACAGTCTCGTCGCCGAAGACCATTGTGCTGAGTGCCCTTTGCCGAGTGTGGCACTCGGCGAAGCCTTCGCTGAGTGGAAAATAGGATTCGCCGAGTGCCCTAGGCACTCGGCAAATAGGGTTTCTCCCATAGTGGCGTCGCCAGTCGCCCGAAGGTTTCCGACCGAAACCCTAAACTACCAAATCCGCCTTAGCCGCGCCCCTTTCCCCGAATTGATGGCCGAATTGAAGTCTCATTGATCTCATGACCGTTTCCCCCAATTACCTGACACAAAATCGCCCCGAGATCGCCGGAGTTCATGCATGGAAGGCTCGACATAAAATATGGAAACCCTCTTTCCATGTTTTCGCCTGCCATCTTTACTCTCGGCACCCCTATAAGACCCCCCGGGCACTACTCCGTTCGGTCCTCGCAAAAATTGCAACCCCGACGCTTACCGATCGCTCCATCGTGCAAATTAGCGTAACCCCTCTGCTCGGACTCCAGCCACTGCGCACCGACGACCGCAACACTGTGATCACCAGCACCTCCCAGACCCTAGCCACCCCTCCATCCCCGTCGGAGACCGCTGGAGTGCCATCCCCGCATACAACCAGAACACCTTTGCCACACCCGCTCGACGCCGGCCACGCCCCGACGACCCTGAGCCCCATCTCCGGTACCCTCTTGACCACCGCGCTGTTCTGATTCCATTTTAACCATTAGATCTGGCCTCCAGCCATCGCCGTCACCGCTAGCCTATCACCACCCTTCGTAACATCCCAAGAATTATAAATAAATAAAATAAAGAAAATGAATTTTTAGGATTTATTTAATTCAAGAAAAGACTAAAAGAACCCTATTAAAGCCAAATAAGGGGGAATACTTCAAATTTAAACCTGAGAAATTTATGGTAGAATCTAGAGGCCAAGACATATTTTTAGGAATTTTTACAAAATTTTATCAACAATAATTCAACCTCTAATCAAATAATTGATTATCTAGAATTATTATAAATCAAAATACATTTTAATTAGTATTGGGCCACCTGTCGGATCCGTCGTCCCCAATGGAACCCCCCTCCCCTTTCCTTTCCCGGCGATCTCCTTCCTTTTTCTCGCCGCCGGCCGCCCCTATCCGCCTGGATCCGCCCCGGACTCCCTTCCTCGAACCCCAGCGATCACCTTCCATCTATTGTCAACGCGTTTTAGCCCGTTTGGAAGCTAGCCCGCGCATATGGAACTCTCGCCAGAGAAGGAAGGAACCTTCCATTTGGCCGCCGCCGACCCTATAAGAGCCCCCTCTGCTCTCCGCACTCCGCCACACCGCTAGCCGCCTTAGCCGCGCACTGCCGAAGCCCTATGATGCTAAGATGCTCGCTGCCTCTGCTTCGCCTCCGGCCGCCGCTCGCTACCGACTCGAGCCACCGCCGCCCTCGCCGACGCCACCTTCAAGACCACCGGAGACCACCCATCCTCGGCCATGTTTCCGTTGGCCATGAGGACCACCGTACTGCCGCCGCCGTCGTCGACCCAAAGGTCTCCCCCGTCTACCCTCGCCGCCGGTCACCATCAGTCGCCCATCGCCACCATCGCAGGTACGATCGTGACCCCTGGGCCCTCCTCTTTCCATTTCAGCCAGTAGCCATGCCTTTAGGCCCTCGCCGTCGCCGGAATAGCTCTTCGTCGTGCCGCCGGAGTTGGGGAAGAAGGGTAAAATACCCTTGGCACCACGTGCCGTGTCGGATTGGTTTTTGGCAGTGCGATCGAGATCGAGCGGCAGTAATTAAATCCCTCGTGGGATTTAATCCAGGCTGTTGATCCACGCCGAAAGGGTATCGAGACCTCTAGGTCGTTGGATCTAACTTACTCCCCACCGGCTCACGCGCGCAGTCAACAGTTCACGGTGAACCCAGTTCACCGTGTCCTAGAGACTGTTTTTCAGTTTAAATGAAATCCAGAAAATATTTCAAATTTCAAAAATTCATAACTTGCTCATTTTAACTCTAAATTTCACCATTCAAATTTTGTTAAATTCATCTTTTTATTCTCTACTGATTTATGCCATAAAAATAGTATGTTACTTTGGCACAAAATATTCTTATTTATTAAATCAATAAAACCCCTTTAGGAATAAATTGAATTTTCATAAAAATAATTCAGGAAACCCCTACAAATTAAATCATTAATATTTTTCAACACAACTTTACCATACTAAGGCTTAAATTCCCCCTTGCCTAAAAATCATGAACATGCATGTATATGTTTTGTGGTATTTTTATTGTTTATTAAATGTTGTGTTTAATTTTTCCGTATCGAGAATACTACGAGACCGTCGAAGAGCCGGAGTATTACTACGAGGTTCCACCGTCACCATTTGCTGAGCAAGGAAAGTCACAACCCCCATTTTTATCATCATTGAGCCCATGTTTTAATAAATTATCGCTATAACTCATAGGATAATATTGCATTAGTCTAATCTCAAGCCTTACACTATGTTGGGGGAGATAATCCCGATGGATGAAGGGAGCCCACAACTAGGGGAGTCCGAAGCTTGGCGCCGGAGGGGCCAGGGCCTGCGGGCGACAAAGCCGGAGGCCACCCTCTAGGAGAAGGATGCCGGAGGCCACCCTCCGGGAGAAGGATTGCCGAAGGCCATCCCTTGGCCCGCGGCAATGAATCCAGAGGGAGTGTTGGCGAGAAAAGGAAGGACAAGTATACGGGGAGACAGGATCACGATCCTCTGAGCCGTGTCGGGCGGCGCAGGCAGCGCCCGACACGGCTGATACGCTGTCAAAGTCGAATCTTCTTGTCTGTACTGCGTATAGTCCGTTTTGTCTGTACTACCAACCAGTGCCTGGCCATGTAGCGGTTGGTGGTCCAGAGGCGTTCGGTCCTCTGGACGGGGCGCCCTATAAATACCCCCAACTACATTTGTAACGACACACGCTCCAGGAGCACTGAATACACTACGTCCCTACATTTCCACTAAAACCTGCTGGTCCGATCCATCGTTCCAACAGTTGGCGCCGTCCGTGGGGATCTTAGTTCAAGAAGCTAGCGTCCTCTTCATCCACTCACCAAAGCATGTCGGGTCAGAAAGGGGCGAGCACGGTTCCCCTGCGTCGGTCGGCCCGCACCGCCGGGATCGAGCCTGCTCTGGTCCCTGACCCCAGTCCTCCGGCCCCCGCTGTTGCGCCCGTCGGGGCGCCATCCCTGGAGCCAACCCAGGTGCCAGAAGGGATGCCCGAGGCCCGTGGCCCTGTTGGCGTACCTAAGCCAGCCTCCGTCAACCTGGCAGGATTGCCGGAGGGGCCGCCGGAGCGGCGTCCTCCGAGCAGACCCCCGGTGGTGTCCCTTCGGACCAACGACATCCGCTCGCGATACCCCGATACCGCTTTAGGAGGAAGCGGGAGCCAAGCTGATGCCCTGGCCGCCGAGAACGCTCGGCTGAAGGCAGAACTGGCTCTGTGGCGCCAGGAGGCATCGCTCCGCCCTCCGGAGCCCCTCCGCGCCGCGAAAGCTGTGGCCGTGGCGCTGAGCGATGACGAAGATCCGGCGGAGGAAGAAAATGCGTCCTACGACGAGGAGTCCCCCCTGCACCCGGACCTCCAGAGGGTGCGCTTCGGTTCCAAGTTTCACGCCGCCAAGCTTCCCAAGTACTCCGGGGATTCCGACCCCGGGGAGTTCTCCCGCTCGTATGCTCTGGCGATAGAAGCGTCCGTAGGAAGCAGAGACACCATGGCTAAATGCTTCCCCCTGGCGCTCGAAGGGATCACGCTCCGATGGTTCTGGTCGCTCCGACCTGGGACCATCCATACCTGGGACCAGCTGAGGAAAAAATTCATCAACAATTTCCAGGGGACCTTCGTGGCCCCAATGTCCACCGGGAGCCTCTTCCAAGTAAAGCAGCAGCCCGGAGAGACTTTGCGGCAGTACTCCCAGCGCTTCGCACACACCAAGGCCTAGATCAAGGGGCTCTCGGCATCCTCGGTCATCGACGCTGCCCGGGAAGGCGTCACCCAACCAGGCCTCCTCGACAAGCTCCACCGAAAACCTATCACCTCGGTGGCGCAGCTTATGACGTATTTCGAGGAATACGCTCGGTCCGAAGAGGGCCAAATGCGCTGGCAGGCAATGATAGTCCCCGTCCGGGCCTCGAGCGCTAGGGCGTATGAAGCCCCGCCGGACCTCAACCGGGGAAGCCACCCCACTCCCGACTTCCGCTGCCAAGATTCCAGTCGGCAGGACTCCGTCCACCGGGACTCCCGACGGGGCGGAAGCATCTGCGGGGGGAGGTTCTCAGTATTACCCCTCAAGCCCCCACTAAGCACCTGCACATGCCCGGCGGAGGCCGCTCCACTGGGGCCAAGGCTCCGTCTCGGGCGCTCCCCGGAGGAGCCACCTTCTACTGCAGCGTCCACGGCGAAAACCGGAGCCACGACACTGACACCTGTCGGACCATACTCGCCCTCCGAAGCGACTACCTCGAGCGCAACGCCGGACGTGGTTCCACCGATAGGGGGATCCCTACCCCCCGCCCAGAATCGGTCCAGATGGTCGGGCGCCGCGACGAGCCGGAAGTCATGGGCCTGGCCCCAGAGTTCGGTAGGGCCTTGGCCCCCAAGCTCGAGGATGCGCCGGATCGGGGGAAGCGAGTGGTCCTCCCCATATCTGGAGGGGGAGCCCTGGGGGCCCTGTCCAAGCGACAGTGGTGGGACTACGTTCGGGAGGTCGGGCATATCGGCACGTCCGGCCCCTCGGCCCTCCCTGAATGGTCCCATGTTCCCATCTCCTTCACCACCGAAGATGCCTCCGGAGTCAAGTTCCCGCACGCCGACCCCCTCGTTATCTCAGCGGACATCGCCGGAGTTGAGGTGCGTCGTATCCTGGTTGACGGAGGGAGTTCCGCTGACATCATCTTCATGCAGGCTTTCGATCAGCTGTGCCTGTCGCGCAAGCACCTACTGCCGGCTTCACGTCCGCTCCAAGGCTTCGTAGGCCCCCCGCTCGATGCCCTAGGCCAGGTCACGCTGGAGGTGACCTTCGGTGACTCCCCCCTTCGGCGCTGCGAGGAGATCCTGTTCGACGTGGTCGATGCTCCGTACGCCTACAACGCCATCTTCGGAAGGGGGATGCTCAATCGCTTCGGAGCCATCGCGCACCACAACTACCTATGCCTCAAGATGCCAACTCCAGGAGGGGTGTTGTCAATCCTGGGTGACCAGGCTGCAGCCCGCCGGGTTGAGTATGGTCACTCGGCGCCATTGGAGCCACGACAGATTCACAGCGTCCGTGAAGGCGCCGAAGGAGCCAGCCTCCCCGAAGACGGGGACCCTGGGCAGAAGGGCCGCCCAGCACAACCTCTCCCGGAGGGGGAGGTCATTACAAAGATCTTAACCCAAGATGGGAAGGAGTACCCGATCAAGTTCGGAGGGGGTCTGGAGCCAGAGGTGTCGGCGCAACTCGAAGGCATCATCCGCGGCAACCTCAACATCTTCACATGGTCCGACGAAGACCTTACCGGTGTCCACCGCTCGATCATTGAGCACTCGCTGGCGGTCGACCCGAAGGCTCGGCCGGTCCGCTAGGGGCTCCGGAAGCTTTCCTTCGAACGGGCCGAGCTTGCCAAGGCTGAGACAGAGAAGCTGCTTCGAGCGGGGGTCATCCGGGAAGTGGGTCATACTGAGTGGTTGTCCAACCCAGTGTTTGTCCAGAAGAAAACATCTGGAAAGTGGCGCATGTGTATCGACTTTACTTCTCTGAATAAAGCTTGCCCCCGTGACCCCTACCCCATGCCCCGCATTGATCAGCTAGTCGATTCTACAGCCAGAGCGGAGCTCCTCAGTTTCCTCGATGCTTATTCCGGCTATCACCAGATCTGGTTAAAACCCGAAGACCAAGTCAAAACAAGCTTCGTCACCCCCGCGGGAGTGTTCTGTTACGTCCGGATGCCCTTCGGCCTTCGCAATGCCGGGGCTACCTTTTCAAGATTGATCTCCAAAGCTTTGGGTCATCAGATGGGGCGTAACGTGGAAGCATACATGGACGACATCGTCATCAAAAGTACCACCAAGAACCGTCACGGCTCGGACATAACTGAGACTTTTGACAGCCTTCGGTGGTGTGGAATCAGACTCAACCCAGAGAAATGTGTCTTCGGAGCACGTGCAGGGAAGCTGCTCGGCTATCTGGTTTCTAGCCGAGGCATCGAAGCCAGCCCGACACAAGTTAATGCATTGTAGAACATGTCCCCCCCCTTAGAACTTGAAGCAAGCGCAGAAGCTGGCCGAGCGGTTGGCAGCCCTCGGCCGATTTTTGGCAAGATCAGCGGAACGAAGCTTGCCCATCTTCAAGGCGCTTCGAGGTTCTAAGCATTTTGAGTGGACCACCGAATGTTAGGACTGCTTCAAACAGATCAAGGAATATCTATCCGGTCTCGTGGCCCTCGCCACACCCCGGGCCGACAGTCCCTTATTGGTCTACCTCGCTGCCTCCGGCAGCGCGACAAGCGCGGCTCTAGTCCAAGAGGAAAAACTCGACGGGAAGTTGATTCAACGCCCCGTCTACTTCGTTTCCGAAGCCCTCGCCGGAGCTAAGGCTCGGTACTCCGAGCTCGAGAAGGTGGCCTACGCCCTCGTCATGGTATCCCGGAAGCTCCAGCACTACTTCCTGGCTCATGATGTCATCATCCCGACTGCCTACCCACTAGGCGACATGTTTCGAAACAAGGATGCCACCGGCCGCATCGGGAAGTGGGCGGTGGAGTTGGCCCCATTTGGGATCTCCTTCGTCGCCCGAACTGCCATCAAGTCCCAAATCCTCGCCGACTTCGTCGTGGAGTGGACGATGGCCTCTGATCGCGCCGGCGCCGAAACAAGCGAGGGAATCTGGACCGTCTATTTGGACGGTGTTTACCAGGCCTCGGGGGCTGGGGCCGGAGCAGTTATCATCTCCCCCTCCGGCCAACAGGCCCTGTATTCCGCTCGGCTGTACTTCAAGGCTACCAACAACATCGCCGAGTACGAAGGAGTCCTTTTGGGTCTCCGCAAGGCGCACGCGCTCGGAGAGGCACGTGTCGTCACCAAGACCGATTCCCAAATAATCGCCGGACATATCGACAAGAGTTTCCAGGATAGGCACCCGGACCTCGCTTCCTACCTCGACGCCATCCGCAGACTCGAAGCTTCCTTCAAGGGCATATCCGTTCAAAACATCCCGCGCGGCGAAAACAGCCAAGCCGATGCCCTCGCCAAAGCCAGAGCAGGAGCCCAAGCGCTGCCCCCGAGAACCTTCTTCGAGGAAATTTTCCAACCTTCGGCGCACTCGCGCGGCGAGGCATCCACCTATGCATTGTCTGATATGTTCGTTGGCTCGATGGGGGATGGACCTCATTGGGCAATTTCCTAGAGCGAAAGGCAATTTGCGCTTCGCAGTCATCGCCGTCGAGTACTTCTCTAAATGGGTCGAAGCTGAGCCACTGACTTCCATCACGTCCCGGAGCGTCCAGAAATTCTTCTGGCAGAATATCGTGTGCCGTTTCAGAGTACCCAGACAGCTCACATTGGACAACGGAACGCAATTCGACGCTGGGGCCTTCCGGGCATTCTGCGATGAATTAGGAGTCCAGCTCTGTTTCGCCGCAGTGCGGCATCCTCAGTCTAATGGAGCTGTGGAGCGAGCCAATGGGCACATACTCTCGAGCCTCAAAAAGCGCATCGTGGGACTAGCCAAAGGCTTGTGGCCTGAAGAACTACCGAAGATCTTGTGGTCCATACGGACCACCCCTTCCCGAGCTACTGGATTCACCTCGTTCCGCCTCCTCTTCGGCGACGAAGCGATGACCCCAACGGAGCTTCGAGTCGGCTCGCTACGCGCCATAGCACCTGAAGCTGATCAGGAGCGCACCGTCTCCCTTGACCTGGCAGAGGAAACGAGGCTCCGAGCCATGGCCAATCTCTCCCAGTATCAAAAGGAGACGAGTGCTTGGTACGATCCCAAAGTCAAGCGCAATGAGTTCCAGCCAGGGCACCTCATTCTTCGCGCGGTGGCCGCTCCGACGAAGCTGGGCAACAAGTGGGAAGGACCATACATCGTAACCAGTCCGGCCGCCCCGGTTCCAACCGACTTGCTACCTTGGAAGGCGAGGAACTGAAGCATGCTTGGCATGCGGAGCACCTGAAGCGTTACTTTCCATAGTCTCATCAGTGCATTCCGTCAGCAACGCCCACTTTGTATTCAAATCATGTAATAAAATCATTAGGCAAATGTTTTCGCCTACAGTGAACGCACAGCGACACTAAGGTTTTCGTTTCGACCAAGCGCAATTGGTTTCCGAGCTCCAGCTCGGCGCACCCTCGCAATTGGCTTCCGAGCACCAGCTCGACGCGCCTTCATTCGGGTTCCGAGCTCCGGCTCGACGCACCCTCGCAATCGGGTTCCGAGCTCCGGCTCGACGCACCCTCGCAATTGGCTTTCGAGCACCAGCTCGACGCGCCTTCGTTCGGGTTCCGAGCTCCGGCTCGATGCACCCTCGCAATTGGCTTCCGAGCACCAGCTCGACGCGCCTTCGTTCGGGTTCCAAGCTCCGGATCGACGCACCCTCGCAATCGGCTTCCGAGCACCAGCTCGACGCGCCTTCATTCGGGTTCCGAGCTCCGGCTCGACGCACTCTCACAATTGGCTTCCGAGCCCCGGCTTGACGCGCCCTCATTTGATCCTGAGCTCCAAGGTACCTTACCCTCGTTGGTACAGTATACCCATCGAGCCTTTCCTCCTAGCCAATTAGCGACCAACCGGCAAGCCGCCTACTCGCTAAGGAGGGGAGGGGGAAAGGAGCAAGGAGAGAAGCATTGATCATGTATATTGGAAAAAGCAAAAAGGTAGCATACAACGTACAACGTTTGTCACGAGTCAAGAACGAAGAAGAAGGATTAAAAGAAGCTTTCAGGGCTTCGAGGATAGCCCATCGGTGTCGAAGAGCATCACCAAGTTCGAGTACTTCGACATCGCAATCACAAGCATGGACACCCTGAATGACCTCAAAGAAGGTACTCTTTATTGATATATAACCAAGTTTCTGGAACTATTACAGGGTCTGGCTGGCGGGCCGAAGCCAAAGGCTTCGAAAGGGCCGGAGGACCGCCAGAGCGAAGCGCTTCCTCCAGCCAGGACCTGATCGCTTCGGGGCCCTCGGTCTGCCAGGTCGCCTTAAGCGCCCTCCAAGATTGAGTCACCGTCGGGCTCGGTGATCGAAGGTGGTCCCCTACGAAGGTGACCGGGTGTGGACTCGAAGGTGAAGGAAGAGGGAGCCCAGAAGCCTCGAGGTGTTGAAGAAGTCTGAAGGCGGCCACCCGAGCAGACACCTCACCGTAGTTCGACACGGTGAGGTGTATTTGCCGAACGGCTGCTTGGATAAACTTTACCCGGCGAACCAAGGGCTCCCGAGCGATGTCGAATGCACCGCACCCGGTACCATAGCGCACTAGCACCCTCCTGAGGGACACCGCTGTGGCAGCCGCCATCTTCTCCGCCTCCGCGAGCGCCTCGGTTATCTCCCCGTTCCGGGCGATGAGGTCCACCTCAGCCCGCTCCAGATGAAGCACTCGGGCCCCGAGGGCCTCTGCGTTAGCTGCCGCCTCTCGAAGGTTGTCCATCTCCGAGACTTGAGCCCGGAGTGCAGAAACTTCTCCTTCGAGTCGTTCCGCTTCTGCGGCTCGAGCCCGAAGCCCTTCCGCCTCAGCGGCTCGGACCTGTAGGGCGTCGACTTCCGCCTCCAGCTCGTCCGCTCGAGCGGCCCGAGCCCGGAGCCCTTCTAGCTCCGCAACGCGGGCTTTGAGGGAGTCCATCTCCGCCACCTGGGCCTCGAGCGCCTCGACCCTAGCGGCCCGGAGCCGAAGGCCTTCGATCTCCGCCACTTGCTCACGGACCAGCCCCTCGGCGGCATCCGCTCAGGCAGCAAGCCCAAGGAATCTGCTTTGCGGCGACGGCATTCGGAGAGCAGGGAAAGCAGCGATCCCTGTGCCATCGTGACCAACTGCGAGCGAAGAAGAGGATCAGAAGGAAGAAGGGCTAGGGGCTCGTTTAAGGGCGCTCAGGAAAATACCTGGCCCACAGCAGTCTCGATGGCCCTACCGAGCTCTAGTCCGTCCGTCAGCCCCAGCTCATCTATCATTGGAGCCTCGCGCAGGTGCAGTTAATAGTCGTGAAATGGAGCCACCTTGGACGCGAAGTCCTCGCCGACCGACAAGTAAGGGCACAAGAGGGGCACGCTGGAGCGCGCGCCCCGAGGGCTGGAGGGGGGCCGGGGTCAGACCCCTTCATCTTCTACAGCCTCCGGAGAGGCCCCTTCGGAGGCTTCGGACTCTGCCCTGCCCCGTGGCCCCGCGGTCCTTGTTGTGTTGGCAGGGGCTCCAGACCTCGCATCCGCGGCGTCCTCGGGAGGTGCAACAGTTGGATTGATGCCCTGGACGGACGTGCCTGCGCGAAGCAAACAATGGCTGAAGCGAGAAGGCCCGGCACTTCGGGGGGAAGGGTTCGGCAAGTTAGTATACCTTCGTTCGCGACCTCGGCGAGGTCCCCCGAAAGCTGGGCGTGCCCCGAAGGGTTCGGGCGATAGAACAAGTTGTCTATCGAATTCACCGGGGAGCCCGCCGCCACCGCAGCGAGCTCGGCTTCCACGTCGGCGCTCCCCTCGATGGCGCCGAGCGGGTCGGCCAGCCCTCCTCTGTCCAGGCTGTCTGTCTCCCTGCTCCCCCGGGAGCTGGCAGAGACCCCCTCCAAAGCCAGCTCGCGCGGAGGAGCAGTCTTGGGGGGCGGAGTAGCTTCGGTGGCTGGCGCCTCCCGCTCGGTCCCCGGCACGGACGTCACAGGGTCCGGACGAGGGAGGGCGTCTCCAGCCCTTCCGGCGCCCAGCCGGGCCGATCGACTCGGGTTCGGAGCTATCGGAGGGTCCTTAGACTCCGATCGGGCCGCGTCGCTGGAGCACCCCCACTCGGAGTGGGAGGTGGAGCAATGGCTCGGGGAAAGCCGCTTCAGGCTCTTCACCACCTTTTTCTTCTTGGAAGGGCGCCGGGGGGAAAGGCCACCGTCGGGGTCAGCCACCTTCCTTTTCGAGATGGCTCGGAGGGCCTCCCCCTCCGAGAGAGGTGGAGGCGAGAGCTCAAGTGCCCCCCACACTCTGTTGAAACGCTCCCAGGAGCCCACCAACTCCAGCCGTCGGGTGCATTCGGCCAAAGTAGGGACTCCAAGGATCCGCTCCGTTATGCGGGCCACCTCCTCGGGGGTCCGGGCGACAAGCGACCCTATATTCGAAGATCAGGGCCGGAGTATTTTTCGAAGCACGGAAGAAGGAAACAAGGCTAAGGAATGCAGAAGCTTACCGAGATGGCGGGAGAGCTCTATCGGTGTTGATTCATCCTGGCTGCTCCGTAGCGACACTGGCCACTCTTCCTTCAGCGGGGGAATTTCGAGAGCCACGAACTCCTCTGCCAGGTCCCGCATGCTCATCCGGCGGGTAACTATCTGGAGGAGTTGGATCCTCGCGGAGATCGAGCCGGCATTGGCCCCGACGTGCGCCTCCCTCCGAAACCAGATGTGGTGCGGGGGGCCGGTGAGACCGGAGCTGAGCCCCACGTGGACGTAGAACCAGCGGTTCACCCACTTGGAGTACCATCTTTCGTTAATGGCCTTCGCCGGGAAGGAGTCCGCATACCTCCTCCGGAGCTGGAAGTTGATGCTCCCGAAGGCCAGAATTCACCCCCCCTTCTTCTTCGGCTGGCAGAGAGCTTCGTGCATCTGCGCGAAGACCTCCGCTCTCTCCTCGTAGCCTTCGGCGCGCATGGCCCATTCGAAGATGGCGAGGCGGGCCACGGCGTTTGGGGATAACTGCGGGAGCTCCAGGTGGAAGGCGTCCAGCACCCCGGTGAGGAGCTTCGAAGCGGGGAACCCAGTCCCGCGTCGAAGAAAGCCTCGAAGATGATGACTTCGCCCTCTCGCGGCTGCGGGACCGCTTCCCGGCCCGGCTTCCTCGCTAGTGCTTCAGGGCCGAGGCGGGCTCTGGTCACTTACTCGATCGACGCGTTGGTGCATGCCGACGGGCCGAGCTCCAGCGTCTGCTCCCGAAAACCGCTCTGAAGCGGGACGGAGCTCTTGTGCGTCACGCACCTCTCCTGCACCGGGCACCGTCACAGCCGCCGCCGCCATCCGGCGTTGCACGAAGCAGGGGTCCTTCGTCACAGCTGTGGCTGCACTCTCCGCCATGACGTAAGGAGGTGAGAAAAAAGCAAGAAGCTAGCGCTCAGAGAGCAGGCGATTGCTGCCAAGAGCAAGGAGAAAGAGTGCGACAAGTGGGCGGGGGAAGTATAGGCCGTGCGCCATGCCGCGCGGTATATTTCAGCGCAGGACCGCCGCCGGTTCATCTTCCACTCGCTCACCGTGTGCGCGCAATAGTCGCGCAGCGCCCGCATTTAAGATTCAACCGGCGCCTTGGGCACGCCAGTCCCTAACGGTTCGCCTCCTCGACGCCGTTTACGTATGCGCGGCATTAACTGCTTCAGGCGGTGCTTGGCCGCCTCCTCGGGGCCAGGACCCTGCGGTCAAAGGCGCGCGGGAACCCATTGGGCTCGGTCAAACTCCTCCCAACTCGCCGAAGGGTGCTTCGAAGCGGGCCTTGGCCCCCCGGTCCTCTAGCGCCCGACCGCTTCAGAGCATCCCCACACCGGTCAAAGAAGGCTACGTCGCAGCAGGATCCCGCACCTCTGTGTAAGTAGTTTTCCCTATGAAAGTTATCGGAATTATCATGTGCGCTTCCACCCTCTCTCAATGCAGGGCTCTCGAGAGGAAAGAAGCGATGGGCTACTGTTGGGGGAGATAATCCCGATGGATGAACGGAGCCCACAACCAAGGGAGTCCGAAGCCTGGCGCCGGAGGGGCCAGGGCCTGCGGGCGACAAAGCCGGAGGCCACCCTCCGGGAGAAGGATGCCGGAGGCCACCCTCCGGGAGAGGATGCTGGAGGCCACCCTCCGGGAGAAGGATGCCGGAGGCCACTCTACGGGAGAGGATTGCCGAAGGCCATCCCTCGGCCCATGGCAATGAATCCGGAGGGAGTGTTGGCGAGAAAAGGAAGGACAAGTATACGGGGAGACAGGATCACGATCCTCTGAGCCGTGTCGGGCGGCGCAGGCAGCACCCGACACGGCTGATACGCTGTCAGAGTCGAATCTTCTTGTCTGTACTGCGTATAGTCCATTTTGTCTGTACTACCAACCGGTGCCTGGCCATGTAGCGGTTGGTGGTCCAGAGGCGTTCGGTCCTCTGGACGGGGCGCCCTATAAATACCCCCCAACTACAGTTGTAACGACACACGCTCCAGGAGCACTGAATACACTACGTCCCTACATTTCCACTAAAACCTGCTGGTCCGATCCGTCGTTCCAACACACTATATTTAGTAGATCCCCGTCCTTGTGTGTAGACCCAAGCCATGCTTATCGAGCATTAACTCCTTGTCGCTCTACAATATTATATTAGCTAGTGTCCAATGTACCGACACAACTGCTATAGGATAAAAGAATGAGTCATAGATAGATGGATTCTACTATATGTATTTCCCCGTTATTCTCGTCTCTAGACTCTGTTGGAGTTGGCTATGTTATAAGTATGGTGGGTTCCGGGTGCAAGATAGGGAATTGGTTGGTTGCACCTAGGGCACTATAAGGACCGGTCTACGGGATCTGTTGCAAAGCACTTCCGTACTAACCACAAGTCTAATGGGTAAGTCCTAATCGAAAGTATGGAACAAACCGACTCGATGCACCTAGTGGAGGGGGCAAGGGGAAACCTGCGGGTTACTTGTACCGACGTGGCTCAAGGGGGGTATGGTGTTGGCTCGACGCATCGGGGCACCATATGAAACCCATAAGAGGGTGCTGTCGGGTTGGAGTGTTCCATATGGAAGGTTTTGGCACGAGTTCCCGTGGTATGGGTCATCTCGTTACACTTTGGTGTATGGGATGAGTGCGTGCCTTGTGGGTACAGAAGTGGTACACCTCTAATCAGAGTTTTTAATCTTTTTGAAAAGCCGAGCCCACGGTCAAGGGCGGGTTGTGTGACTTCTCGCAGTTAGTTTACAATTGTTTGAATGTTTGAGTTATTCATGGCATGTAAGGACTATTGAGCGAGGGTGGGCTGACTATACCCCTCTATTTAGAAGATGATGCATACACATGTTTACATTTATGTATTAACAACTTCATCACATTTAATTGCTTTACAAATATGCTTTTCCACAAAGTTAGCCACTACCTTGTTATTACTCTACATTATATTTGCATCCGGTGGCTTGCTGAGTACGATTGTACTCACCTCCATTGACTTACACCACCAGAGCCCGTCTACTACGAGGAGGATGAAGGTCTGGAGTAGCGACTCAGTCAAGGCGAGACTGGAAGGAGGCGTTCATCTAGGACCCTTATTTTATTAGTTTCTCTTTTACTTTAACACTGTTGTACTAATATGGTCTTCGAGCCATCAATGCTTGTCGTATTTTGCGCGGTCGTGTGATCAATGTCTTGATTTATTGATTTTCTATGGAATTTCAATAAAGGTCCGGGTTTATTAAATCTGGGCGTTACAGGATGGTATCAAAGCCGACTTGACTAAAGGAAGCCAAATAGACCTGACCCTAGGACTTATATTACCCGTATTTTCTTACAAACTACTTACTACCTCGTCTTCCAGAGTTTTTACAAAAAAATTCTCTTTTGTAGATGTCGGTTCACACCATGAGTGGGACTCTCCGCGATGAGGCTGGGTTCGTCCGTGAGCTTCGCATGCTCATCGGTTTCCTCGGGTTCGAGCACGAGCCTGCGTTCCACGGAGTCTTTCCCGATGAGAACGAGAGCTACTACAAGGTCACCATCGTCATCCGCCCCTCCATGCAGACATCCCACACTTACCGAGCCAGAGGACCCACCTTTTTGGTGGCTGGTCAGCGCACTGCTCTTCAGGCCCTCTCCGAGCTCCAGGTGATCTACGACAGCCAGCTCTACAACACGGACTACCGCTTCATGCCTATGCGCACTCCTGGGAGTCAACACAGCGTCTACGTCAGCACACTCTCCCAGCGCCACTCTGTCATCGGCCACACTATACGACTACTGGAGGCAATGGACGAGCTCCACGTAGAGGCCATACTCGACGCCAACAGCCAGCATGACACCATCGACTTCTACCGCCATTCGTCAGAGAGCCTGAACCATGAGAATGGAGAGCTTCGCCGTCGTGTCTAGCAGGGGCACCGTTTAGCCGCCGAGGCAAAGGAGTTGAGGCGTCAGAACGAGCTTCTACGCAAGGGCGTCACCGACACCACACAACTACAACGTCAGGTAGAGGAGCTTCAGAATGACCTAGAGGAGGTCGCTCCCCTTTTGCCTCGCAAGCGGAAGTCGCCCCGGACCCCTTCGGCCAGACCAAGAGGATCTCCCGCAGTGCCCCTCCCGCCGGACCCTCCAGCTCCACCACCCCTACACCGACCCTCTCCACCGAGCCAGTGATCGATTGCTCCCCCGAGCTGCCTGAGACGTAGTTTACGGTTGTTTGCTTCCATTTGATTGTTTTGATTGTATTGCCACTCATGTCAAATATAAGGCGTGGGTGAAGACTAAATAAGAAATCAATATGTAATAGCCTAAGTTCAAGACTTTTTGAGAAATAAAACTTAGTCGCATTCCCTCTAAATACATGTCTGCTTTGGAAAACCCCACTTCAGGATGACCAACACCCAAGGATCCGATGCCCCTCGGAACGGGGGTGACAACGGGAATTTGCCCCAATGGGGATGACGGGACAAAGGCAGGCTCCAGTCGCCAACCACCCCACTTTGGCCGAGATGATGGCCAACCAGAATCAACTGATTGTCACACTACTAAACCAGATGTAACAACAGCAGAACCAGATGCAGGAGCAGCAAGACCAGCTCTTCTGTCTGCAGCAGCAGCCCGAGCTCCCACGACCAGCCACTCCAGCCCCGACACCGGCTTCCCAGCTGTCGGAATTCCTTCGTGTCCGGCCTCCCACCTTCTCAAGCACCACCAACCCCATGGAGGCTGGTGATTGGCTGAGAACAATAGGGAAGAAGTTGGATCTCCTACCATGCTCCGAGTAGGAGAGGGTAGCTTTCACTGCCCATCAACTCTAGGGTCCCGCCGCAGAGTGGTGGGACAACCTGCGTGAGACTCTATCGGAGGGTCATGTCCATACTTGGGCAGAGTTCTCCGTTGCTTTTCGCACCACCCACGTCCCCGACGGCATCATTGCCCAGAAGCATCAGGAGTTTAGGGACATACAACAAGGAAGCATGTCTGTTACCGAATATTTGCACGAGTTCAACCGGCTGGCCCGGTACGAGCCGGAAGAAGTCCGCACGGATACGGCTCGGCATTCCAAGTTTCTCCGGGGGTTGAAGGATGAGCTTTGCCCCCAACTAGTCTCCGAAGATTGTGCCAACTTTCAAAAGTTGGTCAACAAGGCTATCATTCAGGAGACCGAGCAAAACAAGGTCGACCTAAAGAAGAAAAGGATGATCGCCTTCTGCCAGAACCAGGGAATGGCACAGAGGCCACGTTTCGCACCTCCCCCATCAGCGTCCCAATATCACCCACGCCCAATCTACCGTCCAGCTCCACCCACCAACAATCTGGGAGTAGGACATCCTCGCCCCGCTCCCACCGCAGTAGCTGCTCCACCCGTCTCTGCCAAGAAAGCAGAGGTCTTGCGCGACAAGCATGACAAGCCAGTGATCTGCTTCAATTGTCGCTAGGAAGGACACTACTCCCATCAGTGTCCCCACCCCAAGCATCCGCAAGGAGTCGCGGCCAATCCTACAGTCCGCGCCCGCGTCAACCACGTCTCCGCCGAAGAAGCCTAGGCTGCACCGGAGATCGTCATGGGTAAGTTTACAGTAAATTCAGCACCTGCAGTGGTTTTATTTGACACTGGAGCTACGCATTCATTCATCTCAACAAGTTTTGTGGAAATCTATAACCTGAATAAATGTGAATTAGCGAGACCGGTACTGATAGCCACCCCAGGCAAACAGACCCAAGCCCGCTCTTATAGTCCGAGGGTATGGGTAGATATCCAAGGTACCATATTCTGGGCCGACCTCATTCTGATAGAATGCAGAGGTTTGGACCTGATTCTAGGAATGGACTGGCTCAACAAACACCAAGGAGTGATAAGATGTGCCCGAAGGCAAGTAACCGTGACCAGTGAAGAAGGGACTGTCGTCACATTTCAGATGCCAAGTCAGAATCCCGGTAGACCCCGCCTGCACCAGATTACCTTGGAGGAAATACCGGTATTATGTGAGTACCCAGATGTATCTCCAGAGGATTTACCAGGGATGCCACCCAAAAGGGACATTGAGTTCAGGATCGATCTAGTGCCCGGAACCACTCCCATCTACAAGCGACCCTATCGAATGGCCGCCAATGAGCTAGCGGAAATGAATCAACAACTTGAATACCTTGAGAAAAAGGGGTACATCCGACCCAGCACATCCCCGTGGGGAGGCCCTGTCATCTTCGTCGAGAAGAAGGAAGACAAGGCTAAGCGTATGTGCGTGGATTATCGAGCCTTGAATGAGGTAACCATCAAGAACAAGTACCCACTACCCAAGATCGATGATCTATTTGATCAACTGAAAGGAGCCACTGTGTTCTCCAAGATCGACCTCCGGTCCGGTTATCATCAACTGAGGATTCGAGAAGAATACATACCTAAGACGACATTCACCTCCCGTTATGGACTTTATGAGTGCACCGTCATGTCCTTTGGTTTGACCAACGCCCCTTCCTTCTTCATGAATATGATGAATAAGGTGTTCATGGAATATTTGAACAAGTTCATCGTGGTATTTATAGATGATATCCTCATCTATTCCAAGAGCAAGGAGGAGCACGAAACCCATATCTGTTTGACCCTAGGAAAACTCAGGGAGCATCAGTTATACGCCAAGTACAGCAAGCGTAAATTTTGGACGGTGGAAGTAAAGTTCCTAGGGCACATTATCTCAGCTCAAGGTATCGCGGTAGACCCTGCCACCGTGGGAGCAGTTATAGATTGGCTGCCACCCACCAACGTATCTGAGATACGGAGTTTTCTTGGCTTAGCGGGATACTACCGACGGTTTATTGAGAATTTCTCCAAAATAGCCAAGCCTATTACCAAGTTGTTGCAGAAGGGAGATAAGTTTGAATGGACTCCCGAATGCGAGGAAAGTTTTTGGACCCTCAAGACACGGTTGGTGTCACCACCCATACTGACCTTATCGGATATAAGGAAGGACTTCCATGTCTATTGCGACGCATCTCGTCAGGGTTTGGGATGTGTTCTTATGCAGGACGGAAAGGTTGTCTCATACGTCTCTCGGCAATTGAGACCCCATGAGATGAACTACCCTACACACGACCTAGAATTGGCTGCTGTAGTGCACGCTTTCAAGTTATGGAGGCACTACTTGGTCAGAAACCGCTGCGAAGTTTTCACGGACCACAAGAGTTTGAAGTATATCTTCAAGCAGCTGGATCTCAACCTTAGGCAAAGGCGATGGCTAGAATTGATAAAGGACTATGACCTAGGCATCCATTACCATCCCGGCAAAGCAAACATGGTGGATGATGCATTGAGTCGTAAAGGATATTGTACCGCCATCATGATTCATGATCACGCGCCTTTGTTGTATAAGGAGATGGAAAAGTTAAACCTTGGGATAACCACGGGAGCCTATCTAGCCACCCTTGAGGCCCAACCAGTCCTGTTTGAGCAGATCCGTGAATCTCAATTGGAAGACCCGGATATAGCAGCAATCAAAAAGAACATGAGGCAGGGTAAGGCCCTAGGATTTTCAAAAGATGAGAATGGCACCGTATGGTTTTGAACCAGGATCTATGTGCCCGATAAATCAGAGTTGAAGACCCTTATTCTAAGGGAGGCCCATGACACTCTGTACTCCATCCACCCTAGGAGTACAAAGATGTACCAGGACTTGAAGGAATGATATTGGTGGGTCAGCATGAAGAAAGAGATTGCTCAGTTTGTCGGAGAGTGTGACACCTGATGATGAGTAAAGGCAGAGCATCAGAGACCAGCAGGGTTGTTACAACCTCTTAAAGTGCTTGAATGGAAATGGGAAGAGATCGGCATGGACTTCATCATCGGACTCCCAAAGACCCAAGTCGGATATGACTCCATATGGGTAATCATCGATCGGCTAACAAAGGTAGCTCACTTCATAGCCGTCAAGATGACCTATAGTGGCCCTAAACTGGCAGAGTTATATATGGCCCACATAGTATGCCTTCATGGAGTACCTAAGAAGATAGTCTCCGATAGAGGGAGTCAGTTCACGTCTCAGTTCTGGAAAAACCTTCAAGAAGAAATGGGGACGAGACTGAACTTCTGCACAACATACCACCCCCAGACGGATGGACAAACTGAAAGGGTGAATCAGATATTGGAGGATATGCTCCGGGCATGTGCCTTGGACTTTGGAGGAACTTGGGACAATAGTTTGCCGTACGCTGAGTTTTTGTACAATAACAGCTATCAAGCCAGCCTTCAGATGTCTCCATTTGAAGCTCTATATAGACGCAAGTGCAGAACGCCTCTGCTTTGGGATCAGACCAGTGAATCCCAAGTTTTTGGAATGGACATCCTTCAGGAAGATGAAGAGAAAGTACGGATCATCAGGGTCAGAGTAAAGACAGCCCAATCCCGACAGAAGAGCTATGCGGACAATCGCCGTCGAGATCTAGCCTTTGAAGAGGGAAATCATGTCTACCTTCGGGTTACTCCAATCCGTGGCACTCAACAGTTTAACATGAGAGGGAAATTAGCACCTCGATACGTTGGACCTTTCCCCATCGTCTGACGTCAAGGCAAGGTCGCTTATCAGTTAGAGCTACCACCCCCATTGGCTGGGGTACATGATGTGTTTCACGTGTCGCAGCTAAAGAAGTGCCTTCGAGTTCCGACAGAACAAGTTGACCTTCAGTAGTTAAATGTACAAGATAATCTGACCTATGTTGAGAAGCCTGTCAGAATCTTGGAAGTCAAGGAAAGGACCACCAGGAGTCGAGTCATCCGCTTCTGCAAGGTCCAGTGGAGCAATCATCCCGTAGAGGAAACTACATGGGAAAAAGAAGAGGAACTAAAAGTGCAACATCTAGAGCTATTCGAGGATTGATCCGAATCTCGAGGATGAGATTCTCTGTAAGGGGGATAGGATTGTAACATACCAAGAATTAAAAATAAATAAAATAAAGAAAATGAATTTTCAGGATTTATTTAATTCAAGAAAAGACTAAAAGAACCCTATTAAAGCCAAATAAGGAGGAATACTTCAAATTTAAACTTGAGAAATTTATGGTAGAATCTAGAGGCCAAGACATATTTTTAGGAATTTTTACAAAATTTTATCAACAATAATTCAACCTCTAATCAAATAATTGATTATCTGGAATTATTTTAAATCAAAAATATATTTTAATTAGTATTGGGCCGCAACCCTGAAACCACCTCCATCCCGGCCCAACCCAGCGCCGTGTCACCGCCAGGTGGGGTCCGCCTGTCGGCGCACGCCCCCTCTCTCCTCTCCCGCGGCCGCGTCATCTTGGCCCCACCCATCAACCGCACTCCCGCGTCCCTCTCTCTGGTCGCCGGGGCCCATCTTTCGGCCCTTCCTTTTACGCTCGCCCGCCGACAGGTGGGGGCCACCTGTCGGATCCGTCGTCCCCGATGGAACCCCCTCCCCTTTCCTTTCCCGGTGATCTCCTTCCTTTTTCTCACCGTCGACCGCCCCTCTCCGCCCGGATCCGCCCCGGACTCCCTTCCTTGAACCCCAGCGATCACCTTCCATCTACGGCCAACATGTTTTAGCTCGTTTGGAAGCTAGCCCGTGCATATGGAACCCTCGCCGGAGAAGGAAGGAAACTTTTGGTTTCCTTCCGTTTGGCCACCGCCGATGACCCTATAAGAGCCCCCTCTGCTCACCGCACTCCGCTACACCGCTAGATGCCTTAGCCGCGCACTACCGAAGCCCTGCGATGCTAAGACGCCCGCCGCATCTGCTTCGCTTCCGGCCGCCGCTCGCCGCCGACTTGAGCCACCACCACCCTCACCGACGCCACCTTCGAGACCGCCGGAGCCCGCCCGTCCTCGACCACGTCTCCATTGGATGTGGGGACCACCGGACCGCCGCCTCCATCGTCGACCCGAAGGTCTCCCCCATCTACCCTCGCCGCCGGTCACCGTCAGTCACCCATCACCGCCGTCGCAGGTACGGTCGTGACTCCCGGGCCCTCCTCTTTCCATTTCAGCTGGTAGCCAAGCCTTTAGGCCGTCGCCATCGCCGGAATAGCTCGCCGTCGTGCCGCCGGAGTTGGGGAATAAGGGTAAAATACCCTCGGCGCCACGTGTCATGTCGAATTGGTTTCTGGCCGTGCGATCGAGATCGAGCGACAGTAATTAAATCCCTCGTGGGATTTAATCCAGGCTGTTGTTCCACGCCAAAAGGGTATCGAGCCCTCTGGGCCGTTGGATCTCACTTACTCCCCACCGGCTCACGCGCGCAATCAACGGTTCACGGTGAACCCAGTTCACCGTGGACCAGAGACTGTTTTTCAGTTTAAATAAAATTCTAGAAAATATTTCAAACTTCAAAAATTCATAACTTATTCATTTTAACTCCAAATTTCACCATTCAAATTTTGTTAAATTCATATTTTTATTCTCTACTGATTTATGCAATAAAAACAGTATGTTACTTTGGCACAAAATATTCTTATTTATTAAATGAATAAAAACCCCTTTAGGAATAAATTGAATTTTCATAAAAATAATTCAGGAAACCCCTACAAATTAAATCATTAATATTTTTCAACACAACTTTACCATACTAAGGCTTAAATTCCCCCTTGCCTAAAAATCATGAACATGCATGTATATGTTTTGTGGTATTTTTATTGTTTATTGAATGTCGTGTTTAATTTTTCCGTATCGAGAAGACTACGAGACCGTCGAAGAGCCGGAGTATTACCCCGAGGTTCCACCATCACCATTTGCTGAGCAAGGAAAGTCACAACCCCCATTTTGATCATCATTGAGCCCATGTTTTAATAAATTATCGCTATAACTCATAGGATAATATTGCATTAGTCTAATCTCAAGCCTTACACTATATTTAGTAGATCCCCGTCCTTGTGTGTAGACCCAAGCCATGTTTATCGAGCCTTAACTCCTTGTCAGTCTACAATATTATATTAGCTAGTGTCCAATGTACCGACACAACTGCTATAGGATAAAAGAATGAGTCATAGATAGATGGATTCTACTATATGTATTTCCCCATTATTCTCGTCTCTAGACTCTGTTGGAGTTGGCTATGTTATAAGTATGATGGGTTCCGGGTGCAAGATAGGGCATTGGTTGGTCACACCCGGGGCACTATAAGGACCGGTCTGCAGGATCTGTTGCAAAGCACTTCCGTACTAACCACAAGTCTAATGGGTAAGTCCTAATCGGAAGTATGGAACAAAGCGACTCGGTGCACCATAGTGGAGGGGGCAAGGGGCAACCTACGGGTGACTTGTACCGACATGGCTCAAGGGGGGTATGGTGTTGGCTCGACGCGTCGGGGCACCATATGAAACCCATAAGAGGGTGCTATCGGGTTGGAGCGTTCCATATGGAAGGTTTTGGCACGAGTTCCCGTGGTATGGGTCATCTTGTTACACTTTGGTGTATGGGATGAGTGCGTGCCTTGTGGGTACAGTGGTACACCTCTGATCAGAGTTTTTAATATTTTCGAAAAGCCGAGCCCACAGTCAAGGACGGGTTGTGTGACTTCTCGCAGTTAGTTTACAAATGTTTGAATGTTTGAGTTATTCATGACATGTAAGGACTATTGAGCGTGGGTGGGCTAACTGTACCCCTCGAGTTAGAAGATGATGCATACACATGTTTACATTTCTGTATTAACAACTTGATCACATTTAATTGCTTTACAAATATGCTTTTCCGCAAAGTTAGCCACTACCTTCCTTGTTATTACTTTGCATTATATTTGCATCCGATGGCTTACTGAGTATGATTGTACTCACCCCGTTGACTTACACCACCAGAGCCCGTCTACTACAAGGAGGATGAAGGTCTGGAGTAGCGACCCAGTCAAGGCGAGACTGGAAGGAGGCGTTCATCTAGGACCCTTATTTTATTAGTTTCTCTTTTACTTTAACACTTTTTTACTAATATGGTCTTCGAGCCATGAATGCTTGTCATATTTTGCGCGGTCGTGTGATGAACGTCTTGATTTATTGATTTTCTATGGAATTTAAATAAAGGTCCGAATTTATTAAATCTGGGCATTACACCCTTCGTCCGTCGCCGGAGAAGACAACCGGTGTGGGTAAAGTAGTTGTCCCATGTCGGATTCATCCGCGACCCCTCGATTCGTGATGGACGGCCACGATTAGATCTCCAGTCGATTTAATCTAGTTCATCCGATCCGATCAAAGAGGTACCTTTTAATCCCGGCCGTCCAAGTTTATTTAAAACCTGCTTTTAATATGGGCCATCCATCGCGTATGGTTTCAGCGTTTTAATCTCAGCCGTTGAAATTCATTTAAAACGTTTGCGCGTTCTGTGGCCGCCAGATCTTGATCCAACGGCCGATCTGGATCCGGATCATGCGCATAGTGCGTGAGTTCATGGTGGACTCGGCTCACCGTGGACCGGCGACTGTTTAGGATTTAAATAAATTCCTGAAATAAATCTAAACTTTAAAAATTTATAACTTCTTCAAATTAACTCCAAATTTTACCATTCAAATTTTAGAAAATTCACCATTTTATTCTCTACATTCTGGACCCATTTACTTGACATGTTTGTACTGTTTATTATCCAAAAATAAAATCAAAAGTAATGTTTTAATCTTTAAAAATTCGTGTTTACCCCATTATAACTCCATAATTCCTTATTTTAATTTTGGAAAGTTTCTTTTCTGTTTTTCCACAACTTTAGACAGTTTAGACGAAATGATTGCATTGTTTATCCCTGTATGTTTAAATTGATTGTTGTTCTCGTTTTGTGTGCCGCGAAGACTACGACACTGTCGAAGAGCCCGAATACTACCCGAAAGTCCCCCCATCACCATTTGCCGAACAAGGCAAGTCACCACACTAAACTTTTGAGCATATTGAACCTAGTTTTCTTAAAATATCGCTAAAACCCATAGTTTATAAATGCATTAGTTAAATTGAGAGCCTTACATTATATTTATTTAGATCCCCGACCTTGAAGTGCAAACTCAAGCCGTGCTATTGAGCCTAAACTCCTTGTCACCGTAATAATAGCATTATTAGATAGTGTCCAATGTATTGACACAACCGCTATAGGATAAAAATGAGTCATAGATACTTTGATTCTATTATATGATCCGCATGATTTCTCTAACCGCTGGAATTATATTAGATATGGAGTTATGGTTTAGTCTGTTAGCATGGTGGGTTCTGGGTGCAAGCGAGGACATTGGTTAGTGTTTATAGCAAAAAATGGCACTAATGGTCAAACTAGGCCAATACTAAAAAATAGTATTTTTGACCGAAAATATGTCAAACCTGGCAAAGGTCGGTTTGACCGGCTATGGTAGGCTGGTCTAACTAGCCAGGTCCGGTCAGACCGAACCCATGGGCTCAGTCAGATCGGCCAGGGTCCAGATTATGGATCCGAGTAGGATTCGAGGTATTTTCGCCCAAAACTTATCTCAACAGGGTTTTGGCCACATCTAACTCTATCTCTAGCCAGGGATAACCAGCCCACCCCCTATAAATACTAGGGGCAAGGCCGATTCAAGGGCTCTCTCTCTAATACACAAATCCAAAGCCCTAGCTTTGAATCACATTTATTTTCTTTATTTTTCGTACCTTCATGGGTTTGCTTGAAAGCCCTCCGTCTGCCGTGTCTGTAAGCACAGTAACCCTTGCTGGTTCGCTTGTGAACCTCCCGTTAATCCACATAACGTATTGCTATCCTTTTTATCAGTTTTTATCGCCCTACTTGGTAATTCGGCCCTTCGGCCGAATTGTGTTTGATCTCTTATTGTTTTTGCAAATCAATTGCCTTCTTAAACATCTCTGCAAAATTTGGAGCCAATCGGATCTCGTTTGCTTGGTCGTCTGGGTTCTAATAGATTGGATCTATCGTCGCTGGTCTGACCGGAGGTACAGGGCCGGTCTGGCTGGAGCCCTTTGTCAGGCTATTGTCGGCAACAGCCGATCAGACTAAAGGTACCCCCGCCGGTCTGACTGAGATACTCTGCACTGCACCGAAGCCCTCCAATGGAGCCCCTTTGCTAGATCCTTACGCGCCGGAGCCCACGCACTCCGAAGCCTACCTCGTCCGTCTGACCGGGGAGGCTTCGCCGATCTGACCGAGCCCTCCGCACCGTGCCGGGGTCTACTTCATAGCTATCTTCGATGCTTCGCCCGAAGCCACTTCGCAACCTTCAGTCTGACTGAGGTTATACCTCCGGTCTGACCGGGCTTGAGGCCGAAGGTGTCCCAGGGACCCTTCGGACCGGACTCCGCTGTAACTCTGAATCGGCCTCCGAATTGGCCGATTCCAGGTATTTTGGTCATTTTGTCACTCTTTACATTATTACTAATACTTTTCGGCCAATTGTATTAAAATATTAATTATTTATCTTATTGCTTGGCGACTCCAAATCCCTTGTCACTAGGGATGAAAACGGAGCGGAAACGGACGGAAATGAGTGCTATCATATCCGTTTTCGTATTTTTTTACGGAAACGAAAACGAATACGGATATACCGGAAACGGATACGAAAACGGATATCATCGGAAACGAATACGGACCGAATAAGGAGCGGATACGAATACGGAACGGAATATCTATCGGAATTATAAAAAACCCTTAATATATGAAAAAAGTACGATAAACAAATAAATAGGTTCAATTTACACACATATTAATAAATGATAAATACATATAATAAAGTAAAAACAAGTTTTATTTTATTTATAATGAATATATATTATTTATTTTTAGAAAATAATTATATATTAATTTAAATTAAATTGTTTAATATTTTATGAATAAAATATAGTTTAAATTTTATATAATGTAAAAAAGTAAAAGCTAATATTTTATATAATGCAGTAAAAACTGTGAAAACGGAAACTTTCCGTTTTTGTTATGCGGAATATTCCGTTTCCGTATCCGTTTCTGTCGGAAACCGCTGTTCCGTTTCCGTTTCCGTTTCCGCTTAAAAAATTCCGTTTCCGTTTCCGCTCCGCAATTTTCCGTATCCGTTTCCGCATAACCCTCTCCGTTTCCGTTTTTTCCCGGAACGGACGGAAACTTTCCGCTCCGTTTTCATCCCTACTTGTCACTATCTAGGGTAGTCGGAACGCGACGTCGGTATCGTTGCGATACTTTTGGACGTCGAACCGGCCCAAGTGCGGGGGCGCATTTCTACGTCAACACACTTTCTGTTGACTCCGCTGGGGAAAACGCCAACCATGACTACTACCTCTACATCGGCAACAGGTACCTCTACTACGTCTACTTCCACTACATCGTCGATGAACATTATGGGGAGCGCGGACATCGACGACCGCAACATTATAACGCCCACCATGGAGGACATATCTGAGGAAGACCGAGCAAAGATTGAAGCGAAAAAGAGGGAACTCGAGGAACTGATGCTCAGAGATTGCATAAAGACACGCTCGGGCTTTGTCATGCGTGACAACCTTAACTTGACCTAGGTACGCCCGTCATCACCCCCTTTATCTGCCTCACAAGTCGACCGTAGAATAGCTACGTCTATTGATAAGGCGGTTAGCGCCTCGCTAGCCAATAAACTAGAACCCACAGTTGTCTCGCAAGTGGCGGTAGTGTTTAGAAGATTCGGTTTTACTAAAGCCGATTCACCAGCACCAATCACTAGTATTCCGCCAGCACAACATATTTATAGCAGAACCGACGACAATACTAGAAAAACCATCACGTTTCCGGCTACTTCATCCATAGCCGAAACACATAACTACGCTTATGGCCAGGCAAACCCAGCTTATCAAGTACCACCACCGCCTGCGCCCATACCTGCTCTACCGCCGCCGCTCGCACTGCACACTCCCACACCACAGCATAGGCTAGAGCATGTTGATATACCGCCACGCGTCCTGCCACCACATGAAAGACGCGTGCAAGCATTAGATCACGATGATATCGAGGAACATATTCGCGCGCTATTTAGGGAATGTACCGGCTTTGCACCTCGGGATAGAGCTAGGGTTTATCGAAAACCATATCCCGACCACTTTGACACCATTCCGTACCCTCGCGGTTATAGAGTCCCATATTTCACGAAATTTGATGGTGAGGGTAGTAACTCCACATTAGAACACATTAGCCAATTTCTAGCACAATTTGGCGAAGCTAGCGGATCAGATGCATTAAAACTCAGGTTATTTTCCCTATCGTTGTCCAACATCGCATTCACTTGGTTTTTGGCGCTTCCGCCGAACTCCGTGCAGACATGGGCTCAACTAGAGCAGAAGTTTCATGATTGTTTCTACAAAGGCGAGATCGAGCTTAGGCTATCACACCTCACGGTGATTAAGCAAAAATCTAGTGAAAGTGTTTCTGAGTATGTTAAATGCTTTAGAGACACCAGGAATAAATGTTTTAGCCTAAATGTGTCGAAAAGAGACCTAGCAGATCGAGCATTCAATGGCCTACGGGCAGAAATTAAGGAGCATATGGATAATCAAAACCTCTTGGACGTTAGCCAAGTATTGCAACTGACTCTGGTCTAGGAAGGCCGAGCCAAAGATAGAAAATTCGTTAAAACTTTTAATAAACCAAGAGCTGAGATCCACACTATGGAGCACTCCGACGAGGGAGAATCCGAAGAGGAAGAGGATCTGGTCGATATGTACACGGTCGAATGGACTTGGAGCACGAAGTCCAAGCCCGTCACCTACTCCGAATTGCGGTCGTCTCCCTCTAAGAGTTGGCCTAATGAAACTAGATATTCATTCGACATAACTAAATGTGATAAGATATTTGACTTCCTATTAAAAAATCAACTTCTACAGCTGTCGAAAGGGCAAGTCATGCCATCCACCGATGAATTAAAGAAGTGTCCCTACTGCAAGTGGCACGATTCGCATTCTCACTACACTAACGATTGCAACGTTTTTCGTCAGCAGGTACAATCGGCCATAGAGGAAGGACGATTGAAAATAGAAGCAAATCCAAAGATGAAATTAGACAGAGAGCCTTTTCCCATGAACAACGTTAATCTAGAAGGGAAGAAGGTGTTGATTCGGCCAGAGCAGGCCGAGTCATCTAAGGGGAAAGCAATCGTCATAGGAGACGCTCGCACACGCACACTTGTACCAAAGAATCCGGAGGTAGGGGTGTGGAAAGAAAATATTAAGTCATCATCTTCGGCCAAACATCGCAGAAGGCCGAAGGTGACTTACAAAATGTTGTTGGACAAGCACCAGCAAAGATCCGAAAGAAGAGGTGTTTCCCCACGGGCTTCAGGACAGTCGAAGCCCCCTAGGAGGGCGAGTCTCGTGAGTGTTGAGTTCGGACCTCAAGGTCCAAACACCCCTTTGGGGTGGGTACAGCCTCCGGTAGGGTTCGGACCTCAGTGGCTGAACCCTCCCCTGGCTTGGCCCCTATTTATGGGAAGCTTCGAGCCTCAGTGGCCGAACCCACCTCCTCCGGAGGGTTTCCAGCCTCCGGGTGGATCTAGGCCTCAGTGGCCGAACCCACCTCCCCCGAGCGGGCTGCAGCCTCTAGATGGACTCGGCCTCTAGTGGTCGGGCCCGCCTCCGCCATGGGCTAATCTACCTCTGGCTTGGCAGGACCCTTCGCTGGTCTGGTCCGAGGTACCATCGACGTGGACAGGCTCCCAACTAGCCAATGGGTTCGGCACTTAGTGGGCGAAGCTGCTAGAGCCTCTGATGTCGTCGCCCTACTGCTGGACGATGGCTCCGACTTGGCCTCTGCCGCTGGAGAGCTTCGTGCAATGTTCGGCTACTAACACTTACACTCCTTCTAGTGTCTCCGAGTGGCAGGTTCGGGGATTGGCGCGGGATGACAATATTGTTCACCATCTATCCGTAGTGCCTCAGAACCGGGCTCCGCGAAATGTCACCGGAAGGGATGAACGTGAAGATGCCTCGGAGGTTATAGTCATCAGGGTTGGATCCCAGGAGATCCAAATCCCGAAGGGTGCCCCAATGTGACAGTACGAAGACTCGGCCGAAGCTCGGTCTGACCGGCCTACTATCGTCGGTCCGACCGGCCTTACGATGGTTTTCAGCACAAACCGGTCTGACCAACCCACTACGGTCGGTTCGACTGACCAGGAGCAGGAGACCTCTCATGGCAAGTGCAAGACATCCGAGGCCGATACAAACAAATCCCCTTCGACCAAAAGTGCTAGAAGCAAGACCGTGGCACCCGACACCCGTCCTCAGCCATCGTGGGCACCCTCGGGGATGTCCAAATCACAAAAGAGGAGGTTGCAGCGCTTGAGGGCGCAAGAGATACAAGAGGAGAAGGCCAAGGAGGCACGAGATGCGTTTTTTGATGAGATCCGTCCTTGGCCTACGGTGAAGAAAGTCTGGAGACCTAGGCCGGTCATGGTCAATGACTCGGCCCCCACTGTTAGCTCCGACGAAGACGATTTGTTCGACGATGACTACACTCCCATCTCTGAGGGGCCCACTCCTCAGGCGATGGATATTGGCGTCGTCATGTTGCCTTTCGAGTTTGCTCCACTGCAAGAGGAGGCCGGGATTGCTCAGCTAAACCTTGGCCCACGGGACGCCGTATTTGAGAAGCCCGGAGACATGAACCGTCACCTGAGACCCCTCTACATAAGGGGGCACATCGACGGGAAGCCTATCTCGAGGATGCTTGTCGATGGCGGTGCCACCGTGAACCTAATGTCGTACTCCCTTCTAAGGAAGCTCGACAAGGATGACGATGACCTAAAGAAGACCAATGTCACCCTCAACAGCTTCAACGGCGACACGACGGAAGCTAAAGGGGTGTTGTCACTGTAACTGATGGTATGGAACAAGACGCAAATCAGTGTGTGTCGTCTACCCTGCATCAGCACCTAATACAATGGGATGGCGACGAAGTCGAGATAGTGTATGTCGATACATCGACCCATGTTAGTTTGGTCGATGCGTCCGGCGACGCCGCCCATGATGAGATAGAGTGCTTGTCGGGACTGGACCTCTCGGATTACAACTTTGTCAGTGTGGCTCGGTGTGTCTAAGATAGGAGAATGTCTAGCGCTAATCTTGATTGACTAAAATCTCGCGTGGAGCAATATCGGTTGTTGTAGCAATTGTTTTAGCTACAGCAGGTTTTGTGTGTATATGGTGTATAGAGTGAACCTCGATGGGTTCTCATAGAGGGAGAAAGGATTTATACTGGTTCAGGCCTCCCCGAAGGGATAATAGCCCTACATCCAGTCTACAGTGGATTTGGCATAGTTTTGCCTCTACTGAACCTGTCTATTACAAGGGCATGGCCCTACTTTTATAGGCACGCAGGCCAAAGGAAAAGACCTAAATGCCCTCTACAAGTCATAGGCATTATAGGGGCAAGAAGGGAAAAAGACTAGACTATTGTACAAATAGCTTTACAGCTTTACAGACGTGTCAGATGAACGTCACTTCTGAGCAGCTAAACGACATACTAGGGGCAGAGGGCCCCCCGGTATGGCTATGCACTGTAGCGGAGTGGAGATATTTTCCTGGTTTGAGGGTGTGGCCAGAGCTCTTCGAGTGGAGATTGCATCCAAGGCTTCGAAGGGCACTCTGAAGTAGACTTTGAAGTACGCTCCGAAGCTAAGTCTAAACGGGCCTCTGGAGGCTGGGCTCCGGAGGACTCCGAAGGGTGCTCGGAGGCTAGGCTCCGGAGGACTCCGAAGGGAGCCCGGAGGCTAACTCCGAAGGGAGCTCGGAGACTTGTCTCCGGAGGACTCCGAAGGGAGCCCGGAGGCTTGGCTCCGAATGGCTCTGAAGGGAGCTTGGAGGCTTGGCTCCGAAGGGCTCCGAAGGGAGCTTGGAGGCTGAGCTCCGGAGGACTCCGAAGGGTGCTCGGAGGCTAGGCTCCAGAGGACTCCGAAGGGAGCCTAGAGGCTGAATCCGAAGGGAGCACGGAGGCTTGGCTCCGGAGGACTCCGAAGGGAGCCCAGAGGCTGACTCCGAAGGGAGCCCGGAGGCTTGGCTCTGAAGGGATCCGAAGGGTGCTCGGAGGCTAACTCTGAAGGGAGCCCGGAGGCTGACTCTGAAGGGAGCCCGGAGGCTTGGCTACGGAGGACTCCGAAGGGAGCTCGGAGGCTTGGCTCCGGAGGACTCCGAAGGGAGCCCGGAGGCTGACTCCGAAGGGAGCCCTAAGACTTGGCTCTGGAGGACTCCGAAGGGAGCTTGGAGGCTTGGCTCTAGAGGACTCCGAAGGGTGCTCGGAGGCTAGGCTCCGGAGGACTCCGAAGGGAGCCCGGAGGCTGACTCCGAAGGGAGCACGGAGGCTTGGCTCCAGAGGACTCCGAAGGGAGCCCAGAGGTGGACTCCGAAGGGAGCCTGGAGGCTGACTCTGAAGGGAGCGCGGAGGCTTGGCTCCAGAGGACTCTGAAGGGAGCTCAGAGGCTTGGCTCCGAAGGACTCCGAAGGGAGCCCGGAGGCTGACTCTGAAGGGAGCTCGGATGCTGACTCCAAAGGGAGCCCGGAGGCTTGGCTCCAAAGGGCTCCGAAGGGAGCTCAGGGGTCTTGGACTGATTGCTGCATGGAAATAACTTCGGCAGAAAGAAATCTTCTTCAATATTGTCAGGCTCCAGGCCGGAGGCCTATGGAGGTTGACGCCATTTGGCCCCTGTTTTAAGGGAAAACTTATTCCTCCAACAGTAGCCCCTCGCCCACAACCCTTCTGAACGAAGGGGTGCGTGCGCCTCTGGACAAATGACAGAAGAAAAATGTAACTTTAGAGAAAACATGCCTTTGGAGCTTGGACTGAAGGCGGCTTCGACTTGCGCAGGTAATAATTGCCTGCCTCGGCTGTCAGAACGACCTTGGGGAGATCAATTGACTTCGCAACGGCTATAAAATTGGCCGTTACAGTGCGCCGGTTCACTTCAGCTTCACTTGAGGCCCACCTGTCAGTGGCTTCGGCATGGGAATCGTCGGGGTTTTTACCGCCTATAAATAGGGGTTTACCGCACACGGCTTCGACACACCTCTCATTTGCTTTCTTCTCAACGCCTTGTATCCGTCGCTCTTTTCTCCTCATTCCCAGCTTTGCGCGGAGTCCACTTCGCAAGCTTTAGCGCCCTTCACGCCGAAGCCCCACAAAAATGCCGAAGAAAGTTGCTTCGAAGGCTTTGGCCTTGGGCTCGAGTTCTAACTCCTCCTAGGTGCAGGCAGCGGCTGCAGCGAGGCGGTTGGGGCCGAGGGATCTTCGGTCACCATCAGATAAGTTCGAGCAAACCTTGGAGATGAGGGCTTCGATCTTGACAAAGGAGTTCGTCCGAAGGGCCTGTGCGGGAAGGATATCATCAAAGATCCAGCTTCGGGTGCCGGAGAAGTCGGAGGCCATACCGAGGCCTCGGGATGACGAAGTGGTACAGTTCGAGGCTTTCTTTGAAGCTGGCCTCGGATTGCCAGCCATGGGGATGCTGAGAGAAGTATTGAAGGCTTACAACCTCGAGCTTCCTCAACTGTCACCCAACGCCGTAGAGAGGCTAGCAGTGTTTGAATGGGCCATGAGGGCCGAACGCTGCGAGGGCCGCACCGATGTCTTCGTAGCCCTTCACGACGCCAACTACCAACCGAAGCCGAGGGAGGGTGCAGAACGTGTGAAGCGGGCTTTGGCCTTCGGAAGCGCTAACTTCCAGCTTCGGAGGGAGTATCAAGATGCCTTCCCAACAAAGGCCGCCAACAGCAAATGGTACTCGAGGTGGGATCAAGAGTGGTTCTACGCCTCCGTTGGCACGAACTCTCCCCTTCGGAGTACCAAAGCGCTCATCTCTTACCGGCGCGAAGGCGTGGTGAAGATGAGCCCCGACACCCTTCGCTCGAGGATCCTGCTCCTTTGGAAGGTGGCTTCGAAGATGAGCATGAGGGACCCCGCGGAGGAGTTTATCACCCTTCGGCTTAGCCCCCTTGCGCGCTCTGGGCCGGAGGGCCTCTTTCAACCTTCGGGCCAAGGGGGCCTAAATGAGGTGGCAACAGAATGCCTTGGTAAGACTTCAAAGCCTTTCCACTTTAATACTTCGCCAAATAACTTTATCCTGACTTGGAATCTTGATGAAGCCGCTCTTGAAGTGAGGACTCCGGAGGAGGCCATCATGGCGGCGGAGCGTGTTGTCGGAGCCCCAACACCCGAGGAGTAGACTCAATGGCTTGCTCTGGTGGGGACTTGGGAGCACTAGAACAGAGTGTGGACCTTGCTCTGCATCGAGGGGGTCCAGGCTCTGCCAGACTTCTCCAACCTTGTACCTTTGGCAACCGGCTCCAAGAGGAAGAGGGTGGACGACGACGAACCCGAAGCTTCGAGGGCTCGGTCGGAGGTCCCAGCGACCGAAGCCTCTACTCCAGTGGAGGCAACGATCGTGAACCCTGAAACTAGAGCGGAGCTAGTAGGGGCTCCGGCAGCAGCTACCGAGGTGGTGGCGAAGACCTCGATGATGACGACTTCGAGTGCAGAGGTTGAGGCGCCAGCTTCGTAGCAAAGAGATTGGGGAGCACACATCGACCCCTCGACCTTCGAAGAAATCTCTAACGAGGGTAAACACTTTAATCATACTTCTCTTTTCATACGCGGATATTGACTTGTACTTTTTTGCAAATGACGATGCCGGTGAGAAGTCCACTGCACTGAAGCCAGCGGAGGCCTCCGATAGCAGCAGAAGCAGCAGCAGTTCAGAGTCTAACAGTTCCTTGTCTGAAGAAGACGGAGGAAACGGTCGCGACGAAGGGGACCCTCGAGACGATGACCACGTCGAGGTGGTGGACCGGAGCCTGGCTCCATTGAAGCCTGTGCAGGAGGTTGAGATAGAGGAGATTGTCCGGCCTCTGCAGCCAAAGGGGGTCGTGATGGAAGCGGCCATCCATGACTTTCATGAGGGCTGCACGGCTGCAGAGGCAGGAGACTTGGTGGCTCAACTCAGCTGCTCGAGCCCCATGGACCTCTTCATAAATGCAAATGAAGCCCTCATCCAGGTGAGCGAAGTCCTATGCAGCCTTCGAGTTGTGCTTGTTCTTCAACCAACACTTATGGTTTTCTTGAATTCCTTCAGGCCTTCGCACTGAACGCTGCAGCATCAACCTCTATGGACAGGCGGATGACACGCTTGGCGGAGGAGATGGACGCCCTCCGACGTGAAGTCTCGGTGGAAGCTGAGAAGCGAAGGCGGGGTGAAGCCTTAGCAGAGGCGGCGAGGGCCGAGGTCGACAAGGCAAGGGAAGTCTGGCCTCGGAGACCGACAAGCTCCGAGCGGAGCTTCGAGCTGCGGAGGATGCCAGATCTCAGCTAGCGGAAGAGAACTCAAAGCTTCGCCAAGATGGCCATTGCCTTCAAGACTTCGTCATTGCTAACGTCGACGAAGCCACTCTGAGCTTGACCGAGGTCCTAGAACAAATAGGGACCGAGTGTCGGACTCCGGACTTTGGCCTTCAGGACCCAATTGGAGACCGCGTCGATTTCTTGAAAGTGGTGGCTGCGACGATGGAGCAATCTCTGAAGGGCTTTGCCTTGATGGCCGGCCGAGTGGCGGGTCAAGGAGTGTTGCAAATGCTTCACGACTCGGGGTGCAACCACCTCGAAGCAGTTACCTCAGCGACTCTGGTGGCCTTTGGAGGCCAGCACCTGGTGACGCCTCCGCCAGGCATCCGCGGAGCCTGGCGTCGCCTTCAGGAGCCTTGGAAGGGCCAAGGCTGTGAAGCAGTCCTCAAACTCCAGAAGGCCATCCGTCTTCGCCGAGCCAGGGCACAGGCCTCGCCATCTCAGCCTTCGACGTCGGCACCTCCACCTCCGAAGGTGTAGATCTCCTTAGGCTCCTTGTAATTCTTAGCTGTAGGCTTGTAAAAACTTATCAGTTTATTAATATAAATGCGGGGGTACTTTATACCTGCCCAGGCTCAGCCTTCAAATGTTGACCTCGAAGTACTTTAGGACTCTGAAGAACTTCGCCAATTATGGGTGGTCCTCGAGGTAGCTAGGTCCGAAGGCCCCCTCGGTTAAAACTTCCGAGAGGACCTAACGACAAAGCCATTTCCGAAGTAGCCCGGGAGCTGCTGCCTACCGTGAAGACGGAGCCCCTTTGGAGTTCTTCCTCCTCGCTAGACTTAAGCTGCTTCGAAGTAGACTTACGTGGCGAGGGGGTATAGCCTTCACGAGCGGCCTTGGCAGGCGACGAAGTCTTAGACTTTTCTACCTTCGACACGGCACCGCCTGTCTCACAGACTTGGACAAACATACAAGTTGAAAGATGAGGTCTGTGGGCTTCGGGACGTGGACGAACCGGACGTGGGAGAGTAGGCTCCGACGAGGCTTCATCCAGCCGAGGGGGCCCTAGCCGGAAGAAAAGCAAGCGAGAGTCGGGGCCTCGAGTTTGCTTTTTCTTTAGCTTAGATACAGACTACTCATAATTTTGTTTTCGAAGTTTGCTTGTAACATACTTCTCAATTATCATTCAATGAATGAGATTTGTTGTATTTGCATACTTCGTCTGCATGCTTTGCATGATTTGATTGTTTCGAACGTTTTAGCTTGTCACGCTTGTACTGCGCATTACATTCGCACACTTCGCATACATACTTCCCCCCTTGTGCGTGGCAGCTGGGGACTTAGTTGTTGCTGGTGCGGGCAATTAAAATGCGAAGGGGTGCACCTTTTTGGCGGCTTTGGATGCTTATATCGCATCAGGCGAAGGCCTCTTTTGGGCTTTGAACGCATTAATTTGGAGCGAAGCAAGGCTTCAGCGTATCCAAATTAAGCGAAGCATGCTTCGACATGCTTGGGTTTGGATGTTGTGTGGGAGCGAGGCTCCGAAACACACTTAGATTTTAAGCGAAGCATGACTTCGAGATAATTTTTAGATTAGATCATGTTACACGAAGTGAGGCTCTGGTGCGTGTTCAGATAGTGAAGCAAGGATTCTGGAGCTTGATCCTGTAGTGAATGAAAAGGATATTTGGTGTGGATTCACCGAACCTGCGATAGGTTGAGCCACCTTTGACTCTGAGCCACCTTCGACTCTGGGTCACCTACGACCCTAGGCCACCTTCGACCCGGGGATGCGTCAGGCTGGAGCCTGGAATCCCGGACTTGCCGAGCTATCGCCCGAAAGTCTCAAAGCCCACTGCTACGGGCCTGGAGGCGATGTGTAGCCTTCGGAGGGGTGCTCCAGATTTTAAAGTGTTCGAAGTCGTGCTTTGGTCCTTAACAATACAAAGCTGGAAACCTTAGTTCTTAAAACAACAAGGCTGTCATCTTCGGGTCTTGAGAAGGACACAACAGAGCTTTGGTTTTTGAAAGAAAAGGAAGCAAAGCTTTGATTTTAAAATGCGGAGCTAGGCTTCGGCTTCAAACGCGAAGGGAGGCTTTGACTTTTAACAAGATGGAGCAAAATCTTTCTTTAAAGGTGAAGCAAGGCTTCAATTAAAGGCGAAGTAGGGCTTCGATTTTATATTAATGTAATTGCAGATTGGTACATCAAAGGGATGCTTCGGTAGTGTACATACCTCGTAAAGTGGGTGAAAACTTGCCTCGTAGCCCCTGGGGCTTTGATGGCCTTCGACACGCGAAGCGGAGCCCCTTACTGGAGGGTGAGCTCCGAACCACGAAGGATGGAGGAAGGCGAAGAAGGCCTTCGAACTGCACCCGAAGCCCCTTGCCAGAGGGTGCGCGAAGCAAGAGATCTTCGAAGCTCCCCCCTCAAGCGCACTTCGAAATGCAGACAGTGGCAGAGAACTTAGCTTCTAGGACTAAGCTAAATGACATACTAGGGGCAAAGGGGCCCCCGGTATGGCTCTGCACTATAACAGAGTGGAGATATTTTCCTGGTTCGAGGGTGTGGCCGGAGCTCTTCGAGCAGAGATCGCATCCAAGGCTTCAAAGGGCACTCTGAAGTAGACTTCGAAGTACGCTCCGAACTATGTCCGAACGGGCCTCTGGAGGCTGGGCTCCGGAGGACACCGAAGGGTGCTCGGAGGCTAACTCCGAAGGGAGCTCGGAGACTTGGCTCCGGAGGACTCCGAAGAGAGCCCGGAGGCTTAGCTCCGAATGGCTCTGAAGGGAGCTTGGAGGCTGGGCTCTGGAGGACTCCGAAGGGTGCTCGGAGGCTAGGCTCCAAAGGACTCCGAAGGGAGCCCGGAGGCTGACTCCGAAGGGAGCCCGGAGGCTTGGCGCCTAAGGGCTCCGAAGGGTGCCCGGAGGCTGACTCCAAAGGGAGCCCGGAGGCTTGGCTCCGGAGGACTCTGAAGGGAGGTCAGAGGCTTGGCTCCGAACGGCTCTGAAGGGAGCCCGGAGGCTGACTCCGAAGGGAGTTTGGAGGCTTGGCTCCGGAGGACTCCAAAGGGAGCTCGGAGGCTTGGCTCTGGAGGACTCCGAAGGGTGCTCGGAGGGTAGTCTCTAGAGGACTCCGAAGGGAGCCCGGAGGCTGACTCTGAAGGGAGCCTGGAGGCTGACTCTGAAGGGAGCACGGAGGCTTGGCTTCGGAGGACTCCGAAGAGAGCCCGGAGGCGGACTCCGAAGGGAGCCTGGAGGCTGACTCCAAAGGGAGCCCGGAGGCTTGGCTCTGGAGGACTCCGAAGGGAGCTCGGAGGCTTGGCTCCGGAGGACTCCGAAGGGAGCCCGGAGGCTGACTCCGAAGGGAGCCTGGAGGCTTGGATCCAAAAGGCTCCGAAGGGAGCTCAGGGGTCTTGGACTGATTGCTGCTTGGAAATAACTTCGGCAGGGAGAAATCTTCTTCAATATTGTCAGGCTCTGGGCCGGAGGCCTATGGAGGTTGACGTCATTTGGCCCCTGTTTTAAGGGAAAACTTATTCCCCCAACATCGGTCGTCTCAAGACGGTGTCGCCGAAGCCATCGAAGATTTTAGCGAGGTAGAAAAATTAGGTCAAGGCTTCTCGTCGGCCGACCCTTTGGAACAAGTAGACATAGGAGATGGTAGTGTTCCGAGGCCGATGTTTGTAAATCAGAATCTGAGTAATGATGTAAAGGCCGAAGTAATAAAATTGCTTCGATCGTATGTTGATTGATTCGCATGGGATTACAGCAAGATGCCCGGGCTAAGCCGAGAGCTTGTTGAACATCGGCTCCCCATCAAACCCGGGTTTAGGCCTTATAAACAGCCGCTGCGCCGCTTCAATTCGGCCATCTATGACCGAGTTAAAGAGGAGGTTGAATGTCTATTAGCGGCAGGTTTTATTAGGCCATGCAGATAAGCGGAATGGGTCGCTAACATCGTGCCTGTCGAGAAGAAAGAGAGTGGCAAGATCCACATCTGTGTCGACTTCAGGGATTTGAACAAGGCTACTCCAAAATACAAATATCCCATGTCGATGGCCGACATGTTGATCAATGATGCCTCGGGACACAAGGTACTAAGTTTTCTTGACGGCAACACTGGTTATAATCAAATCTTTATGGCCGAAGAAGACGTTTTTAGAACGGCTTTTCGTTGCTCGTGTTTTGTCGGCTTGTTTGAATGGGTAGTAATGACGTTTGGTTTAAAGAATGCTAGCACCACATACCAATGTGCCATGAACTTAATCTTTCATGACTTGCTAGGAGTTATGTTAGAAGTTTATATAGATGATGTTGTGGTCAAATCGGATGCTATGGAAAACCACCTCGCCGATTTGAGAGTTGCTTTCGAAAGAATGCGTCAGTATGGCTTAAAAATGAACCCGCTCAAGTGGTCTTTTGGTGTGTCGGCAGGTAAGTTCTTGGGATTCATGATTCATGAAAGTGGAATTGAAATTGATCCCAAGAGGCTTGAGAAAATTAGAGGATGTGTAGCGCTGACATGTAAGAAAGATGTGCAGAAACTGCTAGGCAAGGTTAATTATTTGCGACGCTTTATATCTAACTTGTCTGGCAAAATTCATGCTTTCGTCCCAATACTCCGGCTAAAAAATGAAGCCGAGTTCACTTGGGGAGCAAGCCAGCAACGTGTGTTTGAGAAAATCAAAGAGTGCTTATCGACGCCGCCAGTGGTAAGGGCGTCGAAAGCCGAGATTTCGTTTCAGCTTTATATTGCCGCGGAGGACAGTGTGATTGGCGCCGTGTTGACTCAAGACATCGGGGGAAGAGATTACATCATCACCTTCTTGAGTCATCGACTTCTATACACCGAGACAAGGTACGTGTTTGTGGAGCGTTTGTGTTTATCCCTCTATTATGCGTGTACCAAATTATGTCACTATCTTCTCCCTAGCACTTGTATTGTCACTTGCCAAACGGATTTCGTAAAATACATGTTGCAAAAGCCGATTCTAAGTGGTAGAATCGGCAAGTGGGCGTATGCGTTAATCAAATATGATTTGGCTTATGAACCGTTGAAAGCTATGAAAGGTCAAGTCATTGCTAATTTTATAGTGGATCACCATGTAGATGTCAATTGGGGCGACAAAGTCGCTTTGATTGAAGTATTACCATGGAAACTTTACTTTGATGGTTCGGCTTGCAAGAATGGCCAAGGTGTTGGAGTGGTACTCGTATGACCAAGTGGTATGCACTTTGAAACCTCAGCCCGTTTGGAATTTCATTCAACTAATAATCAAGCCGAATACAAAGCCCTATTGCTAGGTCTTGAGTTGTTAAACTCCATGGGTGTGAAATATATTGATGCATATGGTGATTCTTTATTAGTCGTGCAACAAGTAGCCAAGCTTGCTCAATGTTTTAATGGTTTGTTAAATAGCTACTTGGATAAGTGTTTAGACTTAATTTCTACCTTTAATGATTTTGAGATTACTCATGTGTCTAGAGAGGCCAACTCACTTGCAAATGACTTGGCTCAACAAGCATCAGGCTATCAAATTAGGAGAGGTAAATTCTGCACACGGGAAAGGCTGATGTTTGAAGATGATGTAGCACCCGAGGGTACTACTGTCGGTCTAACCGGCTTTGTGAGCACGGTCCGACCGCCCCTACGTACCCGGTCCGACCAACCATGTCAGGGCGGTCAGACCGAACTGTGCCAGACAACCAGGAATAGTCGGTTGAACCGGGCCAACATGGCCGGTCCGACTGACTGTTGTCAGGAAGGTTTAGCGCTCGTGGGGCAGGTCCAAATGATAAATCTTGAGGCCAGTTCTAGTGGGAATCTGGCCATTGCTCCTTTGGTCAATGAGGATGATTGGAGGATCCCGATCGTCCAATATTTGAGAAATCCAAGCCAAAAGGTTGATCGAAAGGTTCGGCGACAGGCTTTCAAATTTTTTTTGCTCGACGATATGTTGTATCGCTGGACTATCGACGGAGTACTTTTGAAGTGTTTAGACCCCGATCAAGCTAGAGTTGCTGCAGGCGAAGTACATGAAGGACTTTGCGGTACTCATAAGTCGGCCCCGAAGATGAGTTGGATGCTCAAAAGGGTAGGTTTTTATTGGCCGACTATGACTGAAGACTGTTTAGATACTATAGGGGGTGCGAAGCTTGTCAAAAGTTTGGAAATATTCAGCTAGCACCCGTGTCGGTGCTTAATCCTATTATCAAACTATGGCCGTTCTGAGGTTGGAGTTTATACTTCATCGGCCAAATTCATCCTCCATCTTCGAAAGGGCATCGGTTCGTGTTGATAGCAACAGATTACTTCACCAAATGGACCGAGGCCGTGCCGCTCAAGAACATGACTCACAACGAGGTAATTGATTTCATCTTGAAACACATTATACATAGATTCGGCATTCCCAAAACTCTCACTACAGACCAAGGTACTTCGTTTGTTTCTATAGAGGTGAGGGACTTTGCCGAATACTATGGGATCAAATTGGTAAAATCTTCCCCATATTATGCTTAGGCCAATGCTCAGGCCGAGTCTAGTAACAAAACTGTGATTAAATTAATCAAGAAAAAGATTGAAGAGTTTCCAAAAAGGTGGCATGAGGTACATTCCGAAGCTCTATGGGCTAATAGAGTTGCGAAGCACGGTGCCACTAAAGTCAGACCATATGAGTTAGTATATGGACAAGAAGACGTTCTGCCGTTAGAGGTAGATCTTGGCTCACTTAGATTTCTTAAGCAAGATGGATTATCGGTCGACGAATATGAGACACTTTTAAAGGATAATTTAGAAGAGGTGACCGATAAGAGGTTGAAGACTCTAGAGGCAATAGAGAAAGATAAAAGAAGAGTATCTAGGGCCTACAATAAGAAGGTCAAGGCAAAATCATTTCAATCGATGATTTGGTGTGGAAGACAATTTTGCCATTAGGCACTAGGAGTTCAAAATTTGGTAAATGGTCACCTAGTTGGGAAGGACCTTTTAAAGTAGTCGGAATCGCTTCAGGCAATGCATATGTCCTAGAATCTTTACAAGGAGAGCGATTTCAAAGGGCTTTGAATGGTAGATATTTAAAAAAGTACTTCCCAAGTGTGTGGCAAAATGCTTGAAGTGTTAAAAGGCCAATATTGCAAGTATCGCCTAAGGCCCGTCGTACTTTTAGCTCACTAAGTTTGCTAAAAGGCAGGGGGCATGTGTTTATAGCAAAAATGGCATTAATGGTCAAACTAGGCAAATACTGAAAAATAGTATTTTTGACCGAAAATATGTCAAACCTGGCAAAAGCCGGTCTGACCGGCTATGGTAGGCCGGTCTAACCGGCCAGGTCTGGTCAGACCAAACCCATGGGCTCGGTCAGACCGTCCAGGGTCCAAATTATGGATCCGAGTAGGATTCAAGGTATTTTCGCCCAAAACTTATCTCAACAGGGTTTTGGCCGCATCTAACTCTATCTCTAGTCAGGGATAATCAGCCCACCCCTCTATAAATACTAGGGGCAAGGCCGATTCAAGGGCTCTCTCTCCAATATACAAATCCAAAGCCCTAGCTTTGAATCACATTTATTTTCTTTACTTTCCGTACCTTCGTGGGTTTGCTTGAAAGCCCTCCGTCTACCGCGTCCGTAATCATGGTAACCCTTACTGGTTCCCTTGTGAACCTCCCGTTAATCCACGTAACAGATTGCTATCCTTTTTATCAGTTTTTATCGCCCTACTCGGTAATATGGAACTCCGACCGAATTGTGTTTGATCTCTTATTATTTTTGCAGATCAATTGCCTTCCTAAACATCTCTGCAAAATTTGGAGCCGATCGGATCTCATTTGCTCGGTCGTCTGGGTTCTAACAGATTGGATCTGCCATCGCCGGTCTGACTAGAGGTACAGGGCCGGTCTGACTGGAGCCCTTCGTCAGGCTGTTGTCAGCAACGGTCGGTTAGACTGAAGGTACCCCACTGGTCTAACCGAGATACTCTGACGGCATCGAAGCCCTCCGCCGGAGCCCCGTCGCTGGAGCCTTACGCGCTGGAGCCCGCGCACTCTGAAGCCTACCTCGTCAGTCTGACCAGGGAGGCTTCACCGATCTAACCAGGCCCTTCGCACCGTGCCAGAGTCTACTTCATAGCTGTCTTCGGGGCTTCGCCCGAAGCCACTTCGCAACCTCCAGTCTGACCGAGGTTATACCTCTGGTCTAACCGGGCTTGAGGCCGAAGGTGTCCCAGGGACCCTTCGGACCGGACTCCGCTCTAACTCCGAATCGGCCTCCGAATTGGCCGATTCTAGGTTGTTCACACAGAAACATGCCCCGCACTTGGGTCAGTTCGATGATCCAAAAGTGTGCGGATACTTAGGGACAAGCCTAAGTGTGACGCTACATCGACGTCGTGTTCCGACTACCCTTAGCCGTGATAAGGGGGTGGAGTCGCTAGGAAATCAGATGACACAAAATAATCCAATTAGCCGAAAGAAATATATTAAACAAAATAAAACCAGCAAACCGGCTGGAGCCTATCTGCTTCGAAGTCTGTTGCGAAGGGGTCACCGAAGTATACCATCGGCGTCTGGTGCGAAGTGTCCCACCGAAGGGTACCTTCGGCATTCGGACTGATCTAGTCGAAGGTGAACTCCGAATGGATCTGGACGCGATGACCACCTCCTAACAGCGGGGTTCGGCGTGAGGTCTCCAATACAACAAATTATAGAACAATGACGCGAGGGCCGCGTGCAGGCGTAACTTTATCCAGAGCGGAGTATGATCGTGGCGAAGCCTGTTGTGACGAAGTATGCTGGCGAAGCCTGCCGTCGAAGCCTGTAGTCTTGCCGAAGGATGTCCTGATGACCTCCGAAATCGATTCCTCAGCTCCGGACACCTCCGACGAAGTAGCTTCAAACGTGGAAACCTGCAACAGAGAAGGTGTGAAGTAATAATCCGGCCTAAGGACCGAATTTTGCTAAGTGTTGCACTTGTAGCGAAGGTAACAATATGTTACGCAGATTAGCGGATACTTCACAAGCGAAGTAACAAGGCGATAGCAATCTATTACGTAGATTAACGGATACTTCACAAGCGAAGTAACAAGGATTACCACTGTTCCGAAGTGGCCGGCGGAGGGCTTCCAGGCAAACCCACGAAGAGGTACAGAAAAGTAAAGGTAAAGTAAATGTGATCAAAGCGAGGGCTTTGAGTTTGAGTTGTGTTGGGGGCGGCTCGGAAGCTGGCCTCGCCTATCTATTTATAGGGGCCAAACTTATGATCTAATCTACTATTAATTCGGCTTGGATAGGGATAAAAACTTAGCCAGAATTATATACAACTCTATCTCTGCCGAAGTGGGCTTCGGCCAGGCCCGTCGAGGCCTGCTCCTCGGGCCGAAGCTTCATGGCGTGGGCCTCCGAAGGCTTCCTAACCGAAGGTCATGGGCTAGCCAGAGGCTCTCGGAGCCCACAACCCAATGGACCTTCGGTCCTATAGGGCTTCGGCCTGACCCCGGACATGTGTATTTTTGGCCCAAATTACCAAAAATTGATATTTTGACAATCTCGGCCATTAATGCCATTTTTTGCTATCAACACATGCCCCCTGCCTTTTAGTGAGCTGAGTGAACTAAAAGCACAATGAGCTGAAGACGATACCATCCATATCGGCTTTTCGGCACCCTTTATGTTGTTTGCCACACACTTGGGAAATACTTTTTCAAGTACCTACCATTCAACGCTCTTCGAAACCGCTTTCCCTGCAGAGATTCCAACACGTATGCATTGCCGGGAGCGATTTCGGCTATCTTAAAAGGACCTTCGTGCCTAAGGGTAAAATCGTCTTCCACACCAAGTCTCCTACTTCAAACGATTTTGGTTTAACCTTCTTATTGTAGGCCTTAGCTACTCTCTTCTTGTCTACTTCTATGGCTTCTAAAGCCCTTAGTCTCTTATCGGTCACTTCCTCTAGATTATCTTTCAGAAGAGTTTCATACTAATTGACCGATAAGCCATCTTTATTTAATACCCTTAAGGAGCCAAGATCTACCTCTACAGGCAGAACGGCTTCTTGTCCATATACCAACTCATATGGATTGACTTTGGTAGCAGCGTGCTTTGAAATTCTACAAGCCCATAGCGCCTCGGAAATCACTTCATGCCACCTTTTAGGAAACTCTTCAATTTTCTTCTTAATGAGCTTAATCATGGGTTTATTACTGGACTCGACCTGACCATTAGCCTAGGCGTAGTAAGGTGAAGAGTTTATCAACTTAATACCATAATATTTGTCAAAACCCCTCACTTCTCCAGAAACAAATGAACTACCTTGATCCGTAGTAAGGGTTTGAGGAATGCCGAATCTATGTATGATGTGCTTCAAGATAAAATCACGTACCTCATTGTGAGTCATGTTCTTGAGAGGTACGGCCTCGGTCCACTTAATGAAGTAATCCGTTGCCATCAACACGAACCGATGCCCTTTTGAGGAAGGAGGGTGAATCTTGCTGATGAAGTCTAAACCCCAACCTCGAAACGGTCATGACTTGACAATAGGATTGAGTAATGAGGCAGGAGCTAGCTGAATATTGCCAAACTTCTGACATGCTTCACACCCTCTATAGTATTTGAAACAATCTTCAGTCATAGTCGGCCAATAAAAACCTGCTCTTTTGAACATCCAACTCATCTTCTGGGCCGACTGGTGAGTGCCACAAAGCCCTTCATGGACTTCTCCTGTAGCCACCTGGGATCTTTCGTGGTCTATACACTTCAATAGTACTCCATCGATGGTTCGGCGATACAATGTGTCGTCTATCAACACGAATTTAAACGCTTGTCGCCAAACCCTCCGATCAACCTTTTGGCTAGGGTTTCTCAAATACTGGATGATTGGGATTCTCCAATCGCCCTCATAGGCTTCAGAGGGTGACGCTAGCTCGCCTTCTAAAAAATTTTCTAAACTGCTAACTTCGGGGTGCTCCCTGAGCCATTCCTGCTCTTGCCAAAGCCTGGTCGGGCTGGCCGTTCGGAGCGTGCTGGGCCGAAGCCCTCCGGAGGCTTCGGACTCTGGGGAGCCCTCTCTGTGTGGGAGGCTTCGGCTTACAGCCTTTGGCGCGCTAGGTCCTTCGGTCGGCAGAGTACTCCGGCCCAGGGACCCAGGCGCGCGGTGACCTTCGGTGGCCGGAGGGGTCTGACCCGGAGGATGCGCCTGCCCACTATTACTGGCTCCGGCAGTGAGACCAAGCATCGACTTCTCTAATACAGAAAATTTTCCTCTCCTGACTTGGTAACCAGATGCTTGCTGAGCCAAATCATTTGCGACTGAATTGGATTCCCTTGACACGTGAGAGATTTTGAAGTCATCAAAAGCAGTGACTATGTCGAAACATCTATCTAAGTAACTGTTCAGCAAGCTGTTAAAGCATTGAGCACTTTTAGCTACTTGTTGTACCACTAATAAAGAATCACCATATGCGTGGACATGTCTAGCACCTACAGATTCTAGTAATTCAAGACCTAGCAATAAAGCTTCGTATTCGGCTTGGTTATTAGTGGAAGAAAATTCTAGAAGAGTCGAAGTCTCAAAGTGCATTCCATTAGGTGATATGAGAACCACTCCAATAACTTGGCAACTCTTGCAAGCCGAACCATCAAAATAAAGTTTCCATGGCACTACCTCAACTAGAGCAATATTGTCACCCCAGCTGACATCTATGTGATGATCAACTATAAAGTTGGCTACAATTTGACCTTTCATCGCCCTCAGGGGCTCATAGGTCAAATCGTACTCAATCAACGCGTAGGCCCATTTTCCGATTTTTCCACTTAGAATCGGCTTCTGTAACATGTGCTTTATGACATCGGTTTGGCAAATGACAACACATGTAGTGGGGAGAAGATAATGGCGCAATTTGGTGCACGCGTAGTAAAGCGATAAACACAATTGTTCCACAAATGCGTACCTGGTTTCGGCGTCCAGCAGGCGGCAACTCAAGAATGTGATGATGTACTCTTTTCCTTCTACCTCCTGGTTAGCACGGCCCCAATCACGCTATCTTTAGCAGCGATGTATAGCCGAAACGGAATCCTGGCTTTGGGTGCTCTCACCACAGGCGGTGATGACAAGCACTCCTTGATTTTTTCAAAGGCACTTTGCTGGCTTGCCCCACAAGTGAACTTGGCTTCGTTTTTTAGCCAGAGTATGGGGACAAAGGCATCAATCTTGCCGGACAACTTGGATATAAAGCGACGCAAGTAGTTCATCTTGCCTAGCAATTTTTGCACATCCCTTTTGCACGTCGGCGCTGCAATGTTTCTAATCTTCTCAAGTCTCTTAGGATCAATTTCTATGCCTCTCTCGTGAATCATGAACCCTAAGAACTTACCCGCCAACACACTAAAAGCACACTTGAGTGGGTTCATTTTCAAACCATATTGTCGCATTCTATCAAAAGCAACCCTCAAATCAGCTAAATGGTTTCCCATAGCATCCGATTTGACTACAACATCATCAATGTAAACTTCTAACATAACCTCTAGCCAGTCATGAAAGATTAAGTTCATAGCGCCCTGATATGTGGCGCCAGCATTCTTCAAACCAAAATTCATGACGACCCACTCGAATAAACCGACAAAACCAGGGCATCGAAACGCAGTCTTGTAGACGTCCTCTTCGGCTATAAAGATTTGATTATAACTAGCATTGCCATCAAGAAAACTTAGTACCTTATGCCCTGAAGCATCGTTGATTAGCATGTCGGCTATCGGCATTGGATACTCGTCCTTTGGAGTGGCTCTGTTCAGATCCCTGAAATCAATACATACTCGTATCTTGTCGCTCCCTTTCTTTTCTACAGGCACAATGTTAGCAACCCATTCCGCGTACCTGCTGAGGAGCCATGCTGAATAGCGTGGGCCTCATGGCTCCAGAAGTGATGAGTCATTGTCAACGATAGTCAAAGAGGACAAAAGAAGAAGAGATCTGTTGTTTCATGGGCCACGTGTGACTCAGGTACACGGGCAGCGAGCGACTGTCGGGCAGAGGAGGCTGCGAAGTCGGGCTGGCCCAATCCGGGTACATGGGCTAGAAGCAGTAGAAGACCCACTGGGCTGTTGACCAGGGTTGACTCAGGTACATGATGAGGACATCACTTCACATGATACACACATGGAGCCTCCACCTACAATTCAATTACAAGGACCAATCACACGCGCCCGTGCCCGTCGCTTGAACCATGAGGTTAATTCTTTCCTTAGCAACAATGTTAATATTTGTTTGGACGGGATGCTACTGAATACTAGTGATATGTTGTTGCTTAGGAACATGGGAGATGGAATAGGAGAGTTGGAGTTGAAGACGGAATCGCACGGATGATTTGAAGTCAAGAATTTGCTGGTCCGGACTACATCAACCACCCTGCACCAAAATGGGCATAACTTCCTTATACGAAGTCCGATTGGCGCGTTCTTTGACTTTTTGGAAAGCTGAGGAGAAGACGGATCGTTTGCCGTTGGTTTCGTCTCATTTGGAGTCTCGAGTCGACCTGTGAGTTTAAAACAGTCCTGCGTGACAGAACTGGGCCGTGTTGGCCCATAGTCCAAGTCTGTTCGTCTTCTAGCCCACAGCCCAAGTCTGTACGCCTCCCACAGGCTGCTCACGCCCTATATATTCACTCCAACAACCTTTAGGGTTATGTTTTGCTTTGTTTGCATCTACACTTGTGTGTTTAGATCCCGCCTCTTGCACCGGACCGATTGGCTGCTGCATTGGCGTTTGTGAAACCTCACCTTATCATTGTTTGTCTGTGATTTGGCATTCGACTTGTATCCTTCCTGTTCTTGCTTGTGTTCTTGGGTTCGCTTGCAGGAATTAGCCTTCGTGGCGAGGTCAATCGTGTTCTGCGTGGTTGATAACCAACGGAGACAGTGGTGTAACGATTGCAAGGTTTTGATCCGCCGGACCGGAGCCTTGGATCGCCAACGTCGAGATTCTCCACCAACCCAAGTTATCCTTTACCTAGCGGAAGATCGGGACCATCCCCCCATCAGTTGGTATCAGAGCTCAGTTTTCCCGTTAGGTAATCTCGATCTGCTTTTGTTTTTACCCAGAGTCCAGAAAACCGCAACAAAAAAATTTCCCACCGAGAACCCCTTTGTGCCTTGCGATTTTAATTTCAGTTTTAACTTTGTTGAGTTCGTGTTCTTGGTCGAGTCTTGTTGCTGGTTTAGTCATCCCTTTGTGTCGTTTGAGTAGTAGTTGTTCTTGTGTCTCAGAAAAAAAATTCCCCACCGAAAAACCCCCCTTCCGCAACCCTATTTGTTTTCCACATCGACTCTTTGTGACCCCCCTTCAGTAAAACAGGCATAACTTTTCGCTCGTTTGGCAGAAAAATCTGAACTTTTTTGAGCGTGTTCCTGACCCAATTTGGGTGGGTACGCTAACAGGGTTTCCCTGTTAGCCCTCACCAAAATCGCCAAAAAAATCAGGAAGATAAAGAACAAAATTGGTCAAAGTTTTTGCTCGCCGGACAGCGAACTTGTTTGAATTTTTGTGAGCCACATCCCACCTCAGTTGTAGGTGCCCATTTTTGTGGTTGCATCTCTTGTCATCCTTGTTCAAAAAAAATAGAGTAAAAAAAAGAAGAAAAAAATCAAAAAAAGAGAAGAAGTGGTAGTAACAGCATTATCGGCGGCAGTAACAGATTCTGCTTGTTCGATCTCTTGTCCGAACTCTTTTCCGGTCAGCGGTAGTAACAGCATTATCGGCGGCAGTAACAGATTCTGCTTGTCCGATCTCTTGTCCGAACTCTTGTCTGATCAGCGGTAGTAATAGAATTATCAGCAGCGGTAACAGATCCCTTGTCCGATCTCTTGTCCGATCTGCAGAGAGCTGAATTTGGCCTGTGTTGCTTCCATTTGAGTTTTGGGCACATAGTTTCCCTCTATTGCTTGAATTTTCACCTTGGGAGCACTAAGGCCAGCAACTTTGACGAGTACTAGGGAATACTTATTGAACTTGGTTTAACTGTTATTATTATCGCTAATCCTTGCTACTCACTTTGCCTTCCAAGCTACACCCTTCTCTTGGTCAGGACGGGTTCATTTCTTGCAATTGTACACCACCCTCCACTTGGTTCATCACCTGTAGGCCGGTGACCTCACTTCGGCGTGGTAAGAACACTTGCAAGCGTGGGTAAGGCGCTTGACGGATTGCTTCCACCACACACCCACCACCCCACCTAGCTGTTTTCCATAAGGATTATTCTTTGTTGTTTTGTCTTTTCACTAACATGGCAGATAACAGCGGCACCCCTCCATCTGATTTTAATGACTGTGTCTCATGACGTGCTCTACTAGAGTCTCAGCGGCAGACCCAACATTCCATCGAACATCTCGCGCGTACTGTGGCTGACCTAGTGGACCGAATGACTGCCTTGGAAACACGATTGCCTGCTGCACAAGCCAACGATGACCATGTTGAAGAGGAAGACGATCATATTGAAGAGGAAGATGACCTATCCTATGCCGGAAACAATGCCATTGACCCTGACGAGGCTGCACGTCATCGCTTTCAGTTCAACCGTCAAGGTATGGGCGGCCACCGCAACCGCCCTCCACGAGGTAACAATGACAACCACAGGAACAATGATCCTTACTCTAAGGTAAAATTTTCAGTACCTCCTTTTG